>JAWQEG010000506.1:2352500-2710000 GCA_033782935.1 Petrolisthes cinctipes | reverse complement strand
CTCACCCCTCATGGCGCTCACAGACTCACCCCTCATGGCACTCACAGACTCACCCCTCATGGCACTCACAGACTCACCCCTCATGGCACTCACAGACTCACCCCTCATGGCACTCCCTCACAGACTCACCCTCATGGCACTCTCACAGACTCACCCCTCATGGCACTCACAGACTCACCCCTCATGGCACTCACAGACTCACCCCTCATGGCACTCCCTCACAGACTCACCCCTCATGGCACTCCCTCACAGACTCACCCCTCATGGCACTCTCACAGACTCACCCCTCATGGCACTCACAGACTCACCCCTCATGGCACTCACAGACTCACCCCTTATGGCACTCAATAACAGGTATGGGGAGAGGATCTCATTTGCACAAATAATAATAATAATAATAATTCTATTGAGAGGGAATCTGTACATTAAAATCAAGTTGTGTAGTAGTTCACAATAAGTCACATTTTAGCTTCCATTAGGATAACCTACTAAAGTTTGATTAATTATTTGCAGTAGGTTTCCATTTTTGTAGCAAGATGGGTCAGTCCAAACAAAGGAGTCACAACACACCATGTATACAACAACACACCATGTATACAGTGATACACAATACAAAATACCTATTATGCTAAAGTAGAAAATTAAAAACATTGAATAATGTTACTTACATTTCTAGTAATACACATTGTCATTTAATTCAGACAATTTTTCTTCGTTAACTAGATATTTCCTCAGTGATGTTTTAAAAATGTTTTTTTATCCTATACTTTGTATGGTATTTGGTAATGAATTGCATTGTTTAATAAGTGTGTGATAGAAAGTATGAGGTGAAGTCCTTAGGCAATTGTTTCACAATAGTTAGATTTACTATGTGTAGTTGTAATGGTTTGGTTATCTGTTACTCTATGGAAATGTTCTCTAATATATGTCGGTCGTCGATTGTTATATGTATTATGAACATGGCTTAATTTCAATTCCCTAACTCTGTTCTTGACACTTAACATATTGACTTTCTCTCTCTCCACTTGGCCAATATCAGCCTTGCCTGGAGTCTAAACCAAGAAGAAATATAATAATTTTGTTTTGACCAATTTGTAACTGTTTTTTAGACGTACTGCTTACTCCAGAATACCAAGAACAACATGTATAATCAAAGTGAGGCTGAATTAGGGCAGTACATAAAGTTTTCTTTAGTTTCTGATTAAGGCTTTTTGCTTGTCTATATATAAATTTCAATGTTGCATTTATGTTGTTGATTATCTGTTGACAATTCATTTCTCCTGAGTCACATTAATCCACATGAACACCTATAGGTATTTTACTCACTTCACTCTTTTTATTTTCTGACCGTGACACTTTATTTCAAAGTTATGTACCTTTTCTAGTTTTTTGTTTGATGCTACGATCATAGCTTTAGTTTTTCCTAAATGCAAAGACAACTTGTTATTTATCATGCAGGTGTTACATGTTTCAACTTCTTTTGCCAGTCTATGTACAATAACATCAACATGTTTGTGTAACACAATGTAAACACTGTCATCACCATATATATATAGTAGTAGTAGTTGGCATGCAACACTAATGTTGATATCATTTATGTAGCACAAAAATAAGATTAGTCCTAAAATGGTTCCCTGAGGTACTTACTGCACATATTATTTGACATGGTTCACAACAATGCTCATCTATTTTAACAATTTGACTTGTTGCACTGAGGTAAGAGTAAAACCATTCCACTGACTGTACTCCCATTACCTGTAATTTATCACACAGAATGTGATGGTCAACTATATCAAATGATTTTTGCAGATCTAGAAGGGCAAGTCCTATATAATTTCCTTTTGATATATTAGTTTTTAGTAAATCTAACATATAAATGAGACATGTATCTGTTGAGTGATTACCTCTAAATCCAGACTGGAAATGATATATTACATTATTTAGACTTTGGTAGTTATAAAAGTGATGGTACACAGGCCTTTCCAAGACTTTATATATTATATTAATTAAGTATAGTGACTGGTGTGTTATTCACCACTTGTTGTCTATTATTCTTTTTGTACAATGGTTGTGCTGTAGCTTCTTTAAATCGTTCTGGTACTTCACTTGTATAATATACAGTATGGATAAATTAATAATATGAGTTATTGGACGTTTTAGTATTGGCACTCCGTCTTTTATGAACCTTGGCTGGTAAGTAATGTAAACCAATACTTTTATTGACTCCTAGTCCCATTATTACACTAAAAATATATTCTTCAGTTACTTCTATAAGCTTAAATTCATTTTCTGTTTTCCTTTTAGATGTATAGTAATTTTTAAATTTATAAGAATCGGTGCTAAAAATCCTATCAGCATATGGCAATTTGCTGACTAAAGTTGATGGTACAGTTGTAAAAAATGTGTTGAAATATGATGCCATATTTTTCCCATCAAAGCACAGTTCATCTTTCATCTGCAGTATTATTTTATAATTATCTTCAGATTTTCCTGAGTAACCTATATTTTTCAGTTGTTGCCACAGTCTCTTAGTATCTGTATTACTTTCTTGTATTTTATCAGAAATATAGTCAGATTTAACTGTTTTAATGTATTGTTGTATATTATTTCTTGATTTACCGAACTGGTCATACTTCTCTTTATAGTTTTTCTCCCTCTTATATTCAACTAAAAGTCTATCCCTTTCTTTTATCGTGTCTAGAATTTCCGTAGTTATCCAGGGTTGTGTTCTGTGTTTAATTCTAAGTTCCTTTTTTGGAGGTACCTTGTCAATTACTTTCATTAGAATATCTGTCAACTTATTCCAGGCTTCATCAACTGTTGTAGCCTCATCTCATAGACACACCTCCAGTTTTCGCTTGCTAATTTTTCATTTAGTATCTGTAGAGTATATGTTTTCATTGACCTAATGTTGATACTATTATGGCTATTTATAACCTCCTTAACTACCTTCCTTGTACAATATGTTATATAATGATCACTAATACCTATTGCCAATACTCCTTGTAAACTAATTTTTTCCGTTTTACTACATACAATATCATGTAAGATAGAGGTTGAATTTCTAGTTTGCCTGGTTGTGTCACTTATCAACTCTTCCATTCCATACATGCTCACGATATTTACATACTTTTTATACAGATGACCTATTTTCTTATGGAAACAGATATTCATGTCACCAAGAATTATTATTTCAGTATTATAGCCAAATGTTGAAATATTTTCTTCAAATAATTCCAGGAAATTATTTTGTTTTGGAGGTCTATAACAGCATCAAACTACATTAGGTTTAGTTTTTGGTAACAGTATTTCACACCAAATTGCTTGTAGTGTTATTGTTGCGTGGCTCTTTCAAACCAACGTCAAACAACTGGATAATTGTAAAAAAAAAAAAAAAATAGATTGTATGGTCATTTTAATTGGCTAGAGTAATGAGTGACAGTAAGGATTTCATAGGTTTAATGTAAGTTTATTAAGGTGGCATAGCAGTACATAAGAGTGACGTTCACCCATCCTATCTCGTTGAAAGTTACTGATGACATCCCATTTTCACAAAGCCAATGCCTTCACTGTCGAGCCCGGCTAACACAATATCAGTCTGGGATGATAAGGCTTACCAGTCAAGTAGGCAGAGTACCAACCCTGCCGCGCTTACTAATGTTAAAATTAACGTAGGGGTGGTAACGAAACTTTTTTTGCTTACTGTACAGTGGGCCTCAGGAATTTGTACACACAGCATTGGTTATAAGGGATGTGTATTGTACTCAAAATGTTGGTATTGTTGTCGTCACTGATTCAGGTATTATAGTTATATAAGTTATCTAGTAATGTTTGGTGTTAGGAAATTAATTAACAACATTTTCCAGTTGTTAGGAGCCCTGGATGTCACAGTGGTGTATACGAATACAAGAGGCCGACTGTACAGTATTTGAATACTGTATAACAATGGATGTTATTAGAATACCTGTCTGAGCCATTTGTCTCTCACACACAGTATATTATATTAATAATATATATATATATTTGAAGCCTATACTGTTAGAGGTATGAAAATATAAACATATTCACCTCGTGGGAAGATGAAACAATCCTTTTCTTATAATATAACAATGTTATTTATTTTGCATTATACAATTTTTTTTATTTTCCCTTGCAGAAACCAACAAAGTCAACCCACTGTTCAACTTAAGTTTATTTATTCCAGTTAACCTTGTCTCCATCAAGGCGCACATATCCAGGCCGGACTTTTCAAACCCCTGCAATAACTTGTTCCTTTTTACCATCCTCATATTCCAGTTACCAATTTTAATCTCTCTTTTTGCACAAACAAAAGAATTCGTTGACCGGGAGATTCTTAGGACTCCTTGCCTAACTAAAGGCTGGCCGGGACTAGAGGCCGTGAAGTGAATCCATTTTGGTTTCTTTGGCTAAAATAAAAGAACACTTGGTCACATTCTTGTAGTTGGCAGGTAACTTGGCCATATGTCCGCACCCACAGAACTCAGCTAAAGTCCAGCGTGTGCCGGCTCCACTTCTCTACCATTTCACTAATATAATTAATCTGGCTGAGAAGCACATCCACTTTCCTGCCTCAGAAGGTTTCGATGTGTGTAGGTAGAGGGTGATCATATGCCCACTACCCATAATACAGTACTAACACAAATATAGGCTACTCACCCACCCATCCTCTACACATATCATATGGCCACAGTATAATGTGTTACCATCTGAGGCTGTACAATATACTTGTCATGTATAACCCTTCCTGTGTAATATTTCCCTACCAAAGGGTTACATCCAGTGTGGAGATGAACGCCTCTAATATAAAGAACATCTAGTTTAGTTGTATTGCAGGTTGTGTAGTGAAATTGTTATGGAGAGTTGATTGAAGTAGTATTCAGAGCAAAATGAAAACCTTTATGTAAAAAAAGCGTAATTTTTTAGCGACAAAAATCATCTAGCCAAAAACACAGTTCCACCGACAACTTTTATCTGCAGGAAATAAATAAAAATATGTGGAACATAACATTGGTATTTCAGTACCCCAAGCAGAACACACGCCAAGTAAGTGGCCATGATCAAACCTAGAGTACTTTGGTTGTATAACATAAGACACCACACTAAACTGGATACCTAAATACTATATACTATAAGAGACTTTAAGGAAAATAGATATTTCATAATTATTATCCACCTGTATGTATTTCCAGCCATACCTACACACATTTCTACTATTCAGTAATTACACTGCCAATTTCACCTTTTTTTTCCCATCACCTCTAAATGAAGTGGATCACCACTGAAATTGTACTGATGTAACCGAGTAGGACTGCCACCTTTGTCTACAACACTATGGTACACACAGTATACTATGGTTGGTACAGTGTTGAGTTACTTAACATGGTGAAGTTGGACCAGTGTCGTCAACACAATTCCTGTCCTCAGTCATTCATTTATTACATTTCACATTTCAATGCTAACTTGCGTAAATAATTTTCCTAAACATAAAAATTACCTTATTTTCCATTAACCCTATTTCTCATCGTTGCTTCAGACATGTCCATGCTAACGTTGCATGTTCACTTTTTACCCCACAAATATCTTCATACTCACAGGTTGGTGTACAGTCGGCCTCAGGAATTCGTACACAGGACATTAGTTAATAGGTGTCGTTATTCAACACATACCATAGGCATTGTTATTCTCATGGATTCTAGTATTAGCCAGACAACATTACTACAAAAGTTTGCCGTTAGCAAATGAATGCATAACATTTTCTACTCGTTATGAACCCTTTATGTCACAGTGGTGTATATGAATTCCTGAGGCCGACTGTACATCTATATAATCTATTTCTATGTACTGTATCTCCCTCTCTCTGCCAGAGTTTTCACATCTTTAATCTAGACCTACTTCACCCCATACCACACACACACCTATGGAACACCAACATTTCTACCACTCCTAGCGTCAATTTCGTATAGTAACAAATCATTCCATTTCTCAATCTTTTATATACAAGAATACAAAACAAACAACTTATTTTCTTTTGAAATACCTTAATACATTCTATTCCGTGTATTTCATACTTCGAAGACTCTCCAGAACCCAACCAGGATCATCCCGACAAAAATATTTATTAAACAAAATGAAACTAAAACATAGAAATTCGTATTCGGGCATATCAAAGTAACGATATGCTACTTCAATACAAGATTGGAGATCACTCATGCAAGTCCCCCTCAGGAAACCCCCGGGCCCCCCTCATATAAGGGGGGCCCAACGGGGTTCCTTCAGGTAACTGCAGAGTGTAGTACTTTCCCCCTTGGTCCCCAGCACCAAGGGGGAAGGGGGTCACTTCCACCTAAACACAGCACCACACACACACATATATACACGTACTATTGGCCACAACAATTCATACATACACAGTTGTTTTCCAGGGTTTACAACATACACAAAATATAACACTATGTAACTGCAATACAACATTATTATTATTATTAGGTTTGTTATTTAGCAATTACTGAGGCTCTTGGTAGAACATTCATTGCAGTAGTACTTCCAGAATAATAACCTCTCTTTACATAATTATAGTCTGTGTAAAAATTCGTGTGGCCAAACGTACCCAGCACACTGAAAGGCTCACACCCCTCACTACTGGTTCAGGGTGTGTGTGTATATAGGGGCATGGTACAGTGTTCAGGAGAGTGTAGCCCCGCGCCAGTACACGTGTCCGCACAATGCTGCACCACCCAATACAATGAAGACTGGGTGTGTGTACTGGCGCATCACACCACTTTCTTCACCTCCTTCACCACCTGCAATTACAAACATCATCATCATTACAAACATTCAATAACTCCTATAGTATTTGGTAACTATGATTGCATTACGAGTTACAGAAGCAATTAATATAAGTTGTTACCACACTCTCGCACTCAATACACATATACAGTCGGCTCCATAAGTTCGTTTACATGCATTTTCTTTTTTATGCAACCATTATTAATATATAGCCTACATCTTTATAAGACCCTTCACTATTTTTTTTTTTAGTTATCATCACTTATCTCTCATACTTATTAGGCTTCATATTTTTAACTGTCATTATCTTTTCTTTTATTAAATATATCAATTCCTCTGAAGATATCTCCAATACATTTAAACTACTTTTACTATTTATTCTTTTTGTCACGCACTTGACTAAAATTCAACATCTTTTATCGATATTAATTAATCTTCCTGTTTATTTAAACTATTAAACTCTTGCATTATCATTCATTTCTTCCAAATTCTATTTCCTGTATCATATCATAAGAATACTAACTTTATAATACTTATAAACAATATTATACTTACCGAAGCCAACATCACAATCGATCCTTGCCAATACTTGGACGAGGGAACAACCAACACGTCCCACTCCAACATACTGCCAATGGCCACAAAACACATGAAAATATTTCACATTACCAGTACCTGACTAAATTATTTTCATGAAAACTTAGAGTTTTGAAAAGTATGTTAACAATATTATTCTTTCTTATTACATTTCTTCAAACAGGTCTTTTCTTAGCTTCACCATCCTGGATTCTATTTCCCCCCCCTACAAACTATTGATGTTGTACTTTCCTCATACCCATCCAGGAGACTGACTGCTATTCAAGTTTCATGGCCAGCGACCAGGAGGATTAGAAGGATTACGGCTGCCGATAGTAATCATCACCGGTCTCCAACGACTTGGGCAGCATCCACACAGCTGTAGAAGACAATAAATAATGCAATGTTTGACTGTTTTTTATATGTGTAATTCCCTTTTGAAACATTGACACCTCACACGATGGATACAGACAATTAGCTTGTCTATTACCAGGCCATCATGAGCCGTGTCCATCACCTACAGACTCCACCTGATCGATATTTTTTATCTCGTGTGTACAGTTGGACACATAAATGGGTGGTACAGCCCAAGTGAAAGATATTTGTCCCATTTGAGTAGCCAGTGTCTATTATCAGGTACTTGCTTTTTATTACCATCCTCAATACTGACTTCTGCCCCTGATGTCTCCTATTTGGCACTAAGGAACTTTATATTGGGAGAAATTGACCATCTTTCACTTGGGCTGTACCACCCATTCATGTGTCCAACTGTACACACACACACACACTTTCAACCAGGGAGGTCACTGTGCTCAGCATAGTATCATCTCGTGTGCCCATGAGCTGTGAACTCCTCTGATTACTACCAGTTTTAAATTGCTTAGGAATTACTGTATAGGGCTCTTGTCATTTTGAATAAACCCCATCATCCTTCACTCCATGGAGATGTGTAACAACCCTCACTGTTCTGGATGGAAGTGTTTGTAGGCTACCAACCAAGCAAACATTTTTGTGTACACTGTCTTTGAGGTGGAGGCTGTAGACAATTTAACTCTTATTATTACGGTGAATCTTACTTGGATCTTTACAAACTCCTCATTAAAACAAATTTAAATAATTAAAAAGTTTGATACAATTAAAGTTACATCCTGCATTCCTTTTAATAGGATTCAACTGAATAAAAATGGGAAACTCTAAAAAAATATTAAAGTGGTGGGCCGACGAGGTAGACCAAGTTAGGAAGAGTGACATTATGCATTAAGGGGAAGTACAGTACAGTGGGCGGCAAGAGTGGTGTGGCCTCATTCACCGCTTTTTGAAGGATAACAAAGGTTAATCATCCAACAAACACATTCACCAACACAATTACAATATCCAGGTGGAAAATCAACACACCTCTGTCATTGTTTAATTCAAGAGTCTGTGAAGCTTATATTTCCATACTTACTTTACGACTTGGCTGATTTGGCGACAGGACATTTGCCGCCGACTGTACAGTGTTGGTAAATTTTTAAGTCAAAAGTATGCCAGGAAACAGAACCACGTGAACAAAATTAATGCTTGTCCTGTTGCTTTTAATACTTTAGGGCAGCCTATTCAGTTGGTCCTAATTTATCAACACTGTACTGCCCCCATAAAAGGAACAGAGCAGTCTTCAAATTTATACCAGGAAACATTAATACAGCATCTCAACAGACAAGTGTGGGGATGGGGATGGTGGTCATAGTGTATTATTTAAGGGAAAAGACATTTTTTTGGAGGGCTATAAAACCCTTTTGCCAATGTCACAAAACTGGTCCTCCATTATAATTAAGGAAATTTGTATCCTGGGATAGCTTGGAGGATTCAGTAGTCTTCCCGAATAAACAAACAGCAGAGAATTCCTTGCAACATCCCATTGCCGTTAAGAAAATTACCATTAAGTGGGACCGAGGGACATCTTGGTCGAATTGGAACTAAGCAGATTCCATCATACTATATCAGCAAACAACCTCAATATCACTAATAGGATCAGTTTCATGGCATAACTTTGAGATCAAACAATACGATCCCCTTAAGAATATTCTCAACAATACAGGGGAAGACACTAGTGACTAAATTGGAGGGAAACTGAATCCTCCAAAATACGTCTCAAAACAGATCCTCCTCCCAGTCCTGGAGTGGCGGCGTCTAAGTCGTGGGACCACCACCCAGGGCTACAAAGGAAGGAAGCTATGGGGGTCAAACAGTTACAAAATCCACCCTCACCCACCAAGGGGTCGAGAGTCCCTGGGAATGGCTTCGGTCACCCGGGCAATTACCACACCCCTCACAACTCGGCTACACATTTTTTCCACCACCGAGAAATATTCTCCGGCTGTCATTTCTAGGCTTCTTGCCGGAGACATCGAAAGTAATCCTGGACCCATTTACAAATACACATGTCAGACCTGCTCAAAACCCATCACATCTAATAAACAGACAAAGGGTTCTGTTCAATGAAACTCTTGAACAAACTGGACCCACTTCACATGAACGTCACTTGCCTCCAGAAAAACTACACAAACACATGGACCTGTCCCACATGTCCCATACCTCTACTATAATAGCACCTTACCTTCACTCCCACCTCTATCACCATCACTTCATACACCATCACCCCTACCACCATTATCTCCATCCCCTCACAGACTCCTCACCCCCGTGCACCAACACACAACATTAACATACTTCAATTAAACATAGATGGCATCAACATAAAAATACAACAACATACACATTGGCATCTTACAAAGAACAAGATTACACAACACATAAAACACCTACATTTCCCAATTTCACCACCATCAGCCAAGACCTGGCCTACAGCAATGGCGTTGTACTCGCCACCCTAGTCCACAAATCCCTTAAATATAAAGAATTCAGTACACACCAACTCTCTTCTCCCCCATCAAGGAAATTCAAGCCGTTATAGTACCCACTGGCAAAACAACAAGTATTACAATACTTAATTTATACATCCTCCCTCAAGCCTGCCCGACAGTTCCCCATAATTTTTCACCACAGATCCAACAAATCACTAACCAACCTGATCTTATCCCGAGTGGTGACTTCAACGCAAAGACGTTGGTCTTGCATGTCAACAACCCAGACATAGACAGAGGGTTTGAAATCCTTTTTCGAATGGACATCCTCATCACATAAAAAAAAACACTCCAACACTCCGACATCCCTCACCAAGCCCTCTTCCAATTATCATCATCATCACCTGACATCACCTTCTGCACCCTAACCTCACCCCCAGAACGTCATTGATAGTGGTGAGAACCCTTGGCTCTGACCATCTCCCAATCATAATCACCACAAAACAAGAATCACTTCAACTGACAACAGACACACTAACTACAAAAGAGACAACTGGGAAGTCTTCACTACCGAATCAGAATAACACTTTGAATGGTACACACATCAACACTGCTGTACAAAATTTCAATACAATTATACAAAACGCAGACAAACAACATCCCTAGAGACAACAGAAGAAAACAAAACCCCAACTTTACACCAGAAATTCAAGGCCTCATCATCAGACAATTAAACAATTATACACACATTCACAATTCTTCTCGCACAACAAATACAAACACTAATTACACAAACGATATTAAAGAACAGAAAACACTTTGGCAAAAGTTTGACACACTTTATCACAAAAACACCAGCAAAGTCTACAAAACTCTAAGACAGCATCACACAGTCCAACAGCAACACTACACAATCATATAAAGCTATCATAAGAACAGACACTATACCCTCAAATAAACAAGCAAACACCCTCATCCACCATTTCTCTCATGTCAGCCACCTTCACCCTAAAGACCAACGAGTTACCAGACGCAAGACATTTCCCCACTGACCCAGACTATGCACCATTCACAAACTGTCAGACTAATCACATCATCCACAACCTCCAGCACTCATCTGCCCGTGGCCCTGACAACATCGGTAACATAGCCTACACCTTGGACCACAAGGCATACAAACACTCACTAACATAGCAAACTACAGCCACTCACACAACATCTTATAGCATGGAAATATCATCACTATCCCAAAATCCAACAAAGATCCTACACTACCTTCATCTCATCACCCT
Source organism: Petrolisthes cinctipes (assembly GCA_033782935.1). Lineage (NCBI taxonomy): Eukaryota > Metazoa > Arthropoda > Malacostraca > Decapoda > Porcellanidae > Petrolisthes > Petrolisthes cinctipes. The sequence goes on along the minus strand of JAWQEG010000506.1, from coordinate 2,698,482 downwards.
CCTTTGCACCACATCCATAGTTACTGAGCGCCTCTTCATTAGTCTAATTACACCATACATTCCCCTTGCATCCTCACATGGTTTCAGACCACTACACTCAACGAACACTCTTCCCATATGCATCACACAAATAATCTCTGATGGCATCAACTCTGATAGACCCCCCCCCCCACGCAGAACTCTTCTCGCCACATTGAACATCAGCAAAGCATTCGATGCCATCCCCCGCCACAACCTCACAAACTGGACATACAACACAAACATGCATGACACAAAAATATGGCTAGCCAATTCTTGGGGAGGAAAGTAGCCCAGGTTACATTTGCTGGTCAGTCATCCAATATAAATTTCACCAACGGTGTCCCCCAAGGATCTGTATTGTTACCCACTTTTTTCAATTTATGCATGCATGACCTACCAACGCCCCAGACACCACAAATACACGTAGCATCCTACGCAGACGAGTTATCACACACACATGCAGACACAGCCACTAACATCCCCCAACCCTACCTCGACACACCACAAACATAACACCACAAACAAACAAAAATTAGTACCCACCAAGTCAACTGTCACTCTTCTCACAAACAGGAACGCTGAACACCACTACACACCTCGCCAAAAACACACCTATACCACACACCCATAATACTTGGCACAACAAAACACATCTGTCATTCAAACAACACAATACAATCATCAAAAACAAATGCATGCAAAGACTTAATGCCCTCAGATCACTTCTCCAGCACAACATTTGGACACAATGAAACCACAACCACAGTGTACAAACAATATATCCGATCAGTGATGGATTATACAACCCACCAACTCTTGCCTCAAACCTCACCAAGACTCGTCCCAAGACTCAACACCCTTCAGACCATACAGTTCTTAATGAAACTTTTCGCCCCTTCGGATCAAAACCTACACACTTCCCTCATCCTACAGGGTCTTACAGGTCAGAAAGGTCATTTTTTTCCCCCTGGTTCATTAAATATTTTAAGTGGAGCACCCCTTTTGTAAATTGATGAGCTACCGATTCTTCCAAACAATCCACTGAGCTCTATGACATGGGAGTTGCAAACTGTTATAATACATAGTTAGTTGATCCTCCACCAGAACGGCACTGGTCATGTCGATACAAGGACAAATAATTATCCACTGCACTGCTAGGAATTTTTCGGATACAATGACTGGTTGTGTAAGGTATGGGTGCAGAAATTAGGATTAATACGCTACAACAAGGGATGGGGTAATGTTTATGCTGCATATTGAGTTTCTTTAATCCATTTATTAAATGTTTATCAGTAAATATACCTTTTGTCAACTTTCTTCCAAGTTTCCACCAACATGCAGTGATGCACAAGTGTAGTTGGTGCGGCCCTTATTCAAACATTTAAATATAAATTATAATCTTTAAAAAAACTCGTACCTGGTACGTTTCTCCCGTACAGCTCATAATTCTGCGAAATTTTAGTTCGCATTCGTGAAAGCCTGTTCTCCTTCAAGTATATCTTTTATAAGTTATAAACAAACAGTGACAGAGCTACAGAGACTTAATTGGTAGAGCTACTTCCACATTAAGCTAAATGGGAATATCAATATATTTAGCACATTATATATCTTTGGAATATTACGGTAAACTTTCAGAGTTAAACATGTGCGAGATTTTCAGACAAAACCGTTTTTCCTATAGTTTTTCATTAGATTAGTTTGATTTTAACATCCATTTATTGAGCAAATATCCTGTTTTGGCAATACCCCATCACCCAGCTTTTGGCAAAAGTTGGCTCGGGTTTTCCAATTTTTGGCGAACACAAATAGTATTTGAGAATTAGGCAGACCAAACCAAACCTAACCTAAGCTGGACTGTGGCAGACTACTGGGACCTAACCTTAGCAGACTACCGAGAGTTGCACAAGGTAAGACCTATATCAAACTAACGGAAATTTGACGATAAGAATGTATCAGTGAAAATTAAATGTCTCCTGTGAAATTCCGAAATAATTCCAATATGACTGGTAGTTTCCTTCGCCCAATATTATATGACTTTACAACAAAAACATGTTATCCTATGCAGCTTCTAGTTTATAATAGGTGTGTATTATTGTTTGCAAGGTCAGATTGTTACTATGATTACACAACTAATTAAATTCATCCTGCCATATCACTCATACATTCATACCCAACCACCATCATTCCTCCTTCCAGTCTCTCCCTCTCACCAGTGAATGCTTCGAATGAAATTTTCAGTGGATGGTGCGATAGTTCTATATCAGTCAGAAGTGGCAACACTCCACCAGCCCGTCACAACCCCCCCCCCCATCTCTCTCTCTCTCTCGTCAGGTAGAAACGACCCAATGATGAGTGAGCTCGTGTCTCCATCCCATCAGCTCGCGACTGTACCTAGGAATGTAAACACAATATCTTTTACACAGAAAACTTAAAATTCTCTGTATATATAGCAGGAAAAGACTGGAATTTTGACATTGATCAACTATTAATGACAAACTAGTGTACTGATAATTTTCAGACACCCTGAACACGTATAAAGCAAAGTAAAACCAAACTACAAATGAACAACGATCACTTTCCTTTAACACTAAGTAGGTCTTCTCTTCACTCCAACTGCTGATAGTATACTGAGTCCTCTCTCAGACCGGTCCTCCCTCATCACCTCTGTTCCCGACATTAGCCTCGTGGAATAAGGAAGGGAGGGAAGTAGGAAGGGGGAGAGGGAGGGAAGGAAGGAGAGAAGTAGGAAGGGGGAGAGGGAGGGAGAGCTCTGAAGACACCTGAACCAAAATGCTGGAAGAAAACTTAGGCTGGTTTGTTAGACTCTTGAGATGATACTCTCTTGTGGATGAATCGGTGGGCTTCTGTTTCCTCCAAACTACTATGACCACGAAACAGATCTCCATTAGTAACACCGAGCTCGTCTGATTTCTGGCATAGTTTGGAGACAGAAATACCCCTTCCTCCTCTTAACTACTCTCTGAGGATTCAAAGTGTGCAGTCAGGTACCAAGAAAATGTTCGAAAGTTTTTGGTGTGTTGGGGTTGTATGGAAGGAGAGAGAGAGAGAGAGAGAGAGAGAGAGAGAGAGAGAGAGAGAAATATTCAAAAGTTTTTTGGTGAGTTGGGGTTGTAAGGAGAGAGAGAGAGAAAAAAAAATGTTCGAAAGAGTTTTTGTGAGTTGGGGTTGTAAGGGGAGAGAGAGAGAGGGGGGGGGGGCTGTATGACAGGACAAGCCATTACACTGACTACTGGTGGTAGAGGATTTGAATATAGAATCAAATTTTGAAAGATCGAACAACTCGTTTTCCTTATAAATGGGCGGTTTTTTTTTTTTTTTTTTTTTTTTTATTAATTGCGCCGTAGCGTCAATCAACAGGCAGGCAACAATACATACGGGTAGGCGGGACCCATGAGAATACAATGACTACAACCACACATATACACGCACACACACACACACACCACACACACACATCACGAAAACATAACAGAATGGAGCACAAGCATACAAATATTTACATTATGACCTATTTAAATCCACCAAAACGAGGGTGGCGTACCAGAAGTTCCTCCAGAACCTGGTGGTTCAGCAGGTGTCGACAAACCACATCAAGTGGCAGGCCCTGGGGCAGCAAGTGTCGGACAGTGGGGCAGGCTAGGCAATAGTGCTCTATAGTGTTAGCACGAGGCGCTCGACACAAGCGACACTCAGTGAAGGGAGGCTCACCCTGCATCCTAGCAACCTGCCACGGTGGACGGTAGCCAAGCCTCAAACGAGCAGAGACTACATTGTGCCTCCGAACCATAAGGCCTCGACGACGGTAGGAATATTTGTGACGGCAGACAGACTCATAATGTGTGATGGAGATGCTGAAGGGCCTCTCTACATCCCTGCGTCGCCGTACAGGAAGGAGAGCGGCGGAGCGGACTTTAGAGAGGTAACATGTCAGGGAGAGAGGACGTCCAACACCACGAGGAGGCAGATGGCAGGCTTCCTTTGCGAGTCTGTCAACTGTACCATTGTGACGTAAACCTACATGGGATGGCACCCATAAAAATTTGACAGTCAAGTTACGATGACGCAATAAGGACAAAAACGATAAAATCTGCTGAACAACAGTAGAGTGTGTGGGCTGAACACTAGAGAGAGAATGAAGGGCAGGTCTGGAGTCACAAAAAATGGCAGCATTCACTCCACGTTGACAAACAAGACTAACAGCATCCAGAATGATATACAGTTCATACAATGTTGAGCTAGAGTGGTTACAGAGACGACGGCCAACCCAGCCCCCTGGAGGTGACTCCATGTCAGGTGAGAAAACGGCACAACCTGCTGCACCATCCACCTGCAATGAACCATCAGTGTAGAGGCAGTATGGATCTGTGATGGAGGACGTCACTGTTTCTATGTGTTCCAGAGCCAACTGCCGCTGTAGAGAAGGCAGTTCCGACTTGGAAGTAGGTGTGAAGCTCACATCAGGTGTTGGTAGCAGCTATGGAGGGGGTCCTGGGGGGACGTCGGCCACCATTATATCTATAATAAGACTACGGAGCATAGAGGAAACAGACCTTATAAGAGTATGTCCAGCAGGCAGTATGGGAGGGACCGGGTAGTTTGGTCTAAGAGAAGTCCTGACTAACTGAGAGTAATGGGGTGAAAGATGTGGGAAATGGAGGCACTTGACAGTGAAGCAAGTAACATTAAAATAAATTCTCTCCACTAACTGGGGAAGACGCAACTCACGCTGCATGTTCACTATCCTGGTCGACATTGGACAACCGAGAATTATTCTCATTGCTCTATTCTGAAATTGTTCTAAAGTTTCAAGAGTAGCCCTGGGAAGTTGAATCAGAGCAGGGGAGAGGTAATCAACAACTGAACGGATAAAAGCAATATAGATAGTCCTGGCTACTGGGATGGAGATACCCGAGGAGTTGTTAGTGAGCCATTGAAGTGGCGTAAGTCGGCGCTGGAGACGACCCAATAAGTCCTGGACAATGGGATGGTCTTGAGGTCTGGCAGGGACAATCGGCCAAATATTGACTGGCGCACCCAGGTAGCGATACTGGGAACACATGGGAATGACAGTCCCTCCAATGGTGAACACTGGCCGAGCTTGAGGAAGGCGGCAGGTGAATATTCTGCTCTTATCTGGGGAGACAATAATGCCACAGTGAGAGGAGGACACAGAGAAGGAGTCAAGAAACTGCTGGAGATCCCTTGGTGAGGTAGAATGAACACAGATATCATCAGCATAGCACGTAATTGTAGTTCCACGTATATCAGGGAGAGAAGTGAGCAGCCGATGCATCAGAATATTAAATAACAATGGGCTGAGAACACCCCCTTGAGGCGTACCAAGATGAAAACTGCCCAAAGGACTGAGCGCACCACTGAAAAACACACGGGAGGTCCTGTTACTCAGGTAGCCCGAATCCACCGTAATAGATTACCCTTTATCCCAAAGTCAACCAGTTGATCCAAAATGACGTCTCTATTAGCAACATCGAAGGCACTTCGAAGGTCAATGAAGGCCACCACACTGTCCCTGTTAAGGCGACTGTACAGGTCGACTAGGCAGTGGTGTGTGCTCCGCTGGGGAAGGAAACCAAACAGCCATGGAGAAAGGCGATCCTGCAGTCTGTACATGAGACGATTGAGTAAGATTCTCTCAATAACCTTACAAAAACAGGAAGTCAGGGAAATAGGCCTGAACTTCGCAGTGCTGGGCTTAGGGATGGGTATTATTGTGCTGCTGGTCCAGGCTCGTGGTACACAACCATCACGAAGACAAAGATTGTACAGTAGAAGTAGAGGGTTCCCAGGAACTTGTTGAAGTAGGCGCAGCACAGCATAAGTAATACCATCATCACCAGGGGAAGAAGCTCTACCCCGAGAGAGAGCACGTCGCAACTCCTCCTCAGTTATCTCCTCTGCATCATCGTCATCATCTTGCAACAGAGCAGACATTAAACATAGCCGAAAATGGGCAAGTAGCTGGTCATATTGAATGCTTATTTTCCTTTTTATACTGATTACATTTCTTCAAACATCATGGAATTTAATAAACAGGCCAGCTGTACAGCCATGGCTGATAGTGGTGGACCAGGGTCCAAGGAGTGTTGGAGAGCAACTGAACAATTTCGAACAAGTGAATTTTCCAAACCATTCTCAACGATGAGAGAGGTATAGAAGACTCACTTTTTCGAACTCTGTTCAGTTGCTCTCCAACACTCCTTGGACCCTGGTCCACCACTATCACCCATGGCTGTACTTTGATATTTTTTAAATTTCAACTGAGTAGGTTTTCCCAATGTAACCAAACCATGCCTACTAACGCTTTCAGGGCCTGTGTCGCACTGTTTTTCGGGAATAACTCTGTAACTAAAGGTTGGATCAGTATGATGTTTTGCCACGGGTTATTTCACAACTTCCGCTAATTTTTGGCACAATAATGGATTACCAAAAGTGAATAATTAAGGCACTTGTCCCGAGAAATGCGTCATTTTTATTAAATTTAACACTGGGATACGAACGATCATAGTGTGACGTATATACCACGTCAGTCCACAGGCTCCACCCATCCCCTTCTTTCTCTCCCCCACCCTACTCTCTCTCTCTCTCTCTCTGGTCTCGAAACTTTGTTCGAAAATACATCACGGTCACAAGCTTTGTCATATATATATATATATATATATATATATATATATATATATATATATATATATATATATATATATATATATATATATATATATATATATATATATATATATATATATATATATATTGGAAGCATTTATTATGTGTATTGGTAAACTATTATCTGATGGTATCACTGACAGATCAGGGCGGACGTAGGGTTAATTATTATTACAACACATATAATTAAATACTGAAGCTTTATTTCATGTGAGACAAACTGGTTTCGGTACTGATGCAGTATTCGAAAATCGTGTTTTTTTTTTTTTTTTTTTTTTTAAATTCATTGCGCCGTAGCGTCAGTCAATAGGCAGACAACAGTACACAAGGGTAGGCGGGACTCACGAGAACCCAATGACCACACACACACACAAGCACACACACATGCGCACACACCCACACATCACGAAAACATAACAGAATGAAGCACAAGTATACAGACAAATATTTACATCATGACCTACTTAAATCCACCAAAACGAGGGTGGCGCACCAGAAGTTCCTCCAGAACCTGATGGTTCAGCAGGTGTCGACAAACCACATCAAGTGGCAGGCCCTGGGGCAGCAAGTGTTGGACAGTGGGGCAGGCCAGGCAATAGTGCTCTATAGTGTTAGCACGAGGCGCTCGACACAAGCGACACTCAGTGAAGGGAGGCTCACCCTGCATCCCAGCAACCTGCCATGGTGGCCGGTAGCCAAGCCTCAAACGAGCAGAGACTACATTGTGCCTCCGAACCATGAGGCCTCGACGACGGTAGGAATATTTGTGACGGCTTAGAGACTCGTAATGGGTGATGGAGATGCTGAAGGGCCTCTCTGCATCCCTGCGTCGCCGTACAGGGAGGAGAGCGGCGGAGCGGACTTTAGAGAGGTAACATGTCAGGGAGAGAGGACGTCCAGCACCACGAGAAGGCAGATGGCAGGCTTCCTTTGCGAGTCTGTCAACTGTACCATTGTGACGTAAACCTACATGGGACGGCACCCATAAAAATTTGACAGTCAATTTACGATGACGCAATAAGGCCAAAAACGATAAAATCTGCTGAATAACAGTAGAGTGTGTGGGCTGAACACTAGAGAGGGAATGAAGGGCAGGTTTGGAGTCACAAAAAATGGCAGCATTCACTCCACGTTGACAAACAACACTAACAGCATCCAGAATGGCATACAGTTCACACAATGTTGAGCTAGAGTGGTTACAGAGACGACGGCCAACCCAGCCCCCTGGAGGTGACTCCAGGTCAGGCGAGAAAACAGCACAACCTGCTGCACCATCCACCTGCAATGAGCCATCAGTGTAGAGGCAGTATGGATCTGTGATGGAGGAAGTCACTGTTTCTATGTGTTCCAGAGCCAACTGCCGCTGTAGAGAAGGCAGCTCCGACTTGGAAGTAGGTGTAAAGCTCACATCAGGTGTTGGTAACATCCATGGAGGGGGCCCTGGGGGCGTCTGCCACCATTATATCTATATTAACCCCTCCGGGACGGGCCAAGAATGGAAATACGTACTGTGGTTCTGGGTTCAATACTAATTTTTTACCCTGCCTGTCCGGGTATTTCCCGGAAAATCACTCTACTTCTCTTACTCCCTACGTCTAAACTACAATACTGAACAACTTAAATTTGATTGTGTACTCACCATCAACTCCTCCTCTTTCCATTAAAACCAACCCCAGCTCTCTAGGACACTCCATTGCCGAGAAATCAAGTGAGGAATGGAGGTCACTTTTCCCGTGAGAGCGAGGCTGCGTTCGCTTTGTGAGCGTGGCTGTGACTCAATCTAGCTGGTTGCACCCGCGGAGTGGAGGTTACAGGAGCGGGTGCGCCCGGCAGCGCGGTAGGATGCACCGAATCGAACGAGCCCGTATTTTCTTCACTACGCCCAGCCATTGTCACGGTCAAGCACACACTGATTGAATGTGGGGATGAAAAGGTCTGGTGGTGAAGTATAGCCAGATCAAAAAAAATCCCGACAAATTTGGCGTTTTTCCCCATAAATTACCAAAAGCGGGATTTCCCGCTGCCCGGACTCTGTCGACAGAGCGGGATTTCCCGCTGCCCGGCCTCTGTCGACCGAGCGGGAAATCCCGCTGCCCGGACTCTGGGGGTTAAGACCACGGAGCACAGAGGAAACAGACCTTATAAGAGTACGTCCAGCAGGCAGTATGGGAGGGACCGGGTAGTTTGGTCTAAGAGAAGTCCTGACTAACTGAGAGTAATGGGGTGAAAGATGTGGGAAATGGAGGCACTTGACAGTGAAGCAAGTAACATTAGAATAAATTCTCTCCACTAATGGGGGAAGACGCAACTCACGCTGCATGTTCACTATCCTGGTCGACATTGGACAGCCGAGAATTATTCTCATTGCTCTATTCTGAAATTTTTCTAAAGTTTCCAGAGTAGCCCTAGGAAGTTGAATCAAAGCAGGGGAAAGGTAATCAACAACTGAACGGATAAAAGCAATATAGATGGTCCTGGCTACTGGGATGGAGATGCCCGAGGAGTTGTTAGATAGCCATTGAAGTGGTGTAAGTCGGCGCTGGAGACGACCCAATAAGTCCTGGACAATGGGATGGTCTTGAGGTCTGGCAGGGACAATCGGCCAAATATTGACTGGCGCACCCAGGTAGCAGTACTGGGAACACATGGGAATGACAGTCCCTCCAATGGTGAACACTGGCTGAACATGAGGAAGGCGGCAGGTGAATATTCTGCTCTTATCTGGGGAGACAATAATGCCACAGTGAGAGGAGACCACAGAGAAGGAGTCAAGAAACTGCTGGAGATCCCTTGGTGAGGTAGAATGAACACAGATATCATCAGCATATCGTAATTGTAGTTCCAGGTATATCAGGGAGAGAAGTGAGCAACCGATGCATCAGAATATTAAATAACAATGGGCTGAGAACACCTCCTTGAGGTGTACCAAGATAAAAACTGCGCAAGGGACTGAGTGCACCACTGAAAAACACACGGGAGGTCCTGTTACTCAGGTAGCCCCGAATCCACCGTAGTAGATTACCCTTTATCCCAAAGTCAACCAGTTGATCCAAAATGACGTCTCTATTAGCAACATCGAAGGCACTTCGAAGGTCAATGAAGGCCACCACACTGTCCCTGGAAAGGTGAGAGTACAGGTCGACTAGGCAGTGATGTGTGCATCGCTGGGTAAGGAAACCAAACAGCCATGGAGAAAGGCGATCCTGCAGTCTGTACATGAGACGATTGAGTAAGATTCTCTCCATAACCTTACAGAAACAGGAAGTAAGGGAAATAGGCCTGAACTTCGCAGTGCCGGGCTTAGGGATGGGTATTATTGTGGTGCTGGTCCAGGCTCGTGGTACACAACCATCACGAAGACAAAGATTGTACAGTAGAAGTAGAGGGTTCCCAGGAACTTGTTGAAGTAGGCGCATCACAGCATAAGTAATACCATCATCACCAGGGGAAGAAACTCTACCCCGAGAGAGAGCACGACGCTACTCCTCCTCAGTTATCTCCTCTGCATCATCGTCATCATCTTGTAACAGAGCAGACATTAGACGTAGCCGATGGACAGCAGCACGGGAAGCGAGTGCATCTTGTATGTGGATGGGTAGACTGGCTGGGGTAGATTGTTCTGACCAGGCATCGACAAGTTGTTTGGCATAGTCGGCAGGAGTGTGATGACGAGCAGTGGCCGGTGTCTTTTTAACAACCCGATGGATGAGGTGCCACATAGAAGCCACACTTGTTTGCTGGTTGATGCTGTCCATGAACCGCTGCCAAGACTCAGTGTGAACACAATCCTGCAGGGCAACTAAAGCGTCCCTAGACATCTGGTAACGATGGAGTAGGTCAGGGGTTGGGTTGGCTTGAAACAATAGGCCATCACGTTCAGCCTCCTCCTTTGCCTCCTGTATACGTGCATCCAGCGTCCAGGAGTGGGCAGTATGGCGATGCTGGAGGTGTGGCCGGGAGACGTATATCCTATAAAAGTCATGAGTAGCAGATACAAGATCAGAGTACAACTGTTCAGCTGATGATATGTCAAATGTAGGGAATACATGGGTCATAAATAAGATGTAAGTCGGGCAATATTTAGGGGGCACAGCAATACGCAAACGAGTGGCTGAAGCACCTGACCCAGCAGTTAGAGAATAATGAAACCGAAGAGCAATGTGATCAGAGAATAAGTCTGGCACGGAGGAGCACTGGACCTAAGATGCTATCAGGCCAGACGAGAGGATGTAATCCAGAGTACCTCCCCGGCAATGAGTGGCACCGCCAGTGTCCCAGTGTGTCAGATGATGCTTGCGGATGTATGAAAGGAAACGAACACCATTACGATTAATAGAGCCAGTACCATCACCCAAATCAGAATGCCGAGCATTAAAATCTCCCATATACACCATACCACGCACTGTTGGAGAAGGAAGAGCCTCAAGAGTGAGTCTAGCTGGGGCAGAATAGACATTACATAGTTGGAGTACTCCATTCCCAGGTAGAACCTCAAATAGCTGAAAGGTCATGTCAGGATCAGTGGAGGTACGGAGAAGGCGATGTGGCAAGGAGCTATGTATGTAAGTCAGGAGACCATTCCTTACCAGATGAACATATGGCACATAACCTGAGAGGGGAGGAGCTTGCCCGGCAGCGAGCGGACGTCCTGGAAATGCTTCCTGGAGAAAAATAACACTGGGATGATGACGAAAAACATAGGCCTTGAGTTGAGTGAGCTTAGCATAACTGGTGATACCACATACATTCCAGGAGATGACATCCAGTCGGCAATCACTAGCGAACTCTGTATTTGGAGGTAGAAGTCCGGTGAGTGGGGGCAGATGAGCGACCTGGAGAAGATGGACCAGGAGAAGGGACTGACTCAAAAAGCTTTTCAAGGCGAGATGCAACAGTATCCATCTTTTCGGTAAGGGTAGTGACAGTTGAGATGATGGCCTGCTGAGCCTCGACCAAGGTGGAGAGTTTGGAGTCATTGGCAGCCTGAGCGGCAACCAGCCCATCAATCCTGGCTTCAAGGGCAGAAAAGCGGTTTTCGAGAGCCGTACATCGTGCCATGAGGGTAGCAACAGACTTGCGGAGGGCCAGGTCTGGAGGTGAGGCAGGGCTGGTAGGAGGTGCAGACTGGGGAGGTGGTGGTGGTGGCGGTGGTGGAGGCAGAGCAATAGTAGAGACACGAGTCTGGACCTTACGTCGAGTACATCCATGCCACACGTTAACCCCTGGCTGAAGGCATCGTGGACACTTCCATCGAGACGTATCTTCAGGAGGTGAGGGCTCAGAGGTGGAGGCAGCAGGACGTGATGGTTCACCCCTGACAGGACACGTCTTGGAATCATGGTCGGCCGCACACCATGCACACTTCGGCCTGGCAGAACAGTACCGGGAGATATGCCAAACTCCCCAGCACCTGTAGCACCAAGGCTGGTCATTATGAAGTTTCCTCACCTCACACGGTGGAAGACAAGGGAGGAAATCAAAGGAAATCTCATTTGGAGGTGGATCGGGTTGACTCCAGACAACAACAATACGGCTAATGGGGGAACCATCTTGGAAAAAACGACGGGCAAAGTACACACCAGGGTATCCTTTGGCAAGTTTCGGGTCAACATCAATAGGAAAACGGGTGAGGATGTAGCTGGGGAACTTACGAGGCCTCTCGGGTGAGTCTTCAAGAATGAGAGGCAGAGATAAAAATTCACCAGCCTTCACTCGATCAATGATGTCCTGACGCTTCCTAGAGATGTAGACAAACCGGGAGGTGACAGCAGCCATCTTGACTTCAGCCAGTTCACGCTGCAACTGGAAGGCCCTGTTGACATCAGACAACCAACGCAGCTTTGTGTCCGTAGATGGGTTTCCAGAGAAGGAGAGTTTGACATAGGCATCTCTCGGGGCAAAAGCAGGAAGGTTGGACGAGGGCAAGGAGTTGGTATACAAAGAAGAAACACCAGGGTGAGGCAGAGAAGGTACGTCGTGCACAGCTGAAGCACCCTTGGCAGTCTTGGCAGCTGGAGGCAAACAGTCCACACCATCGGAATCCTGCGAGGAGTCGGACGAGGCATCAACAGGTCGCTTGGTAGAGGTTGAGGAGGTGGACGGCTGCAACCTGAGCTGCGGAGTGACTGAGGAGAGGGGGGGAGGGTTGCGAGAAGGCAGCTCAGGCCAGTGATCCTCAATTGGAGACTCGTCTTCCTCCGACATTGCCAAGTCGGCCTCCAAGCAGGAATCTGCACTCTCCATCAGGCCAGGCAAGGCCTAGATGGAAAGCAAACAACAACACAAACAACTAAACACTCAATCAGCCAGGGACACACACACACACACCCACACACACACAGACAATCACAACAAAACTATACACAGAACCACAACATACAAACAACACCAGCAACACCACAGAAACAACAACACACAAACAAGAACTCACAAACAACACAAAAAACACAAACAAGAGCTCCAAAACAACACAAACAACAACACAAACGAGAATGGAGGCAGAGCGCCACGAGTACGTCCACACTCCACCTGTTCTGGAGCGAGGAAAATCGTGTTTCTTACATGAATGAATGTATTTTTATCTGGATATAATATTATGTGTTGTAATATTGTTGTTGTAATATGTCCATAATGTTTATAACATGTTACTCATTATCAATATAATACGTTTATTTACATGATATTTATTAGAGAACAGTTAAACCCGCATATTGACAAATTATAATTGGGTTTGTTTCGCCCGAGCAGACGACTGAATTTCGGTTCAATTCATAGCTGCCACTGTTACTTCAAACCTCACTGAGACTCATCACAACACCCTTCAAACCATACAGAACAGAGCCCTAAAGACAATCACAGGCTGCACAGCTACCACACCTACAGACCACCTACACTATGAAACCAAAGTCCTCAAAATCAAAGATCATCTTGACATGAGAGGCACACAAACACTTGCTGCAGCCTCCACAAACCCACATCATCCACTACACTACATGGCACAACACCCACACATGCCAAGGAACATCAAAACAACACCCAGTACACGATACCATACACAAATACTATCATCTCTTACACCCTGCCCACCCCAAACCAATCTCCAGAAACACATCCATATTCAAATCACTCATCAATCCATCCAAACACTCAAGAACAACACTCAGCTGCATGCACGACCTCCTGACAGCCACCCATCCGAATCCTCCCTTCCCCGTGAGGACAGAGTCCACCTGGCCAGGCTGCGGTGTGGCCACCACCCGATCCTTCTGACATATCAGAAGAGGCTGGATAAGTCTTGCTGTTCTATTTTGAATGGTCTGGACTTTTTTTTTTTTTAGTAGATAGTTAGGAAGACCAACCCACAAGACATTACAGTAATCAACACGAGACAAAATGGCTGAATGAATTAATGATAGGAGACATCGCTTGTTGAGAAACCGCCTTACAGAATACAAGTTCCTGATATGAAAGTTACAGACCTTGACAACCTGTTTAATAATTATTTTCCTCATAATTCAGTTTGGAATTGAAGAGCACTCCGCGGTTTCGCACAGTGGATACTGGGTCCAGCTGATGGCCTCCAATGTTCAACGACAGATCATTTTCAAGATGGTTTATCCTTCTGTTACCACGGATAATGGTGATTTCAGTCTTATTATCATTCAGTTTCAGTTTCCGCTTTAACAACCATAGTTTGACATCCGACAACAGGGATTCCATTTTCATCTTGGTTTCATTTATATTTTCTATCTTGACATACAGCTGAGTTATGGACCGAGATGCCAGATGATGAAAGGACAATAATAACAGGTGACCTGAACAGACACATAGCAAGCGAGAATTTTGCAGTAGAACGCATTCATGGTGGATATGGAAGTGGTATATTGAATTATGATGGAAAAAGGGTGATAGATTTTGCAATGACATATGATTTGGCAATCTTGAATACTTTCTTCAAGAAGAATAACTATATTACATATGAAAGTGGAGGACAGGAAACCCAGTTGGACTATATTTTATACAAGAGAAACAATATGAGTGAAGTTAGGAACTGTAAACTAAGTGTAAAGTAATCAGAGGAGAAGGAGTGGCTAGACAACATATCATTTTGTTGTGGGAGAGCTGATGATTAAGCGAAAAAAGAAAGGCAAAAGAAGGCCAATGTCCAAGATCAAGTGGTGGAAAATGAAAGATGAAAAACTGAAGGATCAATTTAAAGAGAAGGTACTAGCGGAGATCGAGTTAAAAGATGATGTTGAGGAATGGTGGAATGCCAATGCGGGAACATTTTTACAAACGGGAGAAGAAATATTCGGGAGAACGTCAGGAAGAGACCCACCAAATGATAAAGAAACTTGGTGGTGGAATGAAGAGGTTGTTGAAAGTATAAAGTTGAAGAAAAGTGCAAAGAAGGAGAACTATGTAAATACAACTCCTGAAAATAAAGAAAGGCTGAAATTAGCTAGCAAAGCAGAAGCAAGTGAGGAGGAAGCTTATGAGGAACTATATTTCGTTCATTATTTATAGGCCACTCCAAGGTCGAGGTGTGGGCCACTCCAGAATGCACCGTGGTAAACACGCTCTGTGACGTAATTATGTCTGGGATCTATTATTAGTATTATCAATCTCATCATAATACTGTTGCTTCCAGTGAGGGGATACAAGAATTTACATCATTACATAGATACATAGAAGTAAAGTAAATGTATTGACTTTTTATTTTGTATATGTGTAATTCAATTGTAAACAATACAATATGTGACGTACTGTACAATAACAACAGTGGTGATATAATTAGAAGAAAAAGAAAGAGGAAGTGTAACTTTATAAAGAAGGCGCCGTTGCAAATGGAAATAGCGGAACACAATCATCTGTGTTTATCATGTGCAGTATTGTCAGGTACAGGGAAATTTCTCTGTTTAAGGGAATTTTGAGGTCCACTCAGGAAAATTATATAAATATTGTTCAAGTGTAACACAGGGAAATTTCTACCAGACGTAATACCTTGAAGACCGGTAATGTTCAAGAGTAAATAGGAAATTGTTGTGGTTAAAAGCATGGTTAAAAGGGAAATTCTGATGTTGAAGTTGGGAAAATTTCGTTGAGTTGCGACTCAAGCAGAGCTGGCAAGTGGCAACTGGCAACGCTGATCGAGACTCGAGTGTCTTTGATCTTGTGGCTACTGGCCAGAAGTAGTGGTTTGAATTGAATTGAGAAGTTTATTGTAAGAAGTAATATTCCGACTACCAACTGACTCGAACTGATTATTATCTATTGTAAGTATGAATATTGGTACGTGGCCTGTATCTGAATAGGAAGAGGATATAACATTATATTTGGACAATACACAACCTTAGTTAACCAATTTGGGTATTTATTGATATAATTACCCAGTTCTGTAATACTTATGCCATGTTAATCAAACGTCAATCTTGACTGACTGACGTGTCATTTTATCCAACTGGGCTGCTTGATCCTTGGATCGCTTGTGATCAGTGGCCCTACCAGGTGAGTATCTGACTACCGGGACCTAACCTGGGCAAACCGTGGTAAAGTACAGGAAATGACCAGGGCAAAATACTGGGACCTAGCCGGATTTGGCAACACTGCTACAAAACGGTAATTCTTTCAATAAATACCCAGAACTGACTGGTTGAGTGTGTCGAACATGAAATAGTTGTGTAATATAGCAATGGTAAGTATTGATTATACTACAAGGCAGTTTATGACAGGAATAGACTATCATGGAGGGCATGAGCTAGTTTTGATTTAAATCTTGGGATAGTTGGGGCATTTACTACATCATGAGGGAGGGAGTTCCAGTGCTGAATGACTCTATGTGAAAAGAATCGTCTTCGTGCTTCTGTTTCTGCTCTAGGTCTGGTCTAGGTTAGGTCAGGTAAGGTCAGGCTAATTTCAAAATGCCTCCTTTGAATATGCCCTATTTTGGAAATGGGGCATTTGCGGAGGAAGTGCCAAAGAAGAAAATAGTCTTAGAATTGTCTAAATAAGTGGGTAATGAAGGTAGAAAAACCGTACGCAGTAATGGTAATTTTTTCAATATTTACCCCATGTTTTAGCAGTATTGCCAGATCCGGCTAGGTCCCTGTATTTTGGGTAAATTTACAGAAGTACTGTGTTCACTATATATATTGTATATTTTAGTATTACCCACTATTTTGGACCATTCTAAGACACTTCGGTAAATATTGAAAGAATTACCATTATTGCGTTCGGTTTTTCTACCTACATTACCCACTTACCACTTATTTAGACCATTCTAAGACTATTTTCTTCTATTGCATTTCCTCCTCAAATGCCCCATTTCCAAGATGGGTAATTTTGAAATTAGCCTGACCTTACCTAACCTAACCTAGACCTATCTATCTATCTATCTATAGCTCTGACGCCTCGTTCCCTCCGGGAACTCCCCCCAAGGGGTTGGCCACGGCAGAAGTGCCTCCAGTTCTCCCTGTTCCAACACTCCCTCCTTACTTGTTCAAGCCCTACTCTGCCCCTCATGTTTCTCTCCTTTACATACTCTTCCACTCTGTTCTGCCATCTAACCGGAGGTCTGCCTCTCACACCAGGTCCCACAACTTCACTTCCATACACCTTCTTTACAAATTCCTCACCTTGCATTCTCTCTACATGTCCAAACCATCTCAATGTATCACGCTTCACTCTCTCAACCACTCCACATTCACAGACCACAGCAGGCTATTGGGACCTAACCTGGGCAAACTACCGGGACCTAACCTGAGCAAACTACCGGGAAATAACCTTGGAAAAGTACAGGAAATGACCGGGGCAAAAATACTAGGACCTAGCCGGATCTGGCAACACTGCTACAAAATGGTAATTCTTTCAATAAATACCCTTCTCATCTATGGTGTTTCTCTCAGAGTCTGTTCTGACCTGACCTTACCTAACCTAGACCATAGCAGACTACCGGGACCTAACCTGGGCAAACTATCGGAACCAAACTTGGGCAAACTACTGGGATATAACCGGTGTGAACTATCATAAAGTGACCGGGGTAAATTCCCGGGAGTTAGCCTGATGTGGTGACACTGCTCAGTCTTAGCCAAAAACATAGTACTTCCGTAATAATACCGTATTTTGCCCCGGTCATTTCTTGTACTTTACCACAGTTATTTCCCGGTAGTTTGCCCAGGTTAGGTCCCGGTAGTCTGCTGTGGTCTAGGTTAGGTTAGGTAAGGTCAGGCGAATTTCAAAATGCCCCATTGGAAATGGGGCATTTGCGGAGGAAATGGGGCATTTGCGGAGGAAATGCCATAGAGGAAAATAGTCTTAGAATGGTCTAAATAAGTGGGTAATGAAGGTAGAAATACCATATGCGATAACGACAATTCTTTCAATATTTACTGTTACTTGTTTCTTACTTGTTACTTGTTTGTTAGATATTCTATGCCCCACTCCACAAGCAGATGGTGCTCAGCAGGGCTTCCCTCAATATTGTTTAACACTATAATCACTTCTAATGTTCATATTATCCATGTCGAACCAGCGAACAGATATGTTTTCAATCTTTTCTTTAAAAATTAACTGCAATTATCACTCATCCGGACTTTTCTTAAAAATTTCTTTAAATATTCTTTCTACATGCAAAAAAGTATGCATCACAGGTGTCATTTCTCAAATCTTAGCATTATCATGACTGTGCATTAAAAAAACCTCCTCATAAAATTGAGTCTATGCTGATGCGATGCGATGCGATGCGATGATGTCGAGGGATAGCCTTTATTTGTTGCTGAGTTCCTTTAATTTCTTCTCCCTTATTTTCCAGCACTTATAAAGATATTCTTTTATGTTGTCCAAACATTTTCCACTGTCGAATAACAACTCTCCAATGATGTTTTCCTTGCATTCGATATAAGGTTGTTGCAATTTTCCAATTTTTCTTCTTTCTCCAACATAGCCAGTACAGTCAAGCACAAAATGTTCTAAGTTTTCTGGATCTGTTCCACACATCTTACATCCTGTTTCATTGTCCTCTTTTCTAAATCTTTTTCTATCTCCCAAGTTTAAAGCATTTGTCCTACATTTAAATAACACCACTGATGCTGGTGTATTGTCATATAGTTCCTCTGTCATTCCCATTTCCTTTTTCCATTTTCTGTAAATCTTTAGGGTAGTCTTACTTTCCATTTCCTCTCTCCAGTCCTTAGTGTCCAATTCATAAATCTTGTTTAGGAGTTCTTGCTTCTTCATGGTTTTTAGTTTATCTAAATTGATATCTAATGCTTTCATTCCTTCCTCACATTCCTTCATCCATTTATTTGTTCTATTATCCTTCAATTCTTCTACTATTTCGTATGTTAATTTGTTTCTTCCATCTCTCATTATTCCTTGTAAATATTGTAATTTTGTTCTAGTAATTTTTGATTTCATGAGTGAGGCACCCACTTCTCCTCTTAGTCCACTAATTGCTGTGCTTTTTTCTGCCCCGAGAATTGTTCGGTACACTGAGTTTTCAATTTTTTGTAACGTATCTATTTCTTTCTTGTTATAATCCACTACACCAGCCCCATACAGTATTCCAGGCAATGCCAGACCTTTCCAGAAAGTTTTTCCAATCATTAGTTTGTTACAACTCCTGGCTGTCACTGAGTATGTCATATTTGCTAGTTTCTTTGCTTTTTTTAGAATATTAACTTTGTAATTCTTAAAACAGTCTCTCTTGTTTCCAATATCCACTCCCAAATATTTAATAATCTCCACCACTTCTATCCCTTCTAGTTCTGCTGGTTGATTTTCCATATTGAAGATTATGAATTTGCTCTTATTTTTATTTAACTCCAACCCACATTTCCTGCTTACATTGCTCAGTCTTATAATGTTTGCTTTTGCCTCTAACATTGATTGTGAAAACTGCAGTCCATCATCGGCAAAGAAGATAGTGTTAAAGGCAAATTTCTTATCTCTGTACCCGAGGCCTGTACTCTCCATTTCTTGAATTATTTTGAAAATTATTAATTTAAAAAGTGTTGTAGATCCTGTGCACCCTTGGCGTATACCGCTTGTTATCTTTATCTCTTTTTCTATTTTTCTGCTTAAACACAGTTGTGTTGTATCATTCTGGTACACATCACTTATTATATCTATTATATTTTCATGTGTTTTTATTTCTTTTAGATTTTTTATGATCTCTTCTCTTTTTATTGAGTCATATGCCTTCTTAAAGTTTATTGCTGCTACGATTAATGGTGTCTTGTTCTTGTAGCTTTTTTCAATACAGTACCTGAGTATGAGTATATTGTCTTCAATTCTTCTTCCTGTGTAAATCCGGACTGCAATTCACTATTTAAATCACTAACTTGTAGTTGTTGTTCTGTTTTGCTCTTCATTATTGACATAAATATTTTGTAATCAATATTTGTGAGTGCTATGGGTCTTAATTCCTGGGCTGTTGGTTTAACTTTTTTTGGTAGCATTACTGTTCTTGAAGTTTTCCAGGTTTGTGGGACTTTTCCTTGTCTAATTATTTTATTAAAACAGTATACTAACTTTTCTATGCATTTTTCACTATCTATCAATACCTTGTAGCATTCTGGTTTTACCCCATCTGGACCAGCTGCCTTTTTGTTTTTCAAGCCTTTTAATGTTTTTATAATTTTTTCTTTATTTATTATTGGTTCTTCCATGGTTGTTGTTATCCGAGCTAGGCCCACTCCAACAGTCATATCCATATGTTCCATTAGCATGTACTGTCTGTTGTCTTGATTAGTTTCATTCATTATTTGTTCCTCTATAAACATTTTGTACCTTCCTTTTTCTTCTGTGTTCCAAACATTCTTTATGTTATTGTCATGATTTTGGTATATATCCTTCCAAAACATTTCAAGCTCTTGAGCTGCATCTTCTGGTTTAAGTATTCCTCCCTCTGTACTATATAATTCCCCTTTGTCCTTATCATAGTTTATTTCTTTACCTTTTAATTTGTCAATATATTGCCATAATCTCTTAGGCTACTTCTGTCACTACTTCCATTTATCTCCTCTGTCACCTTTTTCTCATGTTTTATTATTGCTTCTTTGATCAATCTTTTCACCCTATCTTTTTGTACCTTATACAAGCTCCAAAGTCTATCTTTTACTTCTTCACTAGCCTCATTTTGTTTCTCTCTATTAAGCTTCTTTCTTTTCTTGATTTCCTTTCTAATTTCTTCACACATCTATGGTGGTTCAATCCTGTTTATATGTCTCTTATCCTTTCTCCTTCTATACTTTTTCTTTAATATACATTCTGCATTTCTTGTCATGATTTCACCAAACTCTACCATATCTTGTACCTCTTCATTGCACTCTCCTTCCACTTCTTCCTTATATATATGTAATGCTTCTTTGTCTGTTGTATAATAAATATTTTCTTGCCATTGATCATTTGTATATTTTCTATTTTGTGTCTCTCCTTTGATTAATATTTCAATCAAATTATGGTCAGATAATTCCGTTATTTCTTTTCTTTCATCTATTTTCATTGCCTCGTATACATCATAAAATTTATGGTTCACCAGAACGAAGTCTATCACACTTTTTGATTTTCCTCTCTGGTCATTGTTTAGTAGAATAAGATTATAGTTTTCCATCCAGTTAATCACATCTTCCCCTCGTCTATCCATTTCCTGCTCTCCAAGGAATCCCAAATGTCCGTTAAAATCCCCAAGTAGGACAAAGGGTATCTCCCCTATATTTTCTACTATACCTTCTATTTCTGTTTTTAAACTAGTGTATCATCTTTTATCCTCTTCTTTATTTCCCGCAGGTAAATAGACCAAAAGCAGCTTAAAACAAATATTTCCTAATTTACACTTGCAAAATAACAAATCCTTATTTCTAGTTGTTATCTTTTCAATTTTACTATCTTCATCCTTCTCCGACAAAATCATCAATCCCCCTCCTTTCTTTTCCTCCATTTCCCTCATATTACTTATTGAGTATATGTGATCACAGAGACTGATATTCTCACACTTTTGGTGTGTTTCCGTTAAACATAAAAATTCTTCACTTTTAATTAAATCTTGTAATTCTGTCATCTTTACTTTTGTTAGCCCTTGTATGTTTATTAGTTTAATCTTACATATGCTCTCCATATATTTGTCCTCTTTCTCCTTGAAAATTATTTCTCATTAACTTTGCATCCTTTATATACCATCCCTTTTCTCCCAGTTCTCGTTTTCTTTTTAATTCCTCCCAGAGCTCCTTATTTTGTTGTCTCTCTTTCTTAGTCATATCCAAGGTGATAGATATTTTTTTTGCTAGCCTATGGTTTGTATTCTTAAGGTTCTTTGCATTTTTCAGAATCTGCCATTTCATCCATGTTTCTTTTAATTTTAACAGGAGTGGTCTCTTCTTTCCTGGTTCATTTATTAATCCTAATCTTGCTGCATCCAAAATTTCTACATCCTCTACTTTTACTTCCCTTTGTATTATATCCAGAGAATTTTCTATGTCTTTCTGTATCTTTTCCTTTGGTTCCGATTCCTCGGGTTCTTCTAAATTATAAATGATAATATTATTCCTCTTTCTCTCTTTTTCCTCTCTCTCTTTCATATCTTCAACCATTTCACTTTTTAGTTCTACTTTCATTATCTCTATTTTCTTATCTCTCTTCTTCAGTTCTAACTCCATTTCATTCTTCATTTCCTCTAACATATCTTTCTTTAACTTATCTAAACTCTCCTCCCACTGCATCATTTTTTCCTCAAAGAAAGATCTCAACTCCTTTTTCATCTCATCAATCTTTTTTCCTAATTCCCCCTCTGGTGTTAACAGTCTCTTCTTTGCTACTGGTATACATCCAGAACATATCCATACTGATTCAGAATCTTTCAACTCTCTATATAGGGTAGGACTGACCTGCTCACATCCGATGTGGAACCAGACACTACACATATCACATTGTATTCCTCTCTCCTGTTGTTTTACTCTGTTTTCACATCTTCCACAGCTGTCTTCTCTTCCTGCTCCACTTCTTGCACTTCGACTAGCCATCTTCTCTTATTTTTCACTTTAGTTTATGTGGTAACTTTTATAAAGTTTACATTATTTGGGAAACTCAGCTCTCAGTTTTCGAACCTGCCGCCACCGTTTTCTGTGCTACTTTTGATTTTCTGAAGTTCCTCTTGTATAACTGAACAATACTTCACGTCATTTGCCGCATGCTCAAAATCAGTTTTCTTAAACCTCATACAGCTTATGCACTTCCTCTCAGTAGACGTACAATCCCTCATGTTATGGTTACCAGCACACTTAGTACAGATTGGATCTTCTCCCTTTGCTTTGGCTGAACATTTAAGTGCAATATGACCAAACCATTAACAATGATAGCCGATCATCGCCATATATCTATCCTCCACAGAATAAACACCCCATTCCAATTTGACTTGATCATGATTCTCATGAATCAGCTCCCTTATCTCTGGATCACACCTAATAATATAATGCTTGGTACCACCTGTAGCAGGCTTGTCAAAAAATAGCTCCATTTTAGACTTTACGTCTGTGACTCCCTGTAAATATTCGTTCCGATCAACCAGATTCTCAATAATCTGCTGGTCTCCGGATTCTTCCTCTTTGTTAACATTACAAATAATTATTTTGGGCTTTAACTTCCTTGCATTTTTTGTCATCACATAAAGGGCAGCCACAAGTTTTTGTGCTGTTTCATCTCTCTTATTTTCATCCTCAAAATTCATCACGATGTCTCCCTTCTGAGTGAACCTTGTTTTAACTATTTGTGTACCATCCAGAGCCTGAGCAACTTCTTTCTTTTGGTCTACAACCTTCATTTTATCATTCGTTGACTTTACAACCAGTAGATTTTTCTTCTCACTTTTCTTCTTTTTCTTCACTACAGTGGCCCAGGTCTGAGTCAGCGCTGATCACATCACCAACTCGACCCAACTCAGTCACATCATCTTCCATCTTCCCATCCACTAGTTTCTTCACTTAATCTTGCATATTCTTCATCACTTTCTTCAATTCACTAATATCCTTTTCAACTCTTTTCAGACCATTATAGCACATATCACATGACCAGTTAATCAACTTGATATTATCAGCCTTCACACCATTGAGGTGAACGCATTTCAAATGTGCCCAACGAGTACAAGTTTCACAACCAATCCATTTATCCACCCCACGAGTTATATCCCCACAAGAATAACACCTGGCCATGATTGGCCAGGATATTCAACAACTCTCTATTTAATTATCAAGTACGAAATAATATACTGCCCGTTGATGAGAATGTACACGGAGCGCGTATCAAATATGTCTGTCCGCTCTGGCTGCCGCCATTCAACTACGGTTTCTGGAAGTTTATTCCATGGTTCAATGCATCTTATGGAGAACCAGTTGCCCTTGATGCAAGTCCTCCAGTGGTTTGGTCTTGCTAGCTTCAAGCTATGTCCCCTGAGGTTGTTGTTGTGGCTAAAGCTGAAGAACCTTGAGAAGGGGACATCGTCATGGCCATGAATTATCTAATAAACCTCTATCATGTCCCCTCTCACATGTCTTTGTTCCAAGGTAGATAGGTCTAATGCAGCACATCTTTCTTCGTATGGAAGATTTCTCAACTCTGGCACCAGCCTAGTTGCCCTGTGCTGTACGTGTTCCAGTAGCTTTATGTCCCTGGTGAGGTAAGGAGACCAGCATTGGGCACCATAATCAAGGACTGGTCTGACAAGTGCCACATAGAGAGAGCGAAGAATTTCTTTGTTGAGGAAGGTGCAGCTGCGTTTTATTATCCCAAGTCTGCTGTTTGCCTTGGCTGCTACCTTGGAAGCCTGTGTGGAAGGCTTGAGGTCCACTGATATGTAGACTCCGAGGTCTTTTTCCACAGTTGATTTTGCCAGGACAGTGTCGTGAAGCTGGCAGTTGGTCCCAAGGTTCTGCCTTCCAAAATGCATTGTTTTGCATTTCTCCATGTTGAAAGTTAAAAGTTATTAGCCTCTGGTGTGGCACCCTGTCAAAAGCTTTCTCACAGTCAAGGTAGTTTGTGTCCACGTTTTCTCTTTTGTCAGTGGCATTCACAATATCATCCAGGTATGTGAGGAGGTTAGTCACACAGCTACGCTTGGCCCTAAATCCATGTTGAACATCCCTGATTAGTTCATTTGTCGTCAAGTGTAGCATTATATCCAGCCTTATCATACCCTCCATCACCTATGACACAACACTATTAGTGCATATGTCGCGGCTTTCAGCCGCTTAACCCCTTAGGACCGACTTCTTTTTTTTTTTTTCATCCCCATTCGACTTCTGGGGGCCAATTTTCAACTTTCATGTAGGCAAATTTTGTTCTTACAGAATGAAAGAGCTTGAATTTACACACCAGGAACTGAAAACGGGAGCCTCCTAGGTGTATGCGTTTGCGTATGACAGAGCGTCAAAGTCCGAAAATAAATAAATAGTATCCCCTGAAACGCATGAAAGAAAACCTCATACGCTCTGCGTACGCTGTAAACATGTATATAAACACCTAAATAATGCGTCTAAGTGGTTTTCAATGATGATAAACGTATTTCAGTGTAATTTTGTCTGTCTAGACTCTCCCGGAGTATAGTAGACAGCAGAGAGATACGAGAAACATAAGAAAACACCATGTAGTGGTGAGATATTTCCTTGTTAGCATACGCAGCTGCCAGACACCACTACCACAGTCAAACCTTTTCTCAAGGACGTTAGCTTTCCATCGTTACCAACGCCAGCTCGCTAGCTACTCGCTACAGTTTTTTGTAGGTACGTCGACATGTCGGTTATTCGGAGGGAACGATTAATTTTTTTATCACCGACATGTCGGTCAATCGGTCCTAAGGGGTTAAATTGTATTTATTGGTTGTGGAACCAGCACAGCTAGATTGCTATAGAATACTCCCCTTCTCCAGCCCAGGCCCCGTATAGGCATAATCTGGGCTAGAAGGGTCTATTCCGTGAAGATCATCAGAAGTAAATATAAATTCAAATCTGGCGCTGTACTGATATGGGAGCCACCTGGTGGTGGCCTGTAGAGGTACTGACCCCGCTCTGGAGCAGCGGCCGCTCGTCCACTCAAATGAGAAGAAAGAGAATGCCTGCCGCATCGGGAGGCGGGTGGGACAGTAAAAGCTGTGCTGGTTCCACAACCAATAAATACAATAGCCGCGACAAATGCACTATTATTGGTAAAGTGGAACCAGCACAGCTGGATTGCTATGCATGCGATGCGGTAGGTGGGAGGTGAGGAGGAGGCATTCACGGCCCCTATGAAGAGCGGTAAGGAGCGGGGACTCGTATAAAGCATACTAGAGGTGAAACCATAGTAAAAACGGCTTCCCAGAGCTAGAGTGTTAGCTGTTTTGGAAGTGTTTTTACTTATATATAATTTATTATCATTATATACAGTCAACTCTCTGTTATAACCCAGGAAGTGTTACCAGTAGAAGGTCTTTATAGTCAGACTCGAGGGGTTAGGCAGGGGGATTCAAGGACCCCCCCCCCTTTATTGTTAAAGTCCTCCGAACCTAGGCTATGGCCCAAGTTCGGGTAATAATATCCCGAGAGGATGAAAGAAACACCAAGATGTTAAAACCATGTGTTTATTATATCAAGTCACCCATCATAGTATTAATTATCATATATGCTTCGGAAGATAAATACTCAAAAAATCCATAACAATGTATTTTATTAAGCCAGCACCATATGTACAACATGAATGACATGGGGATGAGTGTGAGACTGTACAAAATGGAGATGATGTATGGGATGAATTGGTGACGGGAGTGAAGTCACCCGACCTTTTCCCTTCGTGCGCCCCCTCCCCCTTTTATGTCTCCCACGGGGACCCTGTGATAAGATGGGCGGAGCCCCCATCGCCACACAGGGGGTGGGGGAGAGAGAGTGGAACAGATACCTCATCCTGAAGGAGGAGGTGGATGTCCAGCCCCCCAGATCCCGTTCCCGCTCCACCGAGTGAGTCCTGAGAAAGGCGAGGGAGGCGGCCATGCCCCGAACGCTGTGTGCCTTGGGAGCGTGTCCGGGATCCCCGTTCTCGATCACTCGGCAGAGAAGGCGAGCGATGGACCTGGGGAAGAGAGGCTTACCAGACCTGGAGTTGTAGAAGAGGTGGTCCGGTGAAGCCTCCCTCGTAGCCTCCACGTAGGCTGTAAAGGCGTGGACTGGATAGAGTGGGTGGAAACTTCCATCCCTCAGGAAGGAGGGTACTGCTCGTTCTTAACTAAGAAAGTGGGAGAGGGGGAGACAGTCAAAGAAGCATGATTAGGACTTACAGAGGAGAAGGCTGGATGACGGGTAAGGGCTGCCAGTTGGGAGGCCCTGTACCCTGTAGCTAAGGCGAGCAGGAAGAGAGACTTCTGGAGGAGGTGGCACACTTCCAGAGGAACCCCCTCGAAGGTCAGGTAGGTGAGGACGCGGTGAAGGGACCAGGGAGGAGTCTGGGCCCGGTGAGGTGCTGTCCCCGCCCAAATCCCCATCCTCAGGAGAGAGAGGCCTCTTGGGAACCCTAATATTGAAACCAAGGAGGAGGGGATCAGACAGGGCTGCGTGATGTGAAAGCACCGTCGCCGGGGCCCTGTTGGTGGAGTCGGCGAGCCAAGTGAGGAATTCCAGGACCGTGTCCTCCGAGATAACCATGGATTGGTGTCGACGCAAGAGGTCCTGGAATCTCTTCCAGCATGATTCGTACTGCCACACCGAGGACTGGCGATGAGCCCTCAGCATCTTGCCCACTGTTTCCTGAGTGAAGCGTTTGCTGAGGACTCCACGTAGAAACTCCAAGCGTGTAGTTTTAGTGACGCTTGGAGTGGTGCGGACAGAGTGCTGGAGAGGCATGCCGATCCCAACTGAAGAGGATGAGGGCACCACTGGGACAGTTCTCCGAACCACGGCTGCGCTGGCCAGAGGGGGGCTATGAGGAGTACCCTCCCTCTGAAGGAACGCAGCCTGAGTTGGGCCGTGGTTGGGGAGGCGAACAGGTCCAACATACGTTGTCCCGTAGCGAAGGCAGAGTGACGCGAACACAGGGGGTCGCAGTTGCCACTCGACTGACGTCCCCCTGAACCTGGATATTGCATCCGCCCAATCGTTTTCCCGCCCTGGCACGTAGCGGGCCGAGAGGTGAATGGCTCTCTTGGCCGCTACCGAGAAAATCTGTTCTGACAGGGACAGGAGAACCTCCGACCGTGAAGTGCCCTGTCTCTGCAGGCACTGCAAGGCCGCTACATTGTCCATGTCAAAGCGGACGCCTATCCTGGAGAACTGGGGGTGTCTGTTGAGCCACTCCCTTGCTACCATCAACTCTCGAGCGTTGATGTGTAGTAGCCTCTCCTCTTCCTTCCATCCCCTGCACAGTTGATGTCCCAGGCAAGATTGGTACCCCCAGCGTACGTCCGATGCGTCTGTCGCCACTGATCCCTGGGGGAGGGAGAACCCAGGGAACGCGCTGACGCAGGGCACCGGGACGTAACCAGGGGCGAAGGAAACGGTGTAGTGCCTGGGAAGGTCCCTGTGTGCGGGAGACGGGTGGAGGTTTACCTCCCGCGTGAGCCTCCTGTGCTTCAGTCGTCCCAGGGGCATTGCGGGGGACGCGAAGTTCAGCGACCCGAGCAATGATTCCCACTGGCGGCGAGAGAAAGTACGGGAAAAGTAAGCTTGGCGGACATGACGGAGGGTCCGGCGTGCGTTGTCCGGAGCGAGCGAGAGGGTGACCGAAACTGAGTCCCACTCTATTCCCAGCCACGATAGCCTGCGCGTAGGGGTGAGAGAGGACTTGGGGACGTTGAGCAAGAACCCCATTTCCTCTAGCATCCCCCTTGCTATCCTGACGTTGTTTGCTACCTGCTCCCTGGAGGGGGCATGTAGCAACCAATCATCTAAGTACATGAGGGTGGGGACACCCGCCTCCGCCAGGCAGGATGCCACCACCCTCATGAGCTAGGTGAAGACCCGAGGAGCAAGCGAGAGACCGAAAGGGAGCCTGGTAAACTGAAACGTCTCGGTTCCCACCTGGAATGCCAGAAATCGGCGAAAGTGGGGGTGGATCGGGACGTGCCAGTACGCGTCCTGGAGGTCCAGGGACGCTAACCAGTCCCCCTTCTGGAGAACTGTGCGGACCTGAGCAACCGAAACCATCTTGAATAGTAGGGGCTTCAAGAACTTGTTTAGCTTGCTCAGGTCCATCACCAGTCTCGTTTTTCCCGGGTCCTTTTTGGGAACCGTGAATAAGCGAGACAAAAAGACCCTCCCTGTCGCCCGTTCCACTACCCCCTTTTCCCGCATTTCTCTCACATCAGGGACGACCGAAGGTGACACCTTGGAGGAGGCAGGAGGGAGACGTAGCGGCTGTAACGGAAAGTGACAGGTGTCAGTGGGGTGCAAGGATAATCCCAACAGGGACCCAGGAGACAGGGGAGGTGTGAAAGCAACGGGACACCCTATGTGGAGAGAGGTTATGTCATATGTCAAAAATTTCACAACAGAGAGGATGACAGGAACAGTTACTCACCGGGACTGAAATCCAGGGCCATGTCAGGCCATGCTGCCCAACCGTGGGTGGGCCATGCAGCTGACCAACCCGTGAGGCACCCCCGGGAAGCGCCCTCAGGTGGAGCGGTCTTTCTGGGAGAGGTGGGAGGAGGAGGGCTTAGGCTTGGAGTAGGGCTTGGAGCCCAGGCTCCTCCCACGAAAGGGCTGCTGGCCCCGCTGGTGGAACCTGGGGGGTTGCTGCGGCGGTGTGGGGTAGGCCGTCCTGGGCTGTCTCGCAGGCTGGGATGGCCTGTGAGGCTGGAAGGCCGGTCTGGCTGGATGTGAGGCATGTGACCTACGGACAATAAGAAGGGTTAGAGGGTGACCGAGAATCCTGGAGAATTCCGGGGAAACGGGAGCGCGGGAGGAAGTTGGGACTAACTTCCCGCCTGTCTCGCCTCCCTCGTATAATAACACAAACGGCACAATCAGTCTTCCCCAAAGAGTAAACAGTAAGGAACTTACTTGGAGGTAGAGGGTTTTGGCAGGTTGATGACTGCCGGGAGGGACGAGAAGACTGAGTCCGTCGCTGCCTGGTCGAACAGCGCAGGGGATAGGGGAGAGGCTCGCACCATGCCCCACTGCGCCATCTCTGGAGCGGATTTGGCGGCCGCTTGGCGGGCCGTCAGTCTGGCCTCGGCGAAGGTTCTCGCCGCCTCCCGCAGGTGGTGGGTAGCCATGGCTCCGACGCCCTCTGCCACGGTGGTCTTGGACATGAGTGCGTCGCTGTAGGGGAGAAACAGGTAGCCCGAGGAACCCCAAGGTTAGAGCCCCGAGAAGGTTATGTAAGACCCCGAGTACCCAAAACCCATCACGAATAAACACAATATGAAGAAGGTACTTACGAGAGTTCAAGGCCTGATAGTTCGTGGAAAGAGGAAGTGAGGCTCTTGAGGCAGTCCCGTAGGAGGGAGATAGCCGCGCCGATGGAGATGAGGTGGGACAACTCCAACCGGGCGGTTGTCTCTGCCTGCCTCAGCTTCCCGTCCTCCACAGGCACTCCCTCAAACCCGTAGGGGCAAGGGAAGGAGGGAGAATGACAGGGAAGGACGGAGGAGGTGATTTCTTGGAAGTGGAGGGCTTCTGGTGGTCCAGGGACTTAAGGAGAAGGGCTGGAATGTCCAGGTCCCCGTCGCCCTTATCCCCTGGAAAGTAAGCATCCGAGGACAGGAAGATTGCTGTGTTCTCCGAAGAGCGGTCAACCTTCCAGGCCTGGGATAGATTAAGGTTACTATTTTCCACCAAGAAGCCCATCGCATCCAAGGTAGCTGCCGTGGACACCTTAGACGAAGCGGGAACAGGGGCGGAGATTGGGCGGGCCTTGTAGAAGGGGATAGAGTCCCCCGACGCATCCGCTCCCCACTTCACCAGAACGTCGTCCCTTCTTACCCACACCCCTGGTTGACTTGTGTCAGGAGACCACGCAACCAGTCTGCCCTCCTCAGAAGTATGAGTCCAGGAAGGAGGGAGGAAGGCCCAAGAGTAGGGAAGATAACAGTCCTCCCCAGATGGAGGGGAAGGGGAAGGAGGAGAGGAGGTAGCCAGCTCCTCCGCTAGGGTACCGGACGGGGACTCGGGGTCCAGGGAGAGTGGAGGTATGAGAACGCCTCCAAACTCCCCGGGGCAAATCGAGTCCCCGGCCGGCAACGCAGCAGGGAGAGGAAGAGGGAGAGCGGGTCCAGGAACGGGTACCGCCGCCACTACCGAAGGTAGGGAGGAGGACCCGGGGGGAAGGATTAAGTCCGGAAGGACAGCAGGTAGAAGAGTGCGTAGGACACGCGCCATCTTCCGCGTCGAAGGGCTCGCACCCGCCCGCTTACCATTGCAAGGTTTGCGAACGGGAGAGGGCGAGCTCTCCGACGAGGACGAGGAGGAGGAGGAGGAGGAAGAGGTAGAGGTAGACGAAGACGAAGAGGAAGGGGAGCGACGGCGAGTCCGGGTCCTCTTGGCGTGGTGGGACCTCTTAGCCGACCGCTTGTGCCCATGCGAGCGGCCCGAGGAACCAGCTTTTGGGGGCGACGAAGCGGCAGGTTCCCTGCTGGGCCCTTGTACCGGTGAGGTAGGTTGGGTTACCAGCGCAACGGACTCGCTCGCTTCCTGGGGTGGAAAGCCCCGGAAAGGAGTCGGAGACCTGTCTAGGGATGGCGACGTAGCCTCTCGGGGTGCTAGAGGCTCGATCCCCTGAGATTCCGAGAGGCACGTTGAAGGGTACCGGGATCTGGAAAGACCCAGATCGGCCCCGAAAACAGGGTCCGCCCAAGTCAAGGAGGACCCGTCTCGCTTGTATGCCATTCTTCTAGCTCTCGTCCACGCGGTGCGGAGGGAGGCAAGGGCAGGAAGCTTAGGGTGAGCAGCAGCGGGCGTCTCGCGACACAACTCAGCCCAGGGGCGGCACACACTACACGCTAAAGGGTCGTAGCCCTTGGGCGTGAAGCAAGGTGCATGGGGAGAACAATGCAGGTGCCCGTCAGAGGACACCCTCACGGTACACCCTGTAGAGGCACACAAAGCACGAGTAGACTGCGGGAGAAAAAATTGAGGTTAACACGTGAATCCACGTGTACACAGCAAAAAACACAGCACGTGAAAACAAACAATGGAAAACACACAGACTCGGGTAGCGGGAGGGCCCAACCCCCTGCACCCCGGGGAAAACCCCAAAACCCCCACAAACACAGCCGGGGAAAAACCCCGCAGGCCAAACCCCGCGGGCCGAAACCGGCCCCAAGCCCCAGAAGGGGGGACACAGTCAGCCTGAGGGGCAACTCTAGGCAAAAACACAGCACTGGGGATCAAAAAACCCCAACGTACACAGTCGGGGAAGGGACAAGGACAACGCACAATCCTTGCCGCCTGAAAAACACTAGAAACACTCGGGGAAGAAGCACAAGGGGGGGCCCAGCAGGGGCGCCACGAGGTGAACCACGTGGGGAGGCAAGGGCCCCATGTGGGGAAGAACACTCACGAACCAGGCTAACCAGCCCCGAATCACACAACAGTAGTGAAATAGTGGCAGAGCGAAGGGGAAAAAGTAGGCAGGAAGGGGAAAAAAGCCCCAAGAAGGGACCCCAAAGAATCAGCCCCCAGGGAATGAGTGAAAACAGACCCCAGCCCCGAGGGGGAAAGAGAAAAAACTGCCCCAAAAAGAAGCCCCGACGCACACACACACACATCTGCAGAGCAGGCAAGCCACTAGACACAGCACCAAAGGAAACACTATCAGGAACACGGACAACACATTACCATAGCGAAGTCGAGAGGAGCGTTGATGTTATCCAGGACGTGTTCCGCGAAAAAGTGACCGAGCGGCTGCCCCCGCTGGCCCAAGCGGGTCACTACCTCTAGAGGCCGCCACCAGGTGGCTCCCATATCAGTACAGCGCCAGATTTGAATTTATATTTACTTCTGATGATCTTCACGGAATAGACCCTTCTAGCCCAGAATAAGCCTATACGGGGCCTGGGCTGGAGAAGGGGTGTGTTCTATAGCAATCCAGCTGTGCTGGTTCCACTTTACCAATAATATAGGTTTTAATTTCCCTTTAATGCATATTCTAGTGACAAAATTATTTAAAACTCCCTCCAGGAATGAGCACTGCATTGGCTTTGCCAGCCACCAGTGGACCCCCAACAAGGGGATGGACAGCTGTGGCTAGTGGCTGGGAAGGGTCTCCAGTCTGCCCTGTGGGGTCAAGAAAGGGAAAGAATGTTTGAGAAATTGAGAGTGGTAGCGATAAATGTGAATGGAATGGTGAAAGAGGTGAAAAAGAGAGAGAATGTGGTGTGTGTTAGAAGAAGTAGAATAGATGTGTGGGGGTGTCTGAAACACATATGAAAGGATGAGGGGTGGAAGAGTGTGTTATGGAAAGGAATTGGAGGCCTGATATGGGCAGGTATGGATGAAAAGTGTAAAGGGAGAGGAAGGGAAGGGTGTGCATTGTTGGTGTCAAGGAGGGTGTAGGAGGGAGTGCATGGACATGGATGGAAGGGAACAAAGATAGTGTGGATGACAGGGAAGATTGATATAGTAAAGTAGCCTATGCATGGGAGTATTGGGATGAGTTGAATGACTGTCTGGGAAGTTTTGAGAGTGAATATGAATGTAGTGGATATGAATGGGAAGGTAGGAAGTGAGAGAATAGGAAATGTAGTTGGCAAGTAAGGTGTGAATGGAATAATGAAAATGGTGAGTACCAGGTGGATGTGTTTGCCGAGAGGGGTTGTTCCTTGCCAACACCTGCTTCAAGCACAGAATGATCCACAGGTACACGTGGAAGAGGAGGGATGAGAGGGGAGAGCAAATGAGTTTGATAGATTACATAGCTGTTGATGAAAGGATAAGGAAAGATGTGATGGATGCTAGAGTGGTGAGAGGAATGTTTCAGTGCTCTGACCACTATGCAGTTATGGTAAGGATTAGGGTCAGAGCAAAATGGGAGTATGGTAGGAGGGATGAAGAGGGGAACAAGAGGGAGGTGGCAAATGAAAGATTGAATAACATTGAGTACAGAGAGGAATATAAGAGGAGGGTGGTTGAGGTGATGGAGGATGTAAAGCTGGGTATAGGGGAGGGAGTGGGAGTGAATGATGTGTATGAAATGTTTAAGACACTAGTGATGAGGACAGAAGCAGAGTTATTGGGATACAAGACACAATATAGGGGCAAGAAATACGGGTGGCCTGTTTTTGCTTGGAATAGTGTAGAGCAGGATTGGGCAACCTTTTGATGCCTCGGGCCAGATGAGATCATTATGATAAGGCTGCAGAGAGGCAACGACACTATCACAAGTTACCCAGATTGAAAAAAACAGAAAAACAAATACAGTAGTCCCTCCAATTTTGCGACAATTTGGGGGACACTTGGGGCCGCAAAATTCGAATTAGCAAAATTGGAACAATTAACCTTATGGGGATAATTGAATATGGTGGACATCTCATCGCCGATGGCTGATTTTCGTGATTTTAGTTATTTTTTGCCATAATTACAGTGCTCTCCCTAGTATGCATGAAGCAGGCGTGAGTGAGGAGTGAGCATGATGGTTGACAAGTTCAGTTACCAATAATCCAGGAGTTTCTACTCATACAAACACATTTCCTTAGTTTATATTAATTATTCTTTGTCACGCAGTAGCAATATCGTAACCAATGAGGTCGAGGATTGCTACTGTGCGGAACTGCTATCAGTATTGGGAAAAGCAAAAACCTCGGTGACCTACCCCGACTTACCCTGCCTCCAAGCGGTGACCTCGGGGGTACACCTCCATTTTTTATCCATTCAGGAGGTGGAGCCAAAGTGGAAGGCAGTGTGGGGGTGAGACGTAGCTGACCCCACATATAGGTTTTAAGGTTTTTATTGTATTTTTATTGTATTTTAGTGTTTTAAGATTTTAATTTCTTTGATTGCGTGTTTTTATATTTTGTAATAATTTCTTTTAAATTTATGACTGTTTTTTAGCTTTTGACAATGCCGACGGCCCGTGTCCCTCCAGGAATGAGCACTGCATTGGCCTTGCCAGCCATCAGTGGCCCCCCAATGGGGGAGTGGACAGCTATGGCTACTGGCGGGGGGGGGGGGGGTCTCCGGGTTGCCCTGTAGAGGGAGTGGGGAAGAGGGAATGTATGAGAGTGGTAACTGTGAATGTGAATGGAATGACGGTTGGGACCAAGAGGCGAGAGATTGTAGAATGTTTCAAGAAAGGAAGAGTGGATGTGATGGGAGTGACGGAGACACACGTGAAAGGATGTGGAGTGGCTGAGTGTCAGGAGGGAAGGGAGAGTGGACTGTGGGAGGAGTAATATGGACGGGTATGAATGAAAAGAGTAAAGGAAGAGGGAAGGAAGGGTGTGCGCTGTTGGTGTCTCCGTGGGTGTGGAAGGGAGTGGATGGACATTGGTGGAATGGGTCAAGAATAGTATGGATGACTGGAAAGATTGGCTTGGTGAAGTATGCTTGGGTGTGTGCTTATGCACCAGTGAATGAAAAGAGTAAGACGGGGAGAGAGAAGATGAGAGTGTTTTGGAAAGAGTTTAATACATGTCTGAGATGAATTGATAATGGAAGGAGGTGAGGAAGTGGGGAATATTGTGGGTAAATGGGGTGTAGAAGGAACAAATGAGAATGGTGAGTATCTAGTGGATGTCTGTGCTGAGAGGGGGTTGTTCTTGGCGAACACCTTCTTTCAGCACAAGATGATCCACAGGTATACATGGAAGAGAAGGGATGAGAGAGGAGAGCAAAAGAGTTTGATTGATTATGTGGCAGTGGATGAAAGGTTGAGGAAGGATGTGTATGACGCAAAAGTGGTGAGAGGAATGGTCCATTGCTCCAACCATTTTGCGGTATTGGTGAGGATGAAGGTTAGGGTTAAGTGGGAGTATAGTAGGAGGGATGAAGGGGTGAGGAATAAGAGGGAGGTGGCTAGTGGGAAATTAGATGTAGTAGAGTATAGGGAGGAATATAAGAGGGGGATGTAAGAATGGGGATAGGGGAGGGAGTGGGAGTGAATGTGGTGTATGAAATGTTTAAGACGATAGTATTGAGGACAGCAGCAGAGGTAGTGGGGTATAAAACACAGAAGAGGGGCAAGAAAGGGAGTGCTTGGTGGACAGAAGAAGTGAAAGATGCCGTAGAGGAGACAAGGAAGGCATATAGGAGAACATTACAGAGGAATGTGCTGGAAGAAGTGAGAGAGAGATGGAAAAGAGAATATAATGTGTGTAAGAGACAAGTGAAAAGGATGGTGAGTGAGAGTAAAAGGAGAGTGGATGAGGAGTTTGGTATGAAGCTGAGTGAAAAGTTTAAAGAGAACAAGAAATTATTCTGGAAGGAGGTGAAAAGAGAAAGAGGAGAAGGAAAGTCTGGTAGTGTGAGAATGAAGAGAGAGGATGGAGTTACTGTGAGTAGAAGTGAGGAAGTGAAAGAAGTGTGGAAGAGGCATTTTGATCGGTTGATGAATGGGGGGACGGGATGGGAGGCGGTGGTGACATGCATGGGGATGGAGGCAGGTGGTAGACAACAGGATGTACAGGGAGAATTAGGAAGGGAAGAGGTTAGGAAAGCAATAGGAAAGTTGAAGATGGGAAAGGCACCGGGGGTGGATGGGATAACTGCTGAAATGTTAAAGTGTCGGGGGGGAGGTAGTGGTGGAGTGGACCTTGCTTATATGTACATTGGCTTGGAGGCAGGGAGAGGTGCCAGAGGATTGGAGGAAAGCCATAATTGTACCTTTGTATAAGGGGAAAGGGAGTAAGGATGAGTGTGGTAGCTATAGGAGAATAAGCCTCCTTAGTGTACCAGGGAAGGTGTATGGGAAGGTTCTTACTGAGAGACTGATTGAAGTAACAGGGAATAAAGTTAGTGAGGAGCAGGGAGGGTTCAGAAAGGGTAGAGGATGTGTGGACCAAATATTTGCATTAAAATCAATAGTGGAGAAATATATTGGGAAGGGTAAGAAGTTGTATGCTGCCTTCATGGACTTGGAGAAGGCATACGATAGAGTTGATAGGAAAGCTATGACAGAGGTGTTGAGAATTTATGGTGTTGGGGGGCCTTTGCTGAAAGGCATTGAGGCTTTTTATGCAGATGCAAAAGCATGTGTACGGGTAGAGGGTGATCTAAGTGAGAGTTTTAATATTAGTGTAGGGCTGAGACAGGGGTGTGTTATGTCACCATAGTTGTTCAATATATATATGGATGGTTGTATGAGAGAGGTGAAAGCCAAAGTGAATGATCTGGGGGTGAAGTTTAGGCTGAATGAAGCAAATTGGTCCCTGGTGGCAAGTTTGTTTGCTGATGACACTGTGCTGATGGCTGAGAATGAAAGGAATTTACAGAGAGTGGTGGACGAATTTCAGTCTGTATGTAAACGAAGGAAACTGAAGGTGAATGTGGGTAAAAGTAAAGTGATGGCATTTGAAAGAGCAGAAACTGAAGTGATTGACTTTGCTACACCTTACAGAGTGGCTGTACCAACTGGGACGAAGTGTGAGATAACTCTGAGAGGTGAGAGGATGGAGGAAGTGAAGGAGTTTAAGTACCTGGGTACAGTTATGTGTAAACATGGAAGTATGGAAGAAGAAATTAGGGAGAGAGCAGTGAAGGGTAGACAGGTCATAGGATCACTGGGGAGGATTATGAAGGGTAGAAGTGTGAGTATGGAAGTGAAAAGGGGACTGAGAAATAGTATAATCCTGCCAACACTGACATATGCGTCGGAGACATGGACATGGAGTAGGGCTCATCAGTCTAGAATAGGTGCTGTGGAAATGAGAAACGTGAGGGGCAGAGTAGGGCTTGAACAAGTAAGGAGGGAGTGTTGGAACAGGGAGAACTGGAGACACTTCTGCCGTGGCCACCCCCTTGGGGGGAGTTCCCATAGGGAACGAGGCGTCGGAGCTATAGATAGATAGATAGACTTTCTCCTACAATCACTCACACTTTTCACCATATCAAATGTCTGTACATGTGCAAAAAGTATAAAAAATGTCCGTTTTGAGAAGTCGTTCACTATTAGTGCATTTGTTGCGGCTTTCAGCCGCTTAAATTTTATTTATTGGTTGTAAAACCAGCACAGCTGGATGCTATAGAATACGCCCCTTCTCAAGCCCAGGCCCCGTTAAGGCATATTCTGGGCTAGAAGGGTTTATTCCGTGACGATCATCAGAAGGAAAATGAATTTAAATCTGGCGCTGTACTAGACATGGGAGCCACCTGGTGGTGGCCTGTGGAGATACTGACCCCGCTCCAGGGCAGCATATGCTCTGCCACTCCAATGAGAAAACAGTGAATGGCTGCCGCATCGGGAGGAGGGTGGGACAGTTAAAGCTGTGCTAGTTCCACAACCAATAAATACATTCAGCCACGACAAATGCACTATTATTGGTATAGTGGAACCAGCACAGCTGGATGCTATGCATGCAATGCAGTAGGTGGGAGGTGAGGAGGAGGCATTCACAGGTCCAGTTAAGAGCGGCTCAGAGCGGGGACCTCGTAAAATATTTTTTTTATTTTATTTTGTTTATATACCGTAGACTGTTCAGTTATAACTCAGAACAAGTCACCCGATGTAGTCTTTATAGTCAGACTCAAGGGGTATGGTAGAGGAGTGGGGGGGGGGGTCAGGTTAGGCCCCCCCCCCCTTTTTATTAAAGTACTCGAGCTTGGGTTATAATCCCGGGCTCTGGAGAAATATCCCGAGAGGATGAAAGAGGAACACTGAAGTTGTACTCTTTTTATTTAATAAATCCAGTCACTCATCATAGTATTAGTAGCCGTGTAAGAACGGGGAGAATAAATACTCAGAATTCCATAACAATGTAATTTATTACCAACCCAACATATGTACAACATCATGACATGGGGATGTGAAATGTACAGGATGGGTATGACAGATGATGTGATGGGAGTTACGTCGCCTGACCTTTTCCCTTTGGGCGGCCCCTCCCCCTTTTGCCTTTCCCCCTGGGACCCTGAGTACTGGTGGGTGGAGTTCCCATAGCTATGCAGGGGGTAGGGGAGAGCGAATGGAACAGATACCTCTTTCTGAAGGAGGATGTGGATGTCCAGCCCCCCAGATCCCGTACCCTCTCCACCGAGTGGGTCCTGAGAAAGGCGAGGGAGGCGGCCACACCTCTAACACTGTGAGCCCTTGGGGCATGTCCGGGATCCCCGTTCTCGATCACTCGGCAGAGGAGGCGAGCAATGGACCTGGGGAAGAGAGGGTTACCGGACCTTGAGTTATAGAAGAGGTGGTCCGGGGAAGCCTCTCTCGTTGCCTGCACGTAAGCAGCGAAGGCGTGGACTGGACAGAGAGGATGGAAAGTTCCATCCCTCAGGAAGGAGGGTACTGCGAGGGGGCTAATCCTGTCGTCAGCCTGCTCGTTCTTAGCTAGGAAAGTAGGAGAGGGGGAGATAGTTAACGAGGTAAAGTTAGGGCTTACCAAGGAAAAGGCTGGATGACGGGTCAGGACTGCCAACTGAGAGGCCCTGTACCCGGTAGCTAAGGCGAGCAGGAAGAGAGCTTTCTGGAGGAGGTGACAAACCTCCAGAGGGACCCCCTCGAAGGTAAGGTATGTTAGGACACGGTGAAGGGACCAGGAAGGGGACTGGGCCCTGTGAGGTGCTGTCCCCGCCCGAATCCCCATCCTCAAAAGAGAGAGAGGTCTCTCCGAAACTTTAATATTAAAACCTAGGAGGAGGGGATCAGACAGGGCTGGGTGATGCGCAAGCACCGTCGCAGGGGCCCTGTTTGTGGAATCGGCGAGCCAGGTGAGAAATTCCAGGACTGTATCCTCCGAGATAACCATGGAGGGGTGTCTTCGTAAGAAGTCCTGGAATCTTTTCCAGCACGATTCGTATTGCCGCACCGACGACTGATGGTGAGCCCTCAGCATCTTGCCCACTGTCTCCCTAGTAGACCTTTTACTGAGGACTCCCCGTAGAAACTCCAAGCGTGTAGTTTCAGTGACGCTTGGAGTGGTGCAGACAGGGTGCTGGAGAGGCACGCCGATCCCAGCTGAAGAGGATGAGGGCACCACCGGGACAGTTCTCCGAACCACGGCTGCGCTGGCCAGAGGGGGGCTATGAGGAGTACCCTCCCTCTGAACGCGCACAGCTTGAGGATCGCCTTCAGAAGGACTGACGTAGCTGGGGGTGGAAATAGATAAAGGTACTCCCACCTGTTCCAGTCCTCCGTGAAGGTGTCCGGGCCTCCTGCCTCTGTCCTGGATGAGAAGGTCGGGAACAGAGGAAGAAGGGCCGTGGATGGGGAGGCGAACAGGTCCACCTCCGGTGTCCCGTAGCGAAGGCACAGTGACTCGAACACAGGGGGACGTAGTTGCCACTCGACTGATGTCCCCCTGAACCTGGATAGAGCGTCCGCCCAATCGTTCTCCCGCCCTGGCACATAGCGGGCCGAGAGGTGAATGTACCTCTTGGCTGCTATTGAGAAAATCTGTTCTGACAGGGACAGGAGAATTTCCGACCGTGTCGTGCCTTGTTTCTGCAGGCACTGCACGGCCGCAACATTGTCCATATCGAAGCGGACGCCTATCCTGGAAAACTGCGGGTGTCTGTTGAGCCACTCCCTTGCTACTATCAAGTCCCTGGCGTTGATGTGTAGTAGCCTTTCCTCTTCCTTCCATCCCCCGCACTGTTGGTGTCCCAGGCAAGATT
Source organism: Petrolisthes cinctipes (assembly GCA_033782935.1). Classification (NCBI taxonomy): domain Eukaryota; kingdom Metazoa; phylum Arthropoda; class Malacostraca; order Decapoda; family Porcellanidae; genus Petrolisthes; species Petrolisthes cinctipes. The sequence continues at coordinate 2,658,037 of JAWQEG010000506.1, read as the reverse complement.
GGTATCCCCAGCCTACGTCCGATGCGTCTGTCGCCACCGTGATCCCCGGGGAGGGAAACACCCAGGGAACTCGCTGACGCAGGGCACCGGGACGTAGCCAGGGGCGGAGGAGTCGGTGGAGTGACTTGGGTATTTGCCTGGGAAGGTCCCTGTGTGCGGAGGATAGGTGGAGGTTTACCTCCCGTGTCAGCCTCCTGTGTTTCAGTCGTCCCAGGGGTAATGCAGGGACCGCGAAATTTAGGCACCCTAGCAATGATTCCCACTGGCGGCGAGAGAAAGTACTGGAAAAATGAGCCTGGCGGACGTGGCGGAGGGTCCGGCGGGCGTTGTCTGCAGCGAGCGAGAGGGTACCCGAAAGAGAGTCCCACTCTATTCCCAGCCAACACAGTTTGCGAGTGGGGGTGAGAGAGGACTTTGGGATGTTTAACAGGAACCCCATTTCCTCTAGCACCCTCCTTGCTATCCTGACGTTGTTTGCTACCTGCTCCTTGGCGGGGGCGTGAAGCAACTAATCGTCCAGGTACATGAGGGTGGGGACACCCGCCTCCGTCAGGCGGGATGCCACCACCTTCACGAGCTTTGTGAAGACCCGCGGAGCTAGAGAAAGACCGAAAGGGAGCTTGGTAAACTGGAACGTCTCGGTCCCCACCTGGAAAGCCAGAAAGCGGCGAAACCTGGGGTGGATCGGGACGTGCCAGAACGCATCCTTGAGGTCCAGGGATGCCAACCAGTCCCCCTTTCGAAGAACTGTGTGGACCTGAGCAACTGAAACCATCTTGAAACGTAGGGGTTTCAGAAATTTGTTTAACTTGCTCAGGTCCATCACCAATCTCGTTTTTCCCTGGTCCTTTTTGGGGACCGTGAATAAACGAGAAAGAAAGACCCTCCCCGTCGCCTGCTCCACTACCTCTTTTTCCCGCATTTCCAGTACATGCGGGACGACTGAAAGTGACACTTTGGTTGAGGCGGGAGGTAGACGCAGTGGCTGTAACGGAAAATGACAGGTGTCAGTGGGTATACCGTTAATCCTATACCGGGACCCGAGGGACCCAGGCAGGTGGGAAGGGAAGACAGGCAGTGAGGAGTGACCTTGAAATTTAACTGTTACCCGGCAATGACCCTAACGGGAACCCAAGGTGGGGAGGTTATGTCATATGTCAGAAATGTCAAACTGAGACTAAAGAACAGTTACTCACCGGAACAGAAATCCAGGGCCAGGACAGGCCCTGGCGGATGACCCTTGCTGCCCAGCCGTGGGAGGGCCAGGCTGCTGACCACCCTGTGAGGCAGCCCCTGACGGGACCCTCACGTGGAGCGGTCTTTATTGGAGGGGTGGGGGAAAGAGGGCCTGGCTCTGGGAAGAGTCTTGGAGCCCTGTCCCCTCCCTCAAAAGGGCTGCTGGGCCCTATACCTAGGGTACTGCCTAGGAGGGGCAGGATAGGTGGTCCTAACCTGCCTGGTGGGCTGGGAGGGCCTCCTAGGCTGGACCGCTGGCCTCATTGGCTGTGGAGTACGTGGTCTACGGACAAACAGAAAAATTAGGAACAGACTCAGTAAAAGGTTTCCCCCCCAATTTCCCCTTTTATGTAACACAGACCCAAAGTAAATTATTCTCGAAAGAACTTACTTGGAGGTGGCGGGTTTTTGGAGGTTTATGACCGCCGGGAGGGAGGAGAACACCGAGTCCGTCGCTGCTTGGTCAAACAGCGCAGGGGAGAGTGGAACGGCCCGTACCACCCCCCTCTGCGCCATTTCCGGAGCGGACTTGGCGGCAGCCTGGCGGGAAGGTAGTCTCGCCTCCACGAAGTTCCTCGCCGCTTCCCGGAGGTTTGGGTTGTCATTGCCCCCACGCCTTCCATCACGGTGGTCATGGACGCAAGGACGTCACTGTAAGGGATAAACAAGCAAAAACCGAGCGAGCCCGGGGTAGAGACTTGAACGAAAAATGAGAGTCCCACTCCCCTGTATCCCTCATAACAACAAAACCAGTAACGGTACTCACGTTAACTGAAGGCCAGACAACTCGTGGTATGTGTTGGTGAGGGTACTGAGACAGTCCCGAAGGAAAGAAAAAGCCGCACCAGTGGATATGATGTGGGACAGCTCCAACCTGGCGGCTGTTTCTGTCTGTCTCAGTTTTCCGTCGGGCTCCCTCAACTGGTAGGGGACCGGTGGCTCCTTCTCCGTCTTCCACAGACATTCCCTCAAACCTGGTGGAGCCTGGGAAGGAGGGAGGATGACAGCGAAAGACGGAGGAGGTGGTTTCTTGGGAGCGGTGTTTTTCTGATGGTCCAGGGACTTAAGGAGAAGGGAAGGAATGTCCAAGTCCTCCTCGCCCTTATCCCCCGGAAAATAAGCGTCTGAGGAGAGGAAGATTGCCGTATTCCCGTGGGAGCGGTCAATCTTCCAAGCCTGAGCCAGCTGTAGTTGACTATTCTCCATCAGAAAAACCATCGCGTCCAAGGTAGCCGCAGAGGAGACCTTTGACGCAGCGGGTACCGGAGCAGAATGTGGCCTGGCCTTATAGAAAGGCGCTGCGTCGCCCTTCTCATCTGCTCCCCACTTCACAACGATGTCGTCCCTTCTTAACCAGCCCTCTGGCTGGGCGGTATCCGGAGACTACGCCACCAATCTGCCCTCCTCTAACGAATGGGTCCAGGACTGCGGAAGTAGGGCCCAAGAGTAGGGAAGGTACCCGTCGTCCAAAGGAAGGGGCGACGGGGAAGGAGGGGATGAGGTAGCCAGCTCCTCCGCCAGGTCTCCGGACGGATACTCGAGATCCGGAGAAGTTGGAGGGACGGGAATGTCTCCAACATCTCCAGGGAGACCCGAGTGCCCGACCGGCGACGGAGCGGTAGGAGGGGTAGGAAGGGCGGGTTCAGGAACGGGTACCGCTGTCACTACCGGAGGCAGGACAACGGAACCCTGGGTACACAGGCGCGGATCAACCGCAGAATCTTCCTCGACGAGGGGCTCCTCTCCCTCCGCTTACCTTTGCGGTGTCTGCGGGAGGGAGAAGAGGAGTCCCTCGAAGAGGCCGACGAGGAAGCAGACGACGAGGACGGAGAACGACGACGAGAACGGGTCTTCCTGGAGCGATGGGACCTGGAGCGACAGGACCTTTTCCTAGAGTACTTGCGCTCCCGAGAGAGACCCGAAGGGCCAGCTTTCGGGGGCGACGAAGCCTCAGGTTCCCTGCTGGGCCCTTGTACCGGAGAGGCCTGAAGGGTAACCAGCGCGACGGGCTCGCTCTCAGGCCGGGGCGTAAAGCCCCGGAAAGGAGTCGCAGAACCGTCTAGGGAAGGCGACGAAATCTCTCGGGCAACAGGGGGTTCTAGCCCCTGAGACTCCGAGAGACACGTCGAAGGGTAACGGGTCCTGGATTAACCCAGTTCCGTTCCCAAAGCAGGGTCCAACCACGACAAGGAAGATCCGTCTCGTTTGTGCGCCCTTCTCCTAGCCCTCGTCCACGCCATACGAAGGGAGGCAAGGGCGGGGAGTTTGAAGTGGGCAGCGGCGGGAGTCTCCCGGCACAGCTCAGCCCAGGGGCGGCACACATCACACGCCAACGGGTCGTAACCCGAGGGTGTAAAGCAGGGTGCGTGGGGCGAACAATGCAGGTGGCCGTCAGGCGAAACCCGCACAGTACAACCCGATGAAGCACATAAGGCACGAGTAGGCTGAGGGAGAGAAGAAAACAAAGTATGGGTTAACACGTGAACACACGCGCACACAGCGAGAGGCACGGGAAAACCTAACTAAAACCCCACACGCACCATCCAGGGAGAAAACCCCGTCAGCCAAGCAAAACCCCTCCCGTGGGAGGAGGAACAGCCCCTATGAAAAGAAGGTCTCGAAAGGAGAGACCGCCTGAGGGGCAACCACCCAGGGACACAGACGCCCTGGGAAAACACTAAAAACACCTAAAAAAGTTACGGTGGGTAGGGGAAACGAGAACCTGGGCACAATCCTCGCTCACCGCAACCCATGTAACCCTACACCACACTCGGGGCAAACACAGCAAGGGCTAAAAGCCCCTAATCCCCACACCACGTGGAGAGGCAAGGGCCCCACGTGGGATGGTGAAACAACCTTGCTAAAAGAAACCCCCGAGGTAAAAACACAAAATAACACATGTACTAGTGGCGTGGGAGAGGGAGAAGGAGAGTGGAGGGAAAAAACCCCGAAAAGGGGCCCAAACGAAACTCTCCCCAAGGGAAGAAAAATGAACTGAACTCCTGAAAAAGGGAAATAAATCCCCACACTAACACTCCCCACTCCCCCAACACACACACACACAATACATCTGCAAAGCAGGCAAGCCACTAGTACACAAAAGAAACGATAGTAGGAATACGTGACACAATACCATAGCGTAGCAGCGAGGAGCGTAGATGTTGACAGTAACGTGTTCCGCGACAGAGTGGCAGAGCGTATGCTGCCCTGGAGCGGGGTCAGTATCTCCACAGGCCACCACCAGGTGGCTCCCATGTCTAGTACAGCTCCAGATTTAAATTCATTTTACTTCTGATGATCGTCACGGAATAAACCCTTCTAGCCCAGAATATGTCTTAACGGGGCCTGTGCTGGAGAAGGGGCATATTCTATAGCATCCAGCTGTGCTGGTTCCACTATACCAATAAAAAGGGGTTTGGCTTATCACGAGTGTAACGAGGGAGCGTGAGGGTGAAAAGTTGTTCACTATAAAGGGGTTAGGCTTATCACAAGTGTAAAAATCGAGTGAGAGGGTGATATGTAGTGAGATGGTTAGTTCAGTTAACACCAAAATTCATTGAAGGCTGCCACACGGCCTGACGCTACCACCCCTCCCCCCCTAAAACTAGTGTGGAAACCTCCACTTTCTCCGACCCGCAAAACTCGAACTATTTCGCAAAATTAGGATATAGTATTTTCCGCAGCATTTGGGGTCTCAGTCTCAAAATTGGCATTTCGCAAAATTGGAGGGATTACTGTACATGTAACTTAAATACAGTTAACGAGACATGTATTGTATTTAGTACTGTTGGTATTGTAACTAAACAGAAACATATTTCATTTTTTAAACATAATATAATTGTAGAAAAAAAGGCTGGAATCATCAATACCGGGGCTGGTATTCATAAACAAAGTTCACTCTTAAGTAAATATTTTGTTTGTAAACGTTCATTCATGGTACGGAGTGGGACCCGGCACTGCTTCGAAATCTTAATAACATCTCATACAAATAGAATAACAAAACCATTCACTGCTTCGCAATGAGCCTGAAACACTATGGTGAGGTCAGTAATGCATACGGTATATACGGATACCGGCCCAGAAATTTATTGGCAGTAAGAGAGGCAGTAAAAAAAAAAATATATATATACTAGATTGTTGTACTCAACGCCCTAATGATGTCAGAAAAACCCACATCTAGGTGGAAAAACCTAGGAGGGGCATCACTGAGTGATACAGTAACGGTACTTAACGGTAGTGTGTGTGGCTCAGTGTATCTGGCGGGGATGATAAAATGTGATCATTGTGATTATTTTCATCGTTCTCATTTAGCAATCATATTTTCTTCCAAATATTTATATTTCTTACAAATTAGCCACTTACATGTTCCAGTTGCAAGAACAGTATGTTTGCAAAGCAGGACACTGCTTATTATGTTTGTACATGTTTGTCTCCCTTGATATATCAGTCAAATACACACACAGCATTTACTTGTTTAAGCATGCTTGAAACACATGGCTCCACCCAACATGTTTGTACATGTACAGTTGAGCAAGTAGAAAGTGCAAGAAAAATTTGACTGTATATGGCGCCTCCTTTAATTTATTTGTGGTAAACCCTGGTATTTTTATCAATGAATTACCAAGACTCCAGAGCTAATGTAAAGTGGAATGTGACTGACTAAAATTTTGAGTGGTAGCCAGATGTAGTTATATTTACACTTTCTACTTGCTCAACTGTACATACTGCTGGTTATATAAGGCACTGAGGCTGAAGCTGGTAGACACTCCTCACTCCACTCCAGCCTCCAACACCTACAGTAGGTTCGCCTATTAAGTGTATTCTCAATTATCGATTCATCTTATACGCGACGAACCCCAAATCAGCACATTTATAATCTTATGCACGATGTTTTCCACAGAAAGCTTTTATGTGTCTTAAGGCGCGGTCACACAAGCCAATTTTTCGTCAATTATTCACCTGCAATTTTATTATTCACCTGCAATTTTAACTGTGTCTGGTCACACGAGCTAATCGAGATTTGAGCGTATTTCGGCAATTTGGTGGTTGGTTTTGTGGTACAGCTCATCTCCTGCACCCTACAAATAATTTTTTTCTGAATGTACAGGGTGTATTGCGACTTATAGCATTAACTTACACCAGAGATATAAAATATAAATTTTGAGTATATTTTGTTCTATAAAAAAAAGTATGCTGTGTGTGATCTCAGTAAAGTACAGTGAATACTGATAAAAACTATTTTAACGTGTGTTGTCAAATGGCGGTGAGCATCGGAGGGAGTGGTAGCCTAATATGTTTTTGGACCAAAGAGACCTTATTTATTTCATCTTATTAAGTTTTATCATGATTGCAATATTTATGTGATGTTATATAATGCACATTGAATCATATTTTCAATGCAGAGGGATAATACCAGGCCCTTATAAATAATATTTGACGAAATATGATTAATATCTTTTGGAGGTTAGGTAAACTCCCGACATAATGCCAGCTGCAAGTCTTGGCATTTCCCTACATTTCATGGATTTTCTTATTATACAGGTCTGGTATTATCCTTCTGCATTGAAAATATGATTCAATGTATGTTATATAACATCACATAAATATTGCAATCATGATAAAACTTATTAAGATGAAATAAATAAGGCCGCTTTGGTCCGAAAACATATTAGGCTACCACTCCCTCCGATGCTCACCGCCATTTGACAACACAAGTTAAAATAGTTTTTATCAGTATTCATTGTACTTTACTGAGATCACACACAGCATATTTTATAGAACAAAATATAAGCAAAATTATATTTTATATCTCTGGTGTAAGTTAATACTATACGTCGCAATACACCCTGTAATACTGGCTCCTAAAGTGACGTGTCCAAACTTCTTATATCTCAGATGTTTTGATCTATTATGCCTTATATAAAGTATCTGACACATTATTATGTTTTTAATATAACAAATATTATTATATAATTGCCAAATGACAAGCGAAAACTGGGTATAGTAGGGAAAATACGGCTGGTTGTTCATTAGGCTACGGAGGTGCTGTATCGTTCGAATCCATTCATTTTAGGTCAAGATTCACCGAAAATATAAATGAAAGCAAAGTTAAAGCATGTTATTTTTTGTAATTTTGATTATTTTTTAACAAGATTCAATACAATTTGGAAATCTAAAGCTTGAAATAGCCTCAAGAAGTAACTAAAGAAGTTAAGGATAACGACCAAGTCATAGCTACGACGGAAGAACGATCACAGTGTTGGCGGGAAGACCAACACCACCTCTCTCTCCCGTCGGCTAGCATAGTAGCTTCTAACTTTTTACTCTATTTAGGTTAGTTTCTTTATTTATAAACGTGTCACTGTGTTGGAACAAAGAGGTATCAGAGGTCCGGGTTCACAGTACACCTCGGTCTCGCATAGAACGTCCAATACGTCGATAGAAGACGTCGTTATATGTGAAATCGTTCTATGTGATACACGTAACCAATGGGGAAAATCACATTTGGTCGATCAATCACCAAAATTGTCCCTGAAATTAACATAAAATACTTTTCAAGGTTTTTCTTGCATTAATCCTACTGTACAGGGATGTATGTAAAATGCATATTACAATTCGTATTAAGGTTTTGGCAGGTGACTCATGTGACTGAGACGAGTCGGCGGCATCCGTGGCGGTGGAGGTGGAGGTGGTAGGGGGGGAGATAGTACGTGATCATCGTTTGTTTTCTTTTATTAACCATACGCTGGTGTTTCCTTCTCCTTTCTCTTTCCGAGAAATAACATCCTTGTTTATATCGAAGGAAATGGCCTTCCATTTTGTAAATGCACCACCTGGCATGACTGAGTGTTGAAGCTGGTGGTTAACTCGTAATCACTAAAAACGAGCAAGTCAAACACGAAATTTCCCTAACTTCAACTTTAGAATTTCCCTTTATGCCTCAATAATTTCCTGTTTACTCTTGAACATTGACGGTCTTTTTGGTATTTCTTCTGGTAAGACTTTCCCTGTTTACTTTTGAACAATCTTTATATAATTTCCCCGTGTGGATTTCAAAATTCCCTAAAACAGAGAAATTTCCTTGCACCTGGCAACACTGGGTAGGGGGAAGGAGCGGGAGGCATGGTGGGAACACATTCACTCACACTGTAAAGACGCCAGTGATATCATTTTCTGACACGTTCTTTATGATTTCGCTCGTTTTGTATAAGAACTCCTCTTATTTGCTTCACTTATTTTCGCCACCCGTTCTATATGGATGCAATCGTTTTGTAAAATAATTTTAAGCTAATATTTTGGTCGCTCGTTCTATACGAGAATCGTTTTATATGAGACAGAGGTGTACTTTGTTGTTATTTGTCATAACAATAACGACAAGAACAATACAGCAGTAGGATCTGAGGGGGTAAATATGTCGTTGTAGTAGATGAACTTTATTTGTTTTTACCGCCAAACAGGACTTCCACAGCCACTTTCTGCTGCCTCATTTTGGTCCATTTTTGTCATTTCAACAGCACACATGTATTTTAATATAATTTTCTAGGCTTAATAACATTACAGATGGATCATCAGCGGCCATATTTGTTCTTGATATCGTCAACACAAGACGAGCAGGAGCGTGTTGTGAAAATTGCCGAAATCTCGTCAATTTCAGCCAAAATTTAACTGAGTTGATATTGCAGGTGAAAAATTGACGAAAAAATGACTTGTGTGACCTCGCCTTAAGAGTGGCCCAAATCCGCAGCCGTCTCCTGAAGTGCGTCTAAATCCGGTTTCAGCGTGAAACTAGCCGCTCCCCATAACCGACGCTATAACCAGCCTCTCCTCCACGCTCCCCCCAGCTGTCTTCTCCCTCTCACATGGTCAGTCTCCCGTTCCCTCTCATCCTGTGTACCCTCCTCTCCATTGTCGCCGACTTGTTAGCCCCAACCAACACCTGCCTTCATCATGCCAAAGGTTGAGCGTAAGAAGAAATTCCTGTCACACGCTCTGAAGCTTCAGGTGATTAAAAAGGAGGAGGGAAGAGAAAACACGTCGATTGGCAAAGAGTTTGGGCTAGCGAAGTCTATCGTATGTTCAATATGGAAGAACAGGAACGCCATTATGCGGAGTGTGAGGAGTTATGGTGCTTCTTTTTTCGACTGCTGAAGTCGTGCTAATAACCCATCAATTATTAATGGAGCGATATCTCGCTATCTTCATTATGTGTAAGGAAAAAGAAGGAGTTGCATTATCTTCAAGTTACATCAGGGACCAAGCTAAGCTTTTCTATGCAGCAGCACAGCATAAGCTTGGAGTAGAGAAGAACTTTTTGGCGTCTGTGGGGTGGTTAATGCTCTTCCTTAAACGTAAGGAGCTGAAGCATGCAAAGTTTATTGGTGAGTGTGCATCTGCTGACGATGAGGCTACCCGTGACTATCCGGAGGTGCTGAAGGGGATAATCAACGAAGGAGGCTACAGTCCCCATCTTATCTACAATGTGGACGAAACGGCACTGTATTACAAGGCAATACCAAAGGGAACATACATTTCAAAACACCACGAACAGGCCCGAGGGAGAAAAACAGGCAAGAGTAGGATCACCGTTATGTTTACAGTTAACATTACAGGTTCCCACAAGCAACGACCAGTTGTTGTACACAAAGCATCTCGCCCTCGGTGTAATAAAAAATTGAGAGATATGGATGACAGTGGTGTTTATTAGTATAAATCAGAGAATGGTTGAATGACATCTGTTATTTTCAGTGATTGGTTGAAAAATCACTGCATCCCAGATACTAAAAGGAAGGCAAGAGACCTAGGAATTCCCCTCAAAATGCTCCTCATTATGGACAACGCCCCCAGCCACCCATCCTGGTTAGAAAATCTACATGCAGATTGCCAGGTCAACTTCATGCCACCTATCTATCTATCTATAGCTCCGACGCCTCGTTCCCTCCGGGAACTCCCCTCAAGGGGGTGGCCACGGCAGAAGTGTCTCCAGTTCTCCCTGTTCCAACACTCCCTCCTTACTTGTTCAAGCCCTCCTCTGCCCCTCATGTTTCTCTCCTTTACATACTCTTCCACTCTGTTCTGCCATCTAACCGGAGGTCTGCCTCTCACACCAGGTCCTACAACTTCACTTCCATACACCTTCTTTACAAATTCCTCGCCTTGCATTCTCTCCACATGTCCATACCATCTCAATGTATTACGTTTCACTCTCTCAACCACTCCACACTCAATACCAATTGCCTTCTCACTCATACCACATCTCTCATATACACTCTCATTACTTTCTCCATCCCATCTAGTAAGTCCACATGCTCCTCTCAAGTAACTCATTTCCACAGCACCTATTCTAGACTGATGCGCCCTATTCCATGTCCATGTCTCCGACGCATATGTCAGTGTTGGCAGGATTATACTATTTCGTAGTCCCCTTTTCACTTCCATACTCACACTTCTACCCTTCATAATCCTCCCCAGTGATCCTATGACCTGTCTACCCTTCACTGCTCTCTCCCTAATTTCTCCTTCCATACTTCCATGTTTACACATAACTGTACCCAGGTACTTAAACTCCTTCACTTCCTCCATCCTCTCACCCCTCAGAGTTATCTCACACTTCGTCCCAGTTGGTACAGCCACTCTGTAAGGTGTAGCAAAGTCAATCACTTCAGTTTCTGCTCTCTCAAATACCATCACTTTACTTTTACCCACATTCACCTTCAATTTCCTTCGTTTACACACAGACTGAAATTCGTCCACCACTCTCTGTAAATTCCTTTCACTCTCAGCCATCAGCACAGTGTCATCCGCAAACAAACTTGCCACCAGGGACCAATTTGCTTCATTCAACCTCAACTTCACCCCCAGACCATTCACTTTGGCTTTCACCTCTCTCATACAACCATCCATATATATATTGAACAGCCATGGTGACATAACACACCCCTGTCTCAGCCCTACACTAATATTAAAACTCTCACTTAGATCACCCTCTACCCGTACACATGCTTTTGCATCTGCATAAAAAGCCTCAATGCCTTTCAGTAAAGGTCCCCCAACTCCATAAATTCTCATCACCTCTGTCATAGCTTTCCTATCAACTCTATCATATGCCTTCTCCAAGTCCATGAAGGCAGCATACAACTTCTTACCCTTCCCAATATACTTCTCCACTATTGATTTTAATGCAAATATTTGGTCCACACATCCTCTACCCTTTCTGAACCCTCCCTGCTCCTCACTAACTTTATTCCCTGTTACTTCCATCAGTCTCTCAGTCAGAACCTTCCCGTAAACCTTCCCCGGTACACTAAGAAGGCTTATTCCCCTATAGCTACCACACTCATCCTTACTTCCCTTCCCCTTATACAAAGGTACAATTATGGCTCTCCTCCAATCCTCTGGCACCTCTCCCTGCCTCCAGGCCAATGTACATATAAGCAACATCCACTCCACCACTACCTCCCCCCCACACTTTAACATTTCAGCAGTTATCCCATCCACCCCTGGTGCCTTTCCCATCTTCAACTTTCCTATTGCTTTCCTAACCTCTTCCCTTCCTAAATCTCCCTGTACACCCTGTCGTCTACCACCTGCCTCCATCCCCATGCATGTCACCACCGCCTCCCCTCCCGTCCCCCCATTCATCAGACCATCAAAATGCCTCTTCCACACTTCTTTCACTTCCTCACTTCTACTCACAGTAACTCCATCCTCTCTCTTCATTCTCACACTACCAGACTTTCCTTCTCCTCTTTCTCTTTTAACCTCCTTCCAGAATAATTTCTTGTTCTCTTTAAACTTTTCACTCAGCTTCATACCAAACTCCTCATCCACTCTCCTTTTACTCTCACTCACCATCATTTTCACTTGTCTCTTACACACATTATATTCTCTTTTCCATCTCTCTCTCACTTCTTCCGGCACATTCCTCTGTAGTGTTCTCCGATATGCCTTCCTCTTATCCTCTACAGCATCTTTCACTTCTTCTGTCCACCAAGCACTCCCTTTCTTGCCCCTCTTCTGTGACTTATATCCTACTACCTCTGCTGCTGTCCTTAATACTCTCATCTTAAACATTTCATACACCGCATTCACTCCCACTCCCTCCCCTATCCCCATCCTTACATCCCCCAGCGCCTCACCCACCCTCCTCTTATATTCCTCCCTATACTCTTCTACATCTAATTTCCCACTAGCCACCACCCTCTTATTCCTCACCCCTTCATCCCTCCTACTATACTCCCACTTAACCCTAACCTTCATCCTCACCAACACCGCAAAATGGTCGGAGCAATGGACCATTCCTCTCACTACTTTTGCGTCATACACATCCTTCCTCAACCTTTCATCCACTGCCACATAATCAATCAAACTCTTCTGCTCTCCTCTCTCATCCCTTCTCTTCCATGTATACCTGTGGATCATCTTGTGCTGAAAGAAGGTGTTCGCCAAGAACAACCCCCTCTCAGCACAGACATCCACCAGATATTCACCATTCTCATTTGTTCCTTCTACACCCCATTTACCCACAATATTCCCCACTTCCTCACCTCCCACCTTTCCATTCATGTCTCCCATCATCACTATTCTCCTTCCATTATCAATTCCTCTCAGACATGCATTCAGCTCTTCCCAAAACACTCTCATCTTCTCTCTCCCTGTCTTACTCTTTTCATTCACTGGTGCATAAGCACACACCCAAGCATACTTCACCAAGCCAATCTTTCCAGTCATCCATACAATCCTCGATCCATTCCACCCATGTCCATCCACTCCCTTCCACACCCACGGAGACACCAACAGCGCACACCCTTCCTTCCCTCTTCCTTTACTCTTTTCATTCATGCCCGTCCATACTACTCCTCCCTCCATTCCCTCCCACAGTCCACTCTCCCTTCCTTCCTGACACTCAACCACTCCACATCCTTTCACGTGTGTCTCCGTCACTCCCATCACATCCACTCTTCCTTTCTTAAAACATTCTACAATCTCTCGCCTCTTGGTCCCATCCGTCATTCCATTCACATTCATAGCTACCACTCTCATACAATCCCTCTTCCCTACTCCCTCTACAGGGCAACCCGGAGACCCTCCCCCGCCAGTAGCCATATCTGTCCACTCCCCCATTGGGGGGCCACTGATGGCTGGCAAGGCCAATGCAGTGCTCATTCCCGGAGGGACACGGGCCGTCGGCATTGTCAAAAGCTAAAAACAAGGTCATAAATTTAAAAGAAATTATCACAAAATATAAAAACATGCAGTCATAGAAATTAAAATCTTAAAAACACTAAAATACAATAAAAATACATGCCACCACGAACAACTTCTCTTATACAGCCACTCAACCAAGAGCTCATTGCAATGGTGAAGCAGTTCTACTGTCTGCAAGTGTATTCCTACCTAATGAGCTCAATTGAGACTTAGGTGGAGCTGACTACACTAGAGGAGATGGTGATGAGTGACAGAGGGACAACCCCGACACACCACCACCACCACCACCCTCTGCTAACCACGACGAGGACAACATCAACAACAACACCACAACACCACCAGCAACCCTACCACCAGCAGAGATGTCAGTTATGATATTTTGGCGTCAATTCACAGTAAAAAATGCTGTCGACTAACTACTTACAGCCTGGGACAAAGTCAGTGAGGCAACAGTAAACCATGCTTGGCGCCTCCTTGTCCCGCACCCCTGTGCCCCACCACCAGAGACAGCCATTCAGCCTTTGGCTGAGGCAGAGGCAGCAACGTTGGTGACTGCACAAGTCCCAGGTTTACAAGAATTGATGCTACAAGAGTTGCAAGAAGCTCAATCATGTGTACCATCCTATGCTGTAGTCTACCTAGACTCGAAGGATGAATGGACTTGAAGGGGTGAAGGGAGGGTCATCCGAGGCTTGGGTGGGCTTACTGTGGCCCAGGGTCTTCTTCATCGCTCTCACTATCCCAAGAGACAACGTCCTGGGCCTGGATAATGGGAACTGTGGTGAGGAAACCCTTGAAGTCCAGCTCAGAAATGAGATCATTAGTGTCGGCTGCTGTATCACTGGTAGACGGGCCAGGGGTGGCTTTGGCGGCGGCTTGTTTTCATCTTTGTTATTTTCTTCTGATCCAAACTAAGTCTCTTGTACTTTCTTGCTAATGGCGCCATGTTGCACGATAATACACACAGTCACAAGGGCCTATCACTGCAATTTTGCTGGTAGAATTCCAATACAGTAATACAAGCACGAGTTCGTAGGAGCGTGGGGCAGTGGGAAAACTAAAACAATAACATGCAAGAATACAGCTTGGTCGGGCTCAGGTCGTCACATCCCTACCTCCTTACCCTGAAAACTAGTGCGGAAACCCCCATTCTCTCACGGCGCCACCCGAAAAGTTTTATATACATCGTAAAATTTGGTATTCTTATTCGTATTTTTTTGGCCTTGGTCGCAAAATTGGCTTGTAACAAAACTGGATCAAGCAGAATTGGGGGGAGTATTGTACTTTTTTCCCATGTACTGTTTATCATTGAATGATGGATTAAGAAAAAAAAATATTAAGAGTGTTAAGGTACGACAACTTTGGCAACAGCATGAGCAGAAGACCAAAATATTTACATGTGGAACCTCTCTATGCACGTAAAGTTAGATGTTGTCATTTATGCTGCTAGTTTTCACTTTGCTATCGATACTATATTGTTATATTGTGTACAGTATATCAATGATCAACATAATATATCCATATAGTGTGAACCTAAGTAGCGTACATATAAATTAGAGTACTGGACAGTAAGTGCTACATGCTTGGTTGTTTGTAATTAGATATAAAAATAATGTAGAATAGGCAACTTTTGCAGAACTGTTTCTGGGCTGAGGCCCACAAAAACTGTCACATGTACGAGTTTGTACCAGTATGATGGAGTTGTTTGGAGCTCCTATTGGCAGGGTAGGGCAAGGCCAGTTATGATAATTAAGATGTGCTAGTTTTAACATTGGCAGGGCATGGCCGGTATTATAATTAAAATTAGCTGTTTTTAACATTGGCAGGGCAGGTATGATAATGGAGTACACAGACGCCCATCGCCTCTTCCTTCAGATCATCACCAAGAACCGCATCCTGTATGGCCCAGAGGTGATGACAACACATGAGGACTGTTGCCAAAAGTACAATGGTGTGTCTCTGATTTATTTGTTGTGTACAATTGCGGACAAAATATTTCTTTCCACAGAGGGGTGACTATAGTAAACATTTGACTGTTTTTTTATATTTTTCTTATACATTAATCAATTAGCAGCTTCTAACTTCCAGTACATAGTCACTCACAATTTAAAGCAATATCATCATAAGAGTACGGTATATAAAAACAAGAGTGAGATAACTGTATGAATTACCCTTGAGTGAAAAGAAACTTTTGTCTGCAATAGTACATACTTGGCTCAACACATTTCAGAGGTTACTAACTACACTTGATTCCTCCAAACTATGCGAAGAAACAGACCACAGTAATTCTAAATTAGTGGTCACTTGTTGTAAGGAATCAGTTGTGCCAAATTTTCCAACACTATTACACCACCTTAATGAATATAAAAAGAGTATAGTGTATGTAAGTTGGCTTTGAGTAGTGTGTATAGCTTGGTATACATGCATTCAAAAAGATCTGTAAGTATGTATATAGGTATGCATAGAAGAAAGTAATGTAAAACAAAGCTAATTATCATACAGTATTTACACAGCTATTTGCCGATTTAACACAGGCTCAGTAACTCACGTACTCTGTATGGTAGTGAATAACAGAAGCCTGGTAAAACATTTGGTGGTCTTCAATGAGGGACTGAATGTAAATTGAAGTGATGGATACAAGTATTTATTCATTGAGGTTGTAAATATTTGGAACAGTGTTACTACCCGGGTGAACAAACTCGATTATACACAGTAACAGTTTATTGGTAGGTACAGATTATGTAGTAGCAAGCACCTTGTAGTTGAATTGCCCGCCTGCCGTGGTAGTGTGCGAGTGAAGAGAAGTCGCTGGTGCGGAGGACACATGGTGATGCTGGTGTAGGCAGGTAGCAGATTAGGCATGACAGGGCTGGGGGAAGAGATCCTTCCAGGTGGAGAGCTGGTGTCTTAAGTGGACGAGTAGCGGCGCTGCGGCCGCGGAGGACAGCCAGGTTTGGATGCGCCCACCAGCATAGGTAGATCTGGTGAAGTCGAAGATGCGTGTCGCAGACAGGTGAGATGAAAGATACGTAGAATGTGCTTGGTGTCACTACAAGGTATATCAAGGGTCTACAGTACAGTAAGACCTCATAGATATAGTGACGTGTATAAATAAGATGTTGTTATCTAGTGGGGTAGAAGAGAAGCTACAGTACCAACATCACCACGAAGCTCCACTGTCTCATTTGGTGCGACACCCAATAATCTCAAGGCCTCGCAAGAGTCACAGGCTACTGATAGCCTACAGTCCCGAGGTTGAGGTATATAAATAAAAAAAAAAAAAAAAAATAGCGACACATGTAGTCTGGCGAAATAGTCGCTATCCGCGTGGCAAAGTTTAAATGTAAACACCGGTATATCAATGTAGTCTGGACATTTTTTCAATTTACCCCAACTTTAAAATTTTACCTATATATAACGAAGCACACATACAAACTTTAAAGTAAGCATATTTGACATGCCAGAAGGTATATAAACTGCCTTGTACTGGTTTAGAGTGCATTTATTGAGGTGACATAACAAGTCAAGGTTTAGTGTCAGTATAATGGGCGCCCGCTCCTTCACTCTCTCTGATGTCTCCCCCATTTTCACTATTAGCCTACTATTAGCTATTACCCAAAAGTACAGAATCCAGCATTCATAACACGTGGACACCACTACAGCAACAAGTGACTTTAAAGTTTCAAACAATTGAAATAACAGTGGAAAAATTGACTATCACTATGCACTCGGCGTCAGAGTTGCCATTATCTGATATTGGCAACACCATTGCCCGTAGTCCTCTCTGGGCTAGACAGCAGTAACATTGACTCTAGCCTGTGTGGGCTGGTGGACGAAGCTACTAGACCACCCCATACACCAACCACCCCAACCCTTCCCCACTAAGAAGAAACGTCTATTCAGTATAGTGGCTGTAGCATGGGTTTGGGGGAGCAGCTAGTTTCTCACGGAAACCGAATTTAGATGCGCTTCTGGGAAAGGCTGCGGAATTGAGCCACTCTTGGCCACAAAAATATGTGCTGTGTAAGCATCACGCATAAGAAAATAATAGGGGCTGATTTGGGGTTCGGGCATTGAGAACACGTGCAATTGGCGAACCTACTGTATTTTCAGTGCTCCGCTTTTGTGATAATTACCATATATGAACATAAAAACGAGAGTGACGTTATACAGTAGGTTCGCCTATTGCGTGTGTTCTCAAAGCGCGATTCACCTTATGGGTGACGAACCCCAAATCAGCACCTTTTATTATCTTATGTGCGATGCTTCCACAAAGTGCATTTTAGTGGCAGAGTGGCTGTTCCCTGAAGAGCGTCTAAAATCCGGTTCCGCCTGACACTAGCCGCACCTCCAAAACCAAGCTACAAGCCTACAACCAGCCGCTCCCCCCCCCCTTCCAGACACTCTCACAGATGATAGCCGTTAAGTCTAAAGAAGAAGCTAAACAAACGCTCCCCCCAGCCATCTTTTCACTCCCACACGTCCTGTGTACCCCTCTCTCCATTGTCGGTGACATGTTGCCCCCAACCCTACACCCTACCAACCAACACCTGCCTTCACCATGCCAAAGATCGAGCGTAAGAAGAAATTGCTGTCACACGCTCTGAAGCTTCAGGTGATTAACTAAGGACAGCAAATATTTATCGAGAGCTCCACCCCCCCCCCCCAGCTGCAAAACAGAGCCAATCATTTTTAGGGGTGGGTTAGGGTGGGAGACACTGTCACAGACACCACACAATACACATTTACACTTCTCCACATATACACACACTGTCACTTTATAAATATATCTTTAACCTGTTGGGTGCGACAAACCACCATCCAGGCTTTAGTGAGGTAATGCGGCATGCCTCTATACAGCCAGCTACCTGCTGACCCAGTTGAGTTAATTAAGGTCATGGCGATATCCGTCAACCCCTTCCATATGTCAAATTTTCATCAACTTAGTGTCTTAGTCAGTCACCCCACAGACACCATGGAAGGAGGAAGTAGTGATCTATTGGACTCTAGCCAGCCACTCACAGGGAGAATAGTTAGCAGAAGACAGATGCCGAAGTCACTTCAGAGGCCCTCCCTTACTTACTCCAGCAGTAGTGAGACAGAAGATGAGGTCATCCCTACAGTAAGAAAGAAAATAAAGGGAGATCCACAGAAAATGCGTACACCTGTTGCACGTTCCCTATCTTCGAGATATTATCAGCAGCTTCACCCCTCCTCCTCGTCCTCTACCACCATTACTCTGCCTAAGCAATCCACAGGCACACAAGGACAGCTAGCGTATGAAGAAAGGGATGCCCAGCTTGACTCCCCAGTAACACCAAGACATACGAATGGGAAAAAAAGAGGCCGCTCAACTACCATTCCTCCATCACCCATCACCACCATTGAATCTGTGCCCACTCTGACTGTTCCAGGTCCGAGTACTTCTCGTCATTCATCCACACCATGATCACATCCACATCAGCGTAACCTAACACCATAAAAAATTATACCGCTTTCGTTTATGGAGGATGGTGGGAGTGAATCTGACGTCATTGGCAGTGACGAAGTGTGGTTAGGTAACAATGCACTTAGTTCTAGCAGTGACGAGGACGAAGGAAATGAGAACGACGGAACATCTGTAAATCTGCGTGAAGTGTTTTCTTTTGACTGGTCAGAGGGGTCAGACTTTGTACCAGACCAGCACGATTTTTGGCCAAACAGGAGTGGTACAACAAGGGACTGGCCCTGCAACGACGAGGCAAGAGAGAGTGCCTTCTTTCGTGTCTTCATCGATGAGGAAGTGATGTCATATATAGCTGAGAAAACGAACAGATACAATAGTTGGGCGTCTCAGCATATGGATTTCATTTCCCCTTTTTCCAGAATACGAAATTGGGAAGAATACACTGGATGACAACACCTTATTAATACACTGGATGACAACACCTTATTAATACACTGGATGACAACACCTTATTAATACACTGGATGACAACACCTTATTAATACACTGGATGACAACACCTTATTAATACACTGGATGACAACACCTTATTAATACACTGGATGACAACACCTTATTAATACACTGGATGACAACACCTTATTAATACACTGGATGACAACACCTTATTATTACAATGGATGACAACACCTTATTAATAAACTGGATAAGGACACCTAATTATTTATGCATGTCTCTAACCAAACAGCACCTGGATGATGACACCATATTATTTATGCATGTCTCTAACCAAACAGCTCCTGGATGATGACACCATATTATTTATGCGCCATATTTGTACACTAGTTGACAACGCCCTCATTATTTCTACACGTCACCAACCAAACAGTGTGTATATATACCACAGTGGCCGGGAACAACCTGCAGGAGTTTGTAGTGACCATCAACCGTGAGCTGGTGCCGATACAGATGATCATCCGCAAGTCAGTCCAGGAGCTGGACTCGGGAGATGTCCAGTGCTTTGTTCTCGTCAACTTGCTCACTGCGGAGGCAACCAGGTGACTGACTCCGTTATCTAATTTTATCCATTGTTGTTTTCCTGTTTGTTTCATTCTGTCCTGGCTTTGTTTCCCTGTCCTCTCCTAATATCTCTATCTACTATAAATCATAGTAAGGGGGAATGATTGATGAAGGTGGAGTATTTCAGAGTTGACCAGTTGTGTATACAAAAGACTGAGAGTACCAGTTAACTCTTGCACTAGGGAGTTGAACAGAAAAGGGGTGAGACTGAGTAGCTTGACATGTGTTGGATGCTCTACTGATGAGAGGAAGTATTGAGAGGTTTCAGAAAAGCAATATCCAGTATAGTAGTGATAGAAGAGAGAGTATGATGAAACTTTGCAGCAAAGAGAGAGAGAGGTTGTAGCAAATCAATAAGAGGGAGATGTTTGGTATGGATTTGATCCTGGACCCTGGGGATTTGCAGTCCATTGGTCTGTTCACTCTACTGCCACCTCCCCCAAAAGGTGCCTTTGACTTTTGCTGTTACATATAGATTTGAAGACTTTTGATGGAACAATGGGGTAATAGTTGGAGGGTTGGGATTGGGAGCAGTCACCCTTCTTTGAGACAAGTTTGATCAGGTGATGAGATGATTAGATTTAGCACTATCTTTTTTAACACAGGCTCAGTAACTCACTTAGCCTAGTCTGTATGGTAATGAATAACAGAAGCCTGGGAAAACATTTAGTGGTCATCAATGAGGGACTGAGTGTATAATGAAGTGATGGATAAGAGTATTTATTCATTGTACATGTACAGTATATTGAAGGTGTTGTTTATGGGTAGGAATGAGTGTGTAGGGAATAATTATGAGCGGTACAAGGATTCATAGGCAGAAATTATATAAGAATACAGTAATGTTGGGGCAAATTATGTATGGTGTGGTGTAGGGGCAACTTATGTATGGCAACAGTTTATTTGAGTCCTGTACTGTAGTGTGTCAACAAAGCTATAATTAGTGCCAAGAAAAATGTTAAGAAAAGTTTAGGGATAAAGTGTCTGCATTGGAGTAGTGAAGATAAAGGTGGGAATATATTTCTGGTACATTAGAGGGTTTTGATTCATCCAAAGTGTGCCAGGAAACAACTAGATTAGGAAAATTAATGGTAGCCTGGCACTTGAAATAGTTTGGAGGAATCAGTTGCTCCTGATTTACCAACACTATACTACCCCATAAAGAGGAACTCAAGATTAGCTACAAGCAAACATGTGGTGGGTAAATTTCATTATCACCATTTCATACATTTGAACACACAAACACACACACACACACACTCACAGTGAGAGAGTGGAGTCTGTCCATGTACTTACCCCCTGAGCTGGCACTGTTTAGGGATATAGTGTCTTCATTGAAGTATTGGAGATTAATAAGAACACAAGAATATTAAAGGACATATGACAAGTTTTATGATCACCACCTCATACAATTGTACCCCCCCATACACACTGTTTAGGGATATAGTGTCTTCATTGAAGTATTGGAGATTAATAAGAACACAAGAATATTAAAGGACATATGACAAGTTTTATGATCACCACCTCATACAATTGTACCCCCCCATACACACAGAGGCCTCTCCACGTATTCACCCCCTGAGCTGGCCTTATTCCGGCGGATCATGGAGGAGGTGGTGAAGTCCGAGGGGGGTGAAATAAGGGCCATAGAGGCCATCAACCTGGTCTCCGACATACCCAACTCGCGCCTAAGGATCAGAGATGCAGAGGAGACGCTGGAGAAATTGGTGCAGGACAAGTGGCTCATTAAGGTGAGTTTATTCTACGTGTGTGTGTGTGTGTTTGTTGAAGACTTTGGAGAAGCTGATGCAGGACATGTGGCTCATCAAGGTATATTTGTATGTGTGTTTGTGTGCTTGATGTGTGTCTACTGTAGACCCTTGATATATAATGGTCTTGTATCCAGCACTTCATTTTACACTCAGTCCCTCATTTAAAAGCAATAAATGTTTTCCCAGGCTTCTGTTATTCATTACCAATGTACCCTTCTAGCCCGGAATTAGGCCTAGGGCGGCCTAGGCTAGGCAAAGGGTAGGTTCTATAGCAATCCAGCTCTGCTGGTTCCACTATACCAGTAAATAGTAATATTATATGGAGGGCATACTGTATCATGAAGCCCTTTCTCTTAGTATAATTAAATAATAGTTGTGCTCATTTTCTTTGACATTTTCAACAAATTCATTTTTGGTATCTAACAGCTTAGTACAAACAAGCATTGCATTGTGAGAGTGTGACCCATTTTAATGGGTATAGCATCCTTCATTTCTATACTGTATTTTGTTTATTTCATTTTTCTACCCCTGGCTCTGTAGCTCACCCTACCTACCCACTCCTTAAAAATTGGGAAATAGGTTATTGATTATGATGATTATAACGACTTCCATCATCACAAGGTGTTATGAAGCCACTACATCCGCTCTCACTCATGAAGACTTAAAGGGATAGTACAGTGTTGTTAGATCAAGTGCAAATGATTCCTCAAAACTGTTCTTAGGAATAGGCCACCATTATTTTTGTTAATCTGGTCCTGTTTCTTAGCCTGCCTTGGAGGATTCTACTCAAAGTGCTCCAGTGTACCAAAAGTACATTATCTCCTTAAAGTTAAATTGCTGTATTTGGTCCACCCTATAGATATTTCAACTTGATTCCTGCAGAATGAAACTTTTTACCTCTCTTGAGTGTATTACTGAAGGTGGTTAATATCTGGAATTTGCAGGTACTGTACAGTAGGCGGCAAAAATCCCATCTCCTCACTCAGCACTTCTTAAAGGATGATGATATCTAGGCTGATCATCAAACAAACACTTTCACCATACAAAATTATAATATCCACAGTGCAAATTAATAAACTTATATGATTCTTTTTTAGTGTAAAGGCGCGGTCACACGAGTAATTTTTTCGTCAATTTTTCACCTGCAATATCAACTCTGTTAAATCTTGGCTGAAATTGACGAGATTTCGGCAATTTTCACGACACAATCCTGCTCGTCTTGTATTGACGATATCGAGAACAAATATGGCCGCTGATGATCCATCTGTAATGTTATTAAGCCTAGAAAATTATATTAAAACACATGTGTGCTGTTGAAATGATGAAAATGGACCAAAAGAATGCAGCAGAAAGTGGCTGTGGAAGTCCTGTTTGGCGGGAAAACAAATAAAGTTCATCAACAACGACGATATATTTACCCCCTCAGATCCTACTGCTGTATTGATCTCGTTGTTACTGTTATGACAAATAACAACAAAGTACTGTGAACCCGGACCTCTGATACCTCTTTGTTCCAACACAGTGACACGCCTACAAATAAAGAAACTTACCTAAATAGAGTAAAAAGTTAGAAGGTACTAGGCTAGCCGACGTGAGAGAGAGGTGGTGTTGGTCTTCCCGCCAACACTGTGTTCGTTCTTCCGTCATAGCTATGACTTGGTTGTTATCCTTAATTTCTTTAATTACTTCTTGAGGCTATTGCAGGCTTTTGATTTTCAAATTGTATTGAATCTTGTTAAAAAATAATCAAAATTGCCAAAAATAACATGCTTTAACTTTGTTTTCATTTATATTTACGGTGTATCTCGACCTAAAATGAATGGATTCAAACGATACAGCACCTCCGTAGCCTAATGAACAACCAGCCATATTTTCCCTACTATACCCAGTTTTCACTTGTCATTTGGCAATTATATAATAATATTTGTTATATTAAAAACATAATAACGTGTCAGATACTTTATTTAAGGCATAATAGATCAAAACATCTGAGATATAAGAAGTTTAGACACGTCGTTTTAGGAGCCCTTGAACGAGCATTATCATCAAATCCACCAATCACGGACGCAGAAACAAAAACCCGCTACGAACCAGATGCACCAATCATTGGAATAGATTTTTTTTTATATATATATTCAGAAAAAAAAAAATTTGTAGGGTGCAGGAGATGAGCTGTACCACAAAACCAACCACCAAATTGCCGAAATATGCTCAAATCTCGATTAGCTCGGGTGACCAGACAAAGTTAAAATTACAGGTGAATAATAAAATTGCAGGTGAAAAATTGACGAAAAAATTACTCGTGTGACCGCGCCTTTAGAGCCTATAAAGCTGATATTTCCATACTTACTTGATTATGACTTGGCTGATGTGGCTACAGGACTTTTGCTGCTGGCTGTACCTCAACCATTAATTTCTTTTGCATCAGAAAATATGAAAAGTTTACCTCTCACCATTCCTGATTATAACCTTCTGTTTTTGTGACAGACTCTTTGTTTGTTGAATTCCACATTTTCTCAATGCTTCTTTCACCCAACTTTTGCAGAGAAATTTAATTATAAAATAAACTAATAGCTAGTGTTCCTGGTACAGATATAGAGGTTAACTTGTGCGTATTTCCTCGGATCAACATACAGAGTCACTCAGTGTGGTCATGGTACAGATGTAGTTACTAACTTGTGTGTGTTTTAACAGGGTCAACATACAGTGTCACTCAGTGCTCTGGCCACCTCGGAATTACAGAAGTACCTGGAAGAGCTTTACAGTGATGATGTACACACATGTTATTTTTGCAAGATCCTCACAATCAAGGTAAGAAAGATACAGCCATGGTTGTTGCATCATAATATATACAGTAATGTGAATAATGAAATATGTATTGTTGTTGCAGCTGCATAACTGGACCAGACTTTCAAATGCAACCCTCAAGGAATGTATGTTGTGTTGTTCTGTGCAGTGTATGTTGTGTTGCATTGTATGTTGTATTGTTCTGTGCAGTGCATGTTGTGTTTAGTGCAGTGTAGGCTATGTTGTGTTGTGAGCAGTGTATGTTGTGTTGTTGGCAGGTGTGGTTATGTGTAGCATAATCTTCCACATAATGTGTTTAATAATGAGGAGTGATGTGTTGTTTGCTAGACAGGCATCCACACTGGCACCATCCAATCTTTTCTGACAGCTTAGAAGACTGGTTGGTGCCTATAGTACAGGCAAAATTGATGTTGATAGACTGTGCAAGCAGCTGAGGGTCATATTATTATATTTCTTTGAGGAAAAGGCTTTTCATCCCTCAATTCATATTGCAAAATAATATGAACTGAGCGACGAAGAGCCTTCCTCAATGATGTACAGTATGTTTGCATATTGCGCGCCTATTTGGGTGAAAGAGGCGCTCACTTATAGGGAAAATGCTTTGTCTGAATACATGTTTATATGGGGAAAATTACTTATGGGCAGCCACTGCCTCACACTGACAATTTACAAACATCTTATATGCCAATATGCAGGGTACAATACAGTATTTGGTCATTGTGATTTGATTATGAATCACAGTAGCAATGAATATAAGTTGTTACCAAAGAAATAACCGTATAAATGCACACTAGAAGGGTGAGATGGGGTTCCAAAGTGGCTGTGACAGTATAACGGGGTCGCGCCACTAACATCACCTGCCAGTCATCACCACATCACCACTACCCTCACCTGCCACCATACCACCACTCCCACTGCATTCAATGTTGATTCCATTCACATCGTCCATATACCCTTCAAAGTCAAGGGCGGCCACAACTGAACACATAATGAAGGTAGCGAGATACTGCTAAATCAAAATGATTGCTAGGTTATTGCACAACTTAACTGTTAGCCAGTCGAGAGTAGAAACACCATCATTACTCCTCACAGTCCACATAATAGCTAGAATGGGCTATATACAGCCATGGCTTTGGTAACACTGGAAAGGCATGGGCTAGATCTGCTAGAACTAACAAATTGATTGTAATAATACTGACTCTAGCCTAGGAAGTGTTTTATTTAAAATCGACAGCCAACAAGAGATAGAAAAGATCAAATAAATATTATATATTATGTGGAAAATAATAGAAAACATAAGGGAAAACTAGAAATGAAGCAATCAGCAACACAAAGAAAGAAAAAGGAAGAAGACATGGGTGTCATTGAAAAGTCTATCCCCGAAACAACATCACAATCACTTGGGCTGTTGGGTGAAACTTAGACCACCCCATAATCCAGCCAACCCAACCATCCCCCACTTTGGCATGGTTAAGGCAGGTGTTGGTAGGTAGGGTGTAGGGTTGGGGGCAACAAGTCGGCGACAATGGAGAGGGGGTACACAGGATGTAAGGGAGCGGAAGGTTGACTGAGTGAGAGGGAGAAGCTAGCTGGGAGGAGCATTAGTTTTGTTTGTAATTTGGATTTAACACCTATTGACTATGTAATGATCATTAAAGTGTTACTGTATATTTAGAGAGTGACAGAGTGTGTGTATGTGGAGAAGTGTACATGTGTGTGTGTCAGGGTGTGTGTGTGTGTGTGTGTGTGTGTGTGTGTGTGAAGTGTACAAGTGTATTATGTGGTGTCTGTGAGAGTGTCTGGGGGGAGCGGCTGGTTGTAGGCTTGTTGCGTGGGTTTGGGGGACAAGGGGAGCAGCTAGTCACCGATAGTGTCACGTGGAAACCGGATTTAGATGCTCTTCAGGGAACGACTGCAGATTTAGATCACTCTTGGCCATAAAAATGCCTTCTGTGGAAATTATCGCTCATAAGATAATAAAAGGTGCTGATTTGAGGTTCGTCGCGCATAAGGTGAATCGCTAATTGAGAATGCGCTTAATAGGCAAACCTACTGTATTGTAATGGGGTGGTAGGTGAGGAAGTGTGGGAATCGAAGCTGGTATCGTTCAATTTATCAGTCACGGTGTTCTTGTTGCCACACTGACACAATTATTCCCATGATTATTGATATTTTTATGCTTACTTCTTGTACAGTAGTCTCCTCTCCTATCAATGATGCCTCATTGATGACGTAATGGGTGCAAATGAAGGCGTAAAGTTACACCTGCTACAAAGGTGGTATAAATCCCTACACTTGGAGTTAATCTCTTTGGATTAGAACTTTGAGTATCAATAACAGAATATAGAGTCTTAATTTGGTTATATGTAAACATAAAAGTACATGTTTTAAATTTTTAATCCATCGATTCACTAAATATATAGGCGAGAAAGGAAGGGTAGTTTGACATTCACCACCACAGCCACAAGTGTCAAATGTATGTCCTACATTATAGATGTATGATCATACAATAAAATAGAACAGGTATTATTAAACTACACTTTCGAGGAAAAGTTCTCTTCATTACTCAATTATTATTCATGATGTAACATTTGATATGAGTTATAAATCAGTTTGTGATTTAATTGACTGGAGGCAAACTCTGCCCTGTGATTGGTCGATGCATACTGAAAGCATAACTGTGATTAGCTGGTCAATTTGGTGACGTCACATCACCTCCCAGAGATACTCGTCTATACTCCATCGTAAGTTAACGTTGTGGATCGAGGTGTAAATGTTAGAGTAGCGAGGCGTATTATACAGTATTGGCCAGTGTGGAAGGCGTCGTGCTTGCAATATCCTGTTGAATGTGGGGAGGGGAAGATTAGCATGGTGAAAATTGCACCTCACATAAACTAGAAATTGATGGGGTACCCTCGCTTCTTTTTCACTAACTGGAGTCTTTTGGGATTATGGAGATGTTCTGCGCATACACCCTACTGGTTTGTGTGGTGGGGGTACATTATCACTCCCTCCCTCTCTGTAAAGGTCATAATGAGTGAACGCTAACACAAACTAGTATCGCAGCGCGACACATATAGTAACCCCCTTTCCCCCACCTCTCTTAGACGATCACTAGTCTGGTATTTTATTGGTTTTACTGAGAGGAGTGGGACGGTAGAATTGCCAGATGTTAATTATTTCTCTAAGACAGTTAGAACAGTTAGAGGGTACCAAGCGAATTTAAGCACAATCATTCTTTCGCTGATCCTAGCACCTTTGTGGATCCGGCCCTATGTCGGTAACTATGTCATCATTCGGGTTATTTCGGGGGTTCAGGCTTGGTTCAGGAACAGAGTTTATATTTGACAACCAAGACATTTTTTTCTCAAACAGTATGTTCGAGAACCGAATTGTTCGAGAAGGGAGTCGTTCGAGAACTGGGGTATCACTGTATATAAATTATTGATAACCGGGTATATTTTCATACATTTATTAAAGATTTCACTCATCTCTCACCTTCGTCAAGAACCATTTCTCACCTCTCTTATACAAGCACCCCACTACCCTCCTCAAACCCAACCCCTCTTTCCTCCATCAAACCCTCCCCTCCTTACCTTTCCCTCCCACAGTAAATGCTTCGAGCAAAGAACTCACTACTAGTGTTTCGGGGTGACTATCTCGGCCAACGTTGACAACGCTGGGTGGACCTGTCGGGAGAGTGGCCAGCTGTACATTACACACCCATAAACCCAGAGGATAATGAGGGTTTGCTGTACACGGATTCATGGAAAATAGTATACAGTAGGTTCACCTATTGCGTGTGTTCTCAATGCGTAATCCACCTTATGTGCGACGAACCCCAAATCAGCACCTTTTATTTTCTTATGAGCGATGCTTCCACAGAACGCATTTTTGTGGAAACAAGCACTCCCCACAGCCAGCTTCTCCCTCTCACTCAGTCAGTCTCCCACTCCCTCACATCCTGTGTACCCCTCTCTCCATTGTTGCTGACTTATTGCCCCCAACCCTACACCCTAGCAACTAACACCTGCCTTCACCATGCCAAAGGTCGAGCATAAGAAGTAATTCCTGTCACATGCTCTGAAGCTTCAAGTAATTAACTAAGGACCGCAAATATTTATTGAAAGCTTCCCCCCCCTCACACAGCCGCATAACAGGACCATTTTTTTTTTTTTTTTTTTTAAGTAGGGGAGGATTGAGGTGGCTGGAGTATGGGGTGGTCTAAGCTCCGGCCACCAGCCCACACAGGCTATAGTCAGTGTTACCACAGTCAGTCCCTTAGTTCTAGCCCAGGCCTTTCCAGTGATACCATTGCCATGGCTGTATATAGCACATGCTGGCTACTATGTGGACTGTGAGGAGTCATGGTGTTTCTGCTCTCGACTGGCGAAGTCGTGCCAATAACCTAGCAATCATTTTGATGGAGCGGTATCTCGCTATCTTCATTATGCGTTCAGTTGTGTCCACCCTTGACTTTGAATTCAGGGTTTGTGGACGAAGTGAATGAGATCAACATTGAACACAGTGCTAGTGGGATTGGTGGTGTGGTGGCGGGTGAGGGTACTGGTGGTGTGGTCACTGTGGTGGCGAGTGAAGGTAGTGGTGGTCCAACCTTGGGAAGAACAGCAGGGACCCTGTTAAAGTGTCATAGCCATCTTAGAACCCCATCTCACACTTCTAGTTTGCTTTTGTACTACAGTGCTTCTCCCAAGTAGACAGGGGTTACGTACCAAACAGGCGCTGTGTACTTTGAAATTATTTACTTTGAATTGATAGATAAACTAGAAAAAATAGTTTCGGTTCTGGCGCTTCCAAACATTAACCCTTCTTGACCATTATAACCCCCAGCTATAGCGGGTTTTGCTAAAGCGTTTAAAAGCTATTTTGCGAACATAAGAAAACAGACAAATGGCTAATGTGCTTCCCGAGCGGTGCTATCGTGACTCATGAGCCAGGATGAGAGTCCACTCAACCTTCGATTTCACAGATTCTCTCTCTAGTGACTAAAAATAATTCTAAACTTGAGCCAAAAGTATGGAAAATGTATGTTTTGAAAGGTTGTTCATTCAAAAAGGGTAGGCCTAAAAGTGACAGTGTAGTGACAGAGGAGTGGAGTCTGGAGATGATGGTTGGCAAGTTCAGTTATCACCAATAATCCACAAGTTTCTATTCATACAAACACATTTCCTTAGTTTATATTAATTATTCTTTGTCATTCCTCTTACAATCAATTGCAATTTTCACCATATCAAATTTCTGTACCGTGATATTATGTGCAAAAAAGTATGAAAAATGCCCGTTTTTAAAAGTTGTTTACTATAAAGGGGTTAGCTTATCGCGAGTGTATCAAACGAGCGTGAGGGTGATGGTGGGATGGTAAGTTCAGTTATCACCAAAACAAATTTAATTGTTTCATTAATTGTATTAATTAATTTTTGTATTATTCTCTTAAAATCACTTCCACTTTTCATCATATCAATAATCTGTATGTGTATAATCAATCAACACATTACGGTAAGCAAGTCTTTTGGTATGTCTGTCTTTATGTTTTTAATGTCTGTGTTTACTTTTTACAGTCAAAATGTGAATGATATCTATGAATTACACCGTCAAACTCGGTCAGCTGAATATCGACTTGCGCATAGGTACGCCTACTTTTGGTATTTTGGTTTCAAACAATTTCTCCGCCTACTTGGAAATCGTCTAGTTAAAGACCACCTACCTGTAGGGAGCATTGTACTATTTCTTTGGTAAGAACTTTTATTCATTGCTACTGTGAGTAATAATTAAATCACAATTACCATATACTGTCCTATACCCTACATGTTGGCATACAACATCTCTGTAAATTGTCAGTGTGTGGCAGTGGCCGCCCTTAAGTATTTTTCCCCATATAAACATGTATTCATGCAACTCGATTTCCTAATACGCGGGCACCTCTATTGCTCAAATAGGCGCGCAATAGGTGAACCTACTGTACTTCACACCCATAACAACAGTGGAAAACAAAGTATTACTCTACTCCTTGATCTAATCTTAGACGCTATTGTTGATTCATTTAATCATTTTTGCGACATTGTTTGACCTCCACCACCACCAGGGTTACAAGTGCAGCACGTGTCAAGTGGCCGTCCACCGCATGTGTGGCCATAACTTCTGGAGCCGAAAAAATGCTGACTCCCCAATCTGTCCGGACCCCAGCTGCTCTGAGATGTGGGAACATGTCTCCCTGACTAACAGTGTGCCTGCCAAACGAACCAAGACCAACAAAACCTAATTAATCTCATATATCTTAGCTGATGTAAGCACACACTCTGTGGCACCTCGTCTCCCTGACCAATGGTGTGTCTGCCAAACATACCAAGACCAACACAATCTAATTAATCTCATACATTAGTTGATGTACTGTAAGTACTGCACAGTCTCAAACAGTATTATTCATACACACAGGGGTGTGTAATTAACCAAGATCAACACAATCTAATATTATACCCTAGTTGATGTATCTATCTACACACTCAAATGAAGGTCATGGCAGGCTTATGAGAAATTATATGACTGATTGGCTAGTAAATCCCTGTACATGAAATTGTTCCACAAAATTGTTCAATTTTCTCTCATACATACAATGTTAAAAGTCCAAGGATTCTTTTTACAAAGTTGTATAAGCTAATATGAAAATACAGTAGATTCTGTTGATAGTCAATGCAGGAAAGTTTACGAGAGAAATAAGTTATTTTTCAAGAGTTTTATCTTTAAATGCCAGTGGTACATAGGAAAAGCTAGTTTATAAGTTTAGTGAAGGGAAGTTAACCCTGAAATTTTGGGCATATATTATATATTATACTAGTTAAAATCATAGATATTGTATTTTCCTAATCAGACAAGACAGAGTGCAGTACTGTACATATAGTTTAATTTTACCATGTGAAATGACCAAAAGGTGAAGGTGAAATTTGATGGTGGTTATGTGAAGAAGTCAGAACGTGTTGCATCATTCCAGTTTCATGTACAGTATTTGAACATTAACAGTAAAAATAAACATTTTACTTTGAGACAAGGGAAAGTAACCCAAATATAGTGACTGATATAACTATTTGTAAGAATGAAATACTGTTACACCTGGCTTGTTTTGGTAGTTCATTACTATTGTTGTTTTGTAGGTAACTGAGGTGGATAGTGGAGTGATAAGGGAGTTGGTACAGTTTCTACTATAGAACTTGGGAGACATTGTGAACAGTGAGTGAGGGTTGAATGGAGAGAGCAGTCAAAAGTAATTCAGGTAGCAACAGCAGCAGCATGAGAAAGTGGAGAGAAATATCTGGGTTACTGAAAAGTAAAGCTATCCTATTTATATATATATGGACAAGGTGTATGATATTTGTATTAGATACAGAATGTAGACCCTCTATATACAATGAATATGCAGTATACTTTACTTGTATCCACCACTTCATTTTACATTCAGTCATTCAATGAAGACCACCTTATGTTTTCTCAGGCTTATGATACTCATTACCATACAGACTAAGTGATTTATTGAGCCTTTTTTTAAAGGTTAGTGCTAAATTCATTCATATTTTATTGGGGGCCAACCGTAGTACTGTCGTTTGGAGCAGAGTCGTGGATTCTGACAGAGAAGCTGGAAGCTAGAAATCCTCATGATATTAAGTGGGTAGTACAGTGTTTCTAAATCTGGAGCAACTGATTCCTTCAAACTATTCCAAGCAACAAGCACCATTTTTTTGTTTGCTTGGTTCTGTTTCCTGGCATACTTTCAGGGAATCAAGCTACTCCAATTTATCCAAAGTATACTATCCCCTACAGGTTAATAATAGCTGGTATCACTGGAAGGTTTGGAGTAGGAAGGTGTGGAGTGAAAGAGTTGAAGGTTAAAGGATGTTTTCAAGATCACAAGACTAAGGGTAGTATTATTAAACTTTTCCTTTGAAGATATTGCTCTTTGTAGCTAAATTCATATTGTAAAATTATAAAAATGGACTGATAAGAAGACTTTTCCTTAAAGAAGTAGTCTAATAATACCACCCAAAGATGGCGCTGGCCATGGAAAGAGAAGAGATAAGAGGTAAATTGGCACGTGATTGAGTGTCAGATGCCAATATGTCTAATTGTAGGTAGACCAAGATCTCTTGGCTGTTCTTGTGTTGAATACAAAGGAATACAAAAAAATCACACAGCAGCAAATCTGCTGATCCCTACAAAGTACTTATGAGTCATATTAACTACAGTAGGTTTACATATTGTGTGACAATTTGGGCGACAGAGGAATTCGCTTACATAAATATCGCATAGTATGAATACATCTATATATGGAAAAAATTACTTAGGGGCGGCCACTGCCTCACCCGACAATTTACAGAGAACTTGTATGCCAATATACAGGGTATAGAACAGTCCAGTACAATAAGATCTCACATATCAAATGTTTTCATCTCAAATTTTTGTATCCAGAATGCACCTACAACCTTGCACCTATTCCGAATCTCAAATATAATTTCCAATCTTGAATCAGTGTTCCAAGTGGAAAAAATTAAAATGTACTTTGTCCATAGCACAACCAAAACGTATCCGAACCAGCAAAAAAGTATCCATTTTCCCTCAACTAAAAACACTAAAGTAAGTTACTATAGCAACAGATAAACAGGAAAATGGGTACCATATATTATTTAACATGCATAATATTTTATTGACAGAAAGATAAAGAAAAGATTCCAGAACTCCATTTCCACCATACATTTGTATCACTATTTAACTGAACACCCAGTGGCGGATTAAAGGTGTGCTGGGCCCTAGGCCGAGAACATCTTGGGACCCTCAATGGGCGAACTGGGAGGTGCAGGGGAGTGTTGTTGTACACGTATATACATAGGAAGCCAGCTTGCCGTGTAGCGTCGTGGTGAAGTCCGTGGTTGCCACAGGAGAGTTGTGTAGGACTGGGTCACACACGTGTGATCAAGGTAAGAACACGTGTAGAAGGCTTGGTGCAGGCAGGTACGCGACCGGGACGATGGCAGGGCTGGTCCTTCTTGTTCTAGAGCTAGCAGGGAAGTGGCTGAGCGCTGGCCGCACGGCCCCTTTTATTCCGATGGTTTCTTGGACCTGGATGTGACCCCAGATGTACTCCCCGGATGTAGCGTGGTTTACCAGTCATCCACCCTTGCGCACGGAGTAATCACGTGCCTGGAAGTTTCCTGCGGTAGACAATGGCTGGGTGCGTAGGCACAATGGAACTAAGGAGTAGTACTAGAGCACATGGCGCCACTACAACATAAAGGAAATGAATAAATTTACAATCAATAACAGGAATAAGATTAATTCCATAATAAGAACTAAGGAGTGGTACTAGAGCACATGGCGCCACTACAACATAAAGGAAATGAATAAATTTACAATCAATAACAGGAATAAGATTAATTCCATAAGAACTAAGGAGTGGTACTAGAGCACATGGCGCCACTACAACATAAAGGAAATGAATAAATTTACAATCAATAACAGGAATAAGATTAATTCCATAATAAGAACTAAGGAGTGGTACTAGAGCACATGGCACCACTACAACATAAAGGAAATGAATAAATTTACAATCAATAACAGGAATAAGATTAATTCCATAATAAGAACTAAGGAGTGGTACTAGAGCACATGGCACCACTACAACATAAAGGAAATGAATAAATTTACAATCAATATCAGGAATAAGATTAATTCCATAATAAACATTATAAGTCCCCTGGGAAATTTTGCGAAAATTAGGACTTCTAGACTCGCTTTTGAGACCCATGGAGAGAATAATTTTTATTATTAAATGATACTCACTTTATTGAAAAATAGCTAAATTATCATGTTTCACTAAATAGTGGTTAATGATTACAACAAAAAAACAGAAATATTGTGTGAACATAAAGGAAATTAATACATTTACAATCAGTGTTATCAACAAAAATAAGATAAGCCACATAATAAACATGATATCCCACTTGCCTTTAACTATTAACCATATTTATATATTTTTTTCTTCATAATCATATACCGGTAGCTATAGCTGCTAACCTAATGTGCAACCATTAGCAACTGAACATGCATGATATAGAAGTTTTTTTTTTCTTCTGAGAACTGGCATTATGTATTAAGCGATGATTCAAAATTTCTTTGACCTTACCTATTAATTTTTGCTTGCTCAAAATGATTTTTTTTTTTGTGATATCTGACTTGCAAACTGTTTGATGACATCAGTAAAAGAAAGTTCTTTTGATTTCTCATGCTCAATGCTCAACAGGCTGAGTGATGACAACCGGTCCTGCCCCAAGGTGTTTCTTATATAATTCTTTATAAATTTCATCTTAGAAAATGATCACTCCCAGAGCAGTTTGTGACAGACCTGCAGAGATAGAGTCGTAACACAATTTCAACATAAGCAAATGCTTCTACCATGTCACATCTGAATTATGTGGTACATTTCTTGTTCAGGACTTTTTGCAGCCTTTGCATCACCTGATGAAGGAACAATTTCTGATGAATCTCTTGGAATGAACTTCATTAGCTGTGCAAACTGACTGCAAAAGCTTCGACTCTAACCCAGCTTTTAAGTCGTTGGGATAGGATGACATAAGCTCTTCAGCAGCTGCTTTAAGTTCAGAGGTAGTTTTGTTAGATATTTCTGATAAATTTATCTATCTATAGCTCCGACGCCTCGTTCCTTCCGGGAACTCCCACCAAGGGGGTGGCCACGGCAGAAGAGTCTCCAGTTTTCCCTGTTCCAACACTCCATCCTCACTTGCTCCATCCCCCTCCCCCCCTCACACTTCTCTCTCTCACATACTCTTCCACTCTGTTCTGCCATCTAACCGGAGGTCTGCCTCTCACACCAGGTCCCACAACTTCACTATTGTACACCATCTTTGCAAACTCCACACATTGCATTCTCTCCACATGTCCAAACCATCTCAGTGTATTACGGTTCACTCTCTCAACCACTCCACACTCGATACCAATTGCCTTCTCACTCATACCACACCTCTCATACACACTCTCATTACTTTCTCCATCCCACCTAGTAAGTCCACATGCTCCTCTCAGATAACTCATTTCCACCGCACTTATTCTAAACTGATGAGCCCTACTCCATGTCTCCGACGCATTTGTCAGTGTTGGCAGGTTTATACTATATCTCAGTCCCTTTTTCACTTCCATACTCACACTCCTACCCTTCATTATCCTCCCAGTGATTCTATGACCTGCCTGCCCCTCACTGCTCTCTCCCTGATTTCTCCTTCCATACTTCCACGTTTACACAAAACTGTTCCCAGATACTTGAATTCCCTCACTTCCTCCATCCTCTCACCCTCTAAAGTTATCTCACATCCCGTCCCAGTTGGCACAGCCACTCTGTAGGGTGTAGCAAAGTCAATTACTTCTGTTTTAGTCCTCTCAAATACCATCACCTTACTCTTGCCAACATTCACCTTCAGTTTTCTTCGCTTACACACGGACTGAAACTCATCCACCACCCTCTGTAACTCCCTTTCACTCTCGGCCAGCAGCACAGTGTCATCCGCAAATAAGCTTGCAACCAAGGACCAATCTACTCCATTCAACCTCAGTTTTGCACCCAGGCCCTCCATCTCTCTCATGCAACCATCCATGAAGATATTGAACAGCCATGGTAACATGACACACCCCTGCCTCAATCCTACACCGATATCAAAGGTCTCACTCAAATTGCCCTCGACCCATATGCAAGCTTTTGCCTCTCTGTAGAAAGCCTCAATCCACTCCAGCAAGCACCCACCAACTCCATAAATCCTTAATACATCTGTCATAGCTCTCCTATCAACCCTATTGTATGCTTTCTCCAAGTCCAAGAAGGCAGCATACAACTTCCTACCCTTCCCAATATATTTCTCCACTGCTGATTTTATGGCAAAAATCTGGTCCACACATCCTCTACCCTTTCTGAACCCTCCCTGCTCCTCACTAACTTTATTCCCAGTTACTTCTATCAGTCTCTCAGTAAGGACCTTCCCATACACCTTCCCCGGTACACTAAGAAGGCTTATTCCCCTATAGCTACCCCACTCATACTTACTCCCCTTCCCCTTGTACAGAGGCACAATTATGGCTCTCCTCAAGTTCTCTGGCACCTCTCTGTGTCTCCAAGCCAATGTGCATATAAGCAGCATCCACTCCACCACTTCCTCCCCCCCACACCTCAGCATCTGTGCAGTTATTTCATCCACCCCTGGTGCCTTTCCCATCTTCAACTTTTCTAATGCTTTCCTAACCTCTTCCCTTCCCAAATCACCCAGTACACCCTGTCGTCTACCACCTGCCTCCATCCCCATGCATGTCACCACCGCCTTCCCTCCAGTCCCCCCATTCATCAAACCATCAAAATGCCTCTTCCACACTTCTTTCACTTCCTCACTTCCACTCACAGTAACTCCATCCTCTCTCTTCATTCTCACGCTACCAGACTTTCCTTCTCCTCTTTCTCTTCTAACCTCCTTCCAGAATAATTTCTTGTTTTCTCTAAACTTCTCACTCAGTTTCCTACTAAACTCCTCATCCACTCTCCTTTTGCTCTCACTCACCGTCCTCTTCACTTTCCTCTTACACTCATTGTATTCCCTCTTTCACCTCCTCTGGCACATTTCTCTGCAGGGTTCTCCTAAAAGCCTTCTTCTTATTCTCTACTGCATCCTTCACTTCTTCAGATCACCATGCACTCCCTTTCTTCCCCCTCTTTTGTCCTTTGTACCCCACCACTTCTGCTGTTGTCTTACACACTAAAGTTTTGAATGTTTCATACACATCATTCACTCCCACTCCCTCCCCTATCCCCATCCTTGCATCCCCCAGCACCTCACCCACCCTCCTCTTATATTCCTCCCTATATTCTGCTTCATCTAATTTCCCATTAGCCACCTCCCTCTTGTTCCTCACCCCTTCATACCTCCTACCATATTCCCACTTAGCCTTAACCTTCATCATTACCAACACCGTAAAATGGTCGGAGCATTGGATCATTTCTCTCACCACTTTTGCATCGACCTGGTGATCTTGTATGAAACTTGGAGGCTTGTGATTCCTCCTGACTATACCACGAAACACGCTCCTTCAATATGGGTGATGTTTCGTGACAAAATTTGAAGGATTCGCAAACCTCCAATTTTCTGACTACAGTACATCACAGGGTCCCTTAACCTTTCATCCACTGCCACATAACCAATCAAACTCTTCTGTTCTCCTCTCTCATCCCTTCTCTTTCTTGTATACCTGTGGATCATCTTGTGCTGAAAGAATGTGTTTGCCAAGAACAGCCCCCTCTCAGCACAGACATCTGCCAGATACTCACCATTCTCATTTACTCCTTCTACACCCCATTTACCCACAATACTTCCCACTTCCTCACCTCCCACCTTTCCATTCATATCTCCCATCACCACCACTCTCCTTTCATTATCAATCTTTCTCAGACACGCATTCAATTCCTCCCAAAACACACTCATCCTCTCTCTCCCCGTCCTACTCTTTTCATCCTCTGGTGCATATGCACACACCCACGCATATTTCACCATCCCAATCTTTCCCGTCATCCATACAATCCTCGACCCATTCGACCCATGTCCATCCACTCCCTTCCACACCAACCCATCCTCCCCTACCCTCCCTTCTTACCAACCCATCCTCCACCTACCCCAACCATCCCTCCTTACCAACCCATCCTCCTACTCCCACCATCCCCCTGTGAGTTCCCTATCCTCCCTTCTTGCCAAACCATGGCTCTGATCCTGCCCAGATATTTTTACTTTTGGGTGTACGGTGGTTATACTTATCCAAAATTTTATCCAACGTTGTGTGAATGGAAATAAAGTGTCTGAATATACAGTAATCCCTCATCATACACTGGGGTTATTAGTGTAAAATGTATGGTGAGGGTTTACTGTACTGTACAAACTTTCATTACACACTACATTACACACCCATAACCCCAGTGTATAATGAGGGTTTACTGTACAAACTTTCATTACACATCCATAACCCCAGTGTATAATTAATTAATTTAAAGTTGAAAGACATTCGCATTAGGCCTGCAGCTAGCTGGAGACACTGCAGAACGATGAAAACGGCAATAAGCAAAGAAACTGATTTGCATTTGTGGTAGTAAAGTAATTAATTCAATTAGAACCATCACCAATTCCTAAGTTATTAATATGGCATTAAAATAAGCATAGACAAGACATAAAAGGAACTTAAGGTAAAATAAGAGGGACAGGAAGCACGAAGGAAAGAACAAAATAACTGCAAGGGAACGGCTAGGGTCCGAAGGGGCGCCAAAACTGTTGAGGTACTGCCCACATCACTGAAATGCAATTACGTGAAAAATTCTTATTTATATTTAATAAAAATTAAAATTTCTCACGTAATTGCACTTAATTTTTACACAGGACTTTTTTTTTTTTAACTATCGTTATAGTGATAGAAATTATGCACAGTCACGATCAAACATTGGGCGCAGCTCGTAAACCTTTATCATGAATAAATTAATTCGACAAAAATATACATATAGTACGAGGTTACTTGGGATCGAGAAATGCTCCCGACTTTTGGTTAGGACTGTACAGTATATGTTGAATCAAGAATCCATATATTAAATTAATCTAATTTCTACTTAGTATCATCATTGATTACTTCAGCCTATGAAAGCCTGTTGCTATGCTTAGTGGTCTGGTTAACCTAACGTAGCTAAAAGCGATAAACAAATATAAGCATTTTCGATTAACTCCTATAGGCCTAATTAATATACGTTTTATGCTGGTGTAAAATATACCTTTGAATCGGGCGTCGTGCTCCCACACAGTCCGGTACCGTTGGGAGTATGACTTCTTTTCACTCATAACTGTTATTACTTATTCCTATGAACACTGATAAATGACTGACCCGCTGGTGACTAAGTAGGCTGACTGAAGCTGCAGGCAACGCCTCAACGGCCTACACAGAAGCGGGTGTGGCGCCTCCCAGTGGGAGCTGGGAAGACTCCGAGGGGGAGGGGAGGGGGAAGAGCTTAAACTCACGAGAACTGAACGTGAACAAATTACAACCAGTGAAGCAAGTCTCGCTCTGGAGATGGCGGGAAAATGTAAAAATGGTCCACGTATTATTGCAGATCTATTTTATTGCATTATGTCAGAATTCCCACAAAATGTTCCTTATTCCCACAAAAATTTAATTCCCCGACACCTCCCACGTAGCCTCGTTTCTCCCACAGATTTGTGGGAAATTCCCATGAGGTGGCAACCCTGGGACTCAGTCACTGCCTACCCGTGCAATTTGTGAGTTTACAATTATTATTATTCATTTTAATTAATTATGTATCTTATTCGATGTATTGTTATAATTTTACTAAGAAATATCGAAGTAATAACACTTCCTTATAATACAGTGAAACACATAGTATAAGCATAAATAATTTAGACATATTTAAAACGCAGTACGAGAATTTGGACTGGTCCGGCCGGGCTGGCATCACTCACTGGTTATGCGTTTCCTCTATTTTTATCTTTTCCACCATTTGTGATAACTAAATGGATTTACAAGTTTGTTTTTGCAATAAAAATGTACATTAATGTTTTTATACTATATAGCAAGCGTTCCCAACGGCTAATAAAATAATCAGGTAAAGTACGAAGTAAATAATATTAATTAGCGAGCAGTGGCAACATTCTTTGCTTCAGCTGACTGATTGTCGACTGCCTGCATTTGACTTATTTGTCACTTGGTTGTATTTCAGAGGTTCTAGAGATGTCTATATGCAAGCTAAGATGATATCCATTTGTTCATTAGATAGAAGAGGAATTGTAGAAGTAATTCCTATTAATAACTCAATAGGCGAGCCCACACTTTAATGCGAGTTGCCAAACGGCATTTTGATGGCGATTTCTAGGCTGGAAAATAAGTCCTATGTTGGGCAAAGTTATATTGGGCTTCCTATCGTGGAACGACTTATTATAACTTATTCAATATTTTTGCCATATTTTTAACTTATCTTGGACTTATTTTCATACGAATACAGCCATGAATAAAAATATATCCTATTATTTCAGAAGAGGCTTATACGCAAAGATAACAAAATTAGAATGATATACAAACTTATACAGGCTTTTTATAATTTTATTTTACATTTTATGTCGTCAATGATAGTAACAGTACTAAATCACAATAAGATGTTGATAATATATTTGTGTCTCCGTACGATACACAGAGCTATACACATAGAGCGCTTAACCCCCCCCCCCCCTGGCGTGTCACCACCGGAAGTGGGTTGGCGGCCATGATAAGTTGCCCTTCCCCTCAACCCGTCAGCCTGTTAGCTTCTGCCAGGGTAAGATATTATTTCATTTATTCGGTCTTTCATTGATGATATGGTATATTAACTACATTATAGTGACTCGCAATATATGAATAAGTATTTCTTTAACCGATATATCAGTGAATGGCTGATTAAATATAAATACATTTTGGTTAAATGGTGAAATGAGTTAGATAAAAAAAACTATCGTTGGCTCTCATCCACAGTCACCTTCTTATAATATATATATACAACGTACTTAATCTCTATTATCATGAGTATTTTATGTTCACATTGTTTAGTATGAATGTATGTATGTCACACTAGAGTAATATGTGTGTATATATGCATGTCACACTAGAATGTGTGTATGTATGTATGTCACACTAGAGTAATATGTATGTATGTATATATGTCACACTAGAATAATATGTATGTATGTATGTCACACTAGAGTAATATGTATGTATGTATGTACAGCCGTGGTCAAAAATAATCATCCTTATAGGAGTAACTCACGTAAGATTTTGACAGCTTCCCTCTGTTCCTTAGCTGATAAACATTCCATTAAATAGGTATAGTGCCATCGTTTAATTTAATACAAACAGCTACACACTGCTTAAAACAATAAAATAGTATGTGAACATGAAAACATTACACAGTAAATTGTTAAAGTTACCCATATGTGGATGATTATTATTGACCACGACTGTATGTATGTATGTCACACTAGAGTAATATGTATGTATGTATGTCACACTAGAATCATATGTACTGTATGTATGTCACACTATAGTAATATGTATGTATGTATGTCACACTAGAGTAGTATGTATGTATGTCACACTAGAGTAATATGTATGTATGTCACACTAGAGTAATATGTATGTATGTATGAATGTCACACTAGAGTAATATGTATGTATGTATGTAAGGTAAGTGGAGGGAGAGGGAGACAGATTACAGTTATATATATTTGTCTTGTTTAATAAACCAGTTTAAGTTTAATTTCTTTGCATAATTTTCCGTATGGACATTATCTTAGCCTTGTTAATTGATTTAACAAAACCTGCATAATTAGATAACAAGATACAATGCTTTACAAATCAGGGAAATGTCAATAACTGTGGATAGAAACATACTATACAAGTATGTACGGGAGTTCAAAGCGCGCGCCAAAGGGCAATTCAAAATGGCCGCCGAGCAGGCTGACTTGCGACCATGGAGGTATAATATAAAGGAGGCGGCATGACGTCACAAAAGTGAAGCCAACTCGCTATTGGTCGACTGTCTCCCCTACCCCCCCCATTGACTCAAAACAAACCTCAGCTGATCACGTCGGACCATCAACTTCACCAACATTCTTTGCCATTTTTTTAATAATGCCGGCGTGTTCAGCATATGGGTGTACCCAGAGAGACAGGAGTCTTTCTACTACTTTTCATAGGTATGTTAAGAAAGTCATACTGAAAAATATACGACAGAAATGGACAAATCAACGGTTAAATTCATCACCTGCCTCACACACCGTGACACCCATATCCTGTAGAATATTAATACTGTACACACAAAAACTTCAAAGCCAAGGCTATTATAGTGTTCTGATATTAACTGTTATGTATAACCTCACGTATGTATGGCATTGACTGGGTTATAAAAGATAAACTGGCTCCATTCTTGTGCCCAAGTTAGGGTTGGCCTGTAGGATAACTCGAGTGTTGAGAGATTGTATTATGAATGTTTTTAGCATATTTCATAATGTTTTAAAGATATTTAATTTATAATTGTGTTTACTATATACACTATTTAGTTCTTGAGAATTTAGGTCTAAGTTATAGTACCGTAGTCTAAGTTAAGCCAATGTGCCAAAAGAGCTTTTATAATTGTGAAATTATGGCCTGGGACTGATGAGTAAAATTAATGTTTTTGTGTGAATCAGAGTGAACTGAAACTGAGTAAGTGATGACACACTTTATGCAGTAACATCCATGCAGCCATCATGGTAAGATTCCATGTGGCTTAGTGGTAAAATGTGTTTGATACAAGACACCACCACACCTGAGTGTGAACTCTATTACATGACAGTTCTAGGTGTTACACTACACATCACATATCTCCAGTACCCTATACACATCTTCACAACACACCACACATCTTCACTACACACATCTCCATTATCTTATACACATCACAACACACCACACCTTCACTACACATCACACATCATCACAACACACCACACCTTCACTACACTATGTAAATCTTCACTACATTATACACATCTTCACTACACTATGTAGGCTACATTTTCACTGCACATCACACATCTTCACAGCACACCACACATCTTCACTACACTATACACATCTTCACTTCACTATACACATCTTACTGTATATAATCTTAATTATATACTGTACTTAAAGAGTGACATAAGGCCTTCCAGAGTCTCATACTAGAACTCTTTATATAATTATTTTTATTTGCATTTGTACAGTTGGCCACACATGAAGCTGGTATGGCTCGTTACTTGTGAGGTGGCTACAACGAAAGGAAAGTGAAAAAAGATGTAGTTTATTGTAGATGTAGTAGGCAGACAGTAAAATATTATTACTATCTGCTTGTCAACAAACTATAACTTTTGCTCACTTTCCTTCCTGTTGTAGGTATCTCGTAAGTAGCGAGGCATACCAGATTCATGTGTGGGCAACTGTACTTGTTCTTATTTCTCTGTAACCTTATAAAACTATCTGTGGGTTGGTGTGTAAGCTATCACCTTCTCTTTTACTATACTTTTTGCATAAAATAAAGTATTCATTTATTAATTAATTCATTCTTTCATTCATACTCCTCCTACTATACGTTTCAGCGCCGGACAGACGGTGTTTTTCGTAAATATCTCTTAAACGAATCGTTGTATCAACATAATATTTCAGCACACTGTCTTTAACACCCGGGCGTAATTTATGGCTGACATACCATATTACTATATGTGTTATGTTAGGAGTTTACTGAGTGATATTAAGCCTAATCCAGTCATCATATCTAAGGCGTTATAGAGAATCGGACAAGTGTGGGGTACTCGTGTAACCCCTCTACCAACACCCCGAAATCCCCCCACACCATTCCTTCCTTCCCTACCCCAATATCTCATTATCCCCC
Organism: Petrolisthes cinctipes; assembly: GCA_033782935.1. NCBI lineage: Eukaryota > Metazoa > Arthropoda > Malacostraca > Decapoda > Porcellanidae > Petrolisthes > Petrolisthes cinctipes. The sequence goes on along the minus strand of JAWQEG010000506.1, from coordinate 2,613,957 downwards.
TCCCCGTTTCACTCTTCACCCCCCTATTTACACCATCCACCTTCCATTTTTTATTTTTTTTATGACAGTATGTATATACGTATCGTTCATTAGTAATATTGTTTAATACAGTTACCGTTGTGTGTGGACAAGAAAACCAGAGTGGGTCAAATGACCATTAAAGCAATAGCTAATGCCGTTGTTAATGGCCGTATAGCCGGATAATAACCCACGTGTCTAAGGCCACCAGAAAAATGATTAATTTTGGTTTTGGGCAACTAATTATAATCGTTCATGGTTGCTTCATGTGTTCTTTACCTTTTTAAATAACCAATTTATGCCTTAATTGAATATTCACAGTCTCCCGTATCCCCTCCCCCTCTCTCTGAGGTATGAGGTACCCCCGAGTCCGAGGCTATGACTCAAGTAGTGACAGGGTAGAAATCATTGACTGCCGAGGCGCACCTATTAGCGACAATGTTGTCCATTTGCCCCCGTGGATGCAGGACAGCGTTTGTTCTACGTCTTGCCACATTGTACAAACGTGAAAGCCAGTGATGATGAAGACGATGACGTTTTCCTTGACAGTGATTGTGAATAAATTTTGTTTTATCATGTTTGCATAATTAAATCCTACACTATTATATATATATATATATATATATATATATATATATATATATATATATATATATATATATATATATATATATATATAATTTGGTGATAATATAAATATAAAGGGGACAAGTCAACAAAATAACATTATATTAACTGGACCAAGTTGATATTTTATAATGAATAGGTACACAGTATCTAATAACTTTGCCTAGAAGGTCCAGACCACAGGTAATGCCAGTACATCGTGTTCACTTGCATGGTTGACCATAAGGACTGCAAACATGGATCTTCTACATACTACATGTATGTAAACATGCTGTTGTACAGTAATTATCAAAGTGAAATACGTCTTGCCTCTATAGAATTGTACTGCACCATACTCTTAGTTAATAATCATATCTATACATATACATCTACATAACATTCTAATATATAATACAGTGATGGAAGAAATAGGGGGGGACACGAGTGATGAGGGATGCGAGGAGCCAGGGGGAGAAGAGGAGGAGGGAGGGGTGAGAAGGGGGGGATGTAGTTGCGGTTAGGAATGGTTTGGGAGGGTGTTGGGGGGCCACACTTTCCTTCGAATGCGTCAATATGACTGGCCAACTTTGTGCTATTTTTCACGAGTAAACTCCTCGCATAACACATATAGGAATATGGTATGTCAGCCATAAATTATGCCCGGGTGTTAAAGATAGTGTGTTGAATTATTATATTGATACAACGATTCGTTTAGCAGATATTTGCGAAAAACAGCGTCTGTCCGGCGCTGAAACGGATAGTAGGAAAAGTTTGCGAGAAGAGGTAATGCTCTAGGAAACAGCGGTATTTAATGGGTTTAAGTACTTTTAATAATATACAGAATTAGATCATTTTATGTAGTTATATATGGAACAATTTCAAGTCTCTTTCTGGCTCTAATTATAGTTAATATGAGAAAATAAGAGCAACATTATAATGGGGTTTCAAGCAGTCGGGGCAATGTTTTGAGTCAATGGTAGGGTAATAAGCTCCGCCCCTGGCTTCACTTTGGGTGTACAGGACGAGCGGCTCATGCCGCCTCCTCTATATTATACCTCCATTTTTGCGACACTCCTCCCCTATCTAATAACACAGGGTCGATCGCTCTATGTGTGTAGCACTGTGGTACGATACGTTCTCCGCTGTTGCAGCAGCCTCCACAGCCTCCTTGTGCCCCGAAGGCGTGATGTGCTGTAGATTAGCAGGTTATCTCCTGTATAGCTGTTTGGTCTTATCACAGTAACTCACAAACACGTTGAGAAACTCAGAAATAACCACACACCTCGAGCCTCAAACCAAACAAAACCAAACCAAAGCAAAATTAGCAAACATTAGAAGTGGATATTTCGGCACTTAACCTCTCGGTAACGAAACAGCTATCAAATTTTATAAAGAAACGTCCATCAAATGGATTAAGCGTATCATGATATAATAAAAATCACATTAACATATTCACAAGAAGAATGTATGAAAAAGTTTGGCCCTTATAATCATATACAAGAAAGTTAATACTCGTATCGGTTTCCAACCAATTCGGCATTATACAGACATACACATACACACACCCACACACGTGCTATATGTTTTGGTTCTTCATGCGTCTGGCAGCGCAAGGTATGCATATTTCTAATGCTAATAAATGTGAAAATATGGCATTTCAACATTTTCCGCTTCATGGTATGGGTCATGCTAAATACAATTGTTAATATTTGTAGGCTGTTATACTCATGCAGTTCATGAAAGCCGCCTAATGCACACATTTCGACTTTTATTATTTACTAATTTATATGAAAAATATAGTATATTCAGCATATATTATGCGAAAACACAAAAGTATGTATTTTTTTATACATCTAAGTAAAAGGTCGTGAACTAGAACGCTAATTTTCTAGTGTAAAATAAGGTATGAAATTTAACTAAGTTACCCATATCCAGCACTTAAAAAGTCGCAGATAAAAAATAGACCACCATCTGGCAACATCACTCAAAGTGTGGGCTCGCCTATTTCAGGGTAGTCGGCACTTGACTTGTAACAGTTAGAGCTACATATACACATCAGTTATACATGCAATTTTAATTAACGACGTATAAATAATTCTTTATGATTTTCCCACTTTACAATATCATATGCAATTCAAGGAATTAATCTTACTCGGCATGATTAATTCCTTCGGTAATAATACGAGCGAGAATTATGGAAAAGTCAACAGTTTGGACGCTAACTAAGCTCTATTCTCTATGCTACGATATTATTATCAATATGCCACGAGCATCGACTCGTGACAAAAGCAATGAGTTAACTAGTGCGTGTGCAACGGTTGAGGCTGATTTATCCTGTAGAGGAGCCAAGACCACAAATCTACTGAAATGGTCCACAGATGTCAGCAAGTACTTTGACCCTTGATGACTCGTAGGTAATTTTATACTATCAAGTGCCTCTACATCCCATGGCTTAGATGGTAAGGTACTGGATAAGTTTTAAGTGGAGCTGGTGGCCCCGTAGTTCCCTTATTTCGAGCACAAGATACACATTTCGTAATATGATTCTCTATATCGTTACGCATCTTTAGCCAGAAATACTTTGATCTAGCTTCTTCCAAACACGCGTCCCTCCCTCTGTGTCCTGCTTGAAAAGCGTCATGAAGAAGCCGTAACACTGTTTCTATCAAGGCACCACTATTCTGTTCTGTTTTTTCCCATCAACCACAGTTATTTTATGGAGAATGTTACCCTGAAGGATAAAGTCTGTTGTTCTCAAAGGCAAACCTGGAACGTCAACCTCTTCCCCTGACTCTAGACTGTAAATTACTGCCTTCCACATAGGATTCTTTCTTTGCTCTTGCATTAATCTCTGTGGGGATATTGCATTTAATGTGGTTACGGAATTGACACTGGACACAGTCTGACGACTTAGTGCATCCGCAACTACGTTAATTTTTCCCGGTACAAAACTGAAAGTAGGATTGAATTCCAGAATAGTTAAGTGCCATCGTGCTAGTTTCCCAGTCACATTCTTCCCCTTGAGACATGGACGGTGATCAATACAAACTGTAATAGAGTAACCAAATATAATAGGACGTAAATGTTTCAAAGCCCATACTATGGCATATGCCTCCTGATGTGTGACACTATATTTCCTCTCTGTATTATTCAAAGCTTTGCTTGCATACCCGATAGGCTTTAATTTTCCCCCATCATCGTACTCTTCTAGTACTGCTCCGAGTCCAACCCCTGATGCGTCTGTATGCAAAATGAAAGGTTTGTTAAAGTCTGGAAATGCCAAAACAGGTGGTTGTGTAAGAGCTTCTTTTATGTACTGAACGCTTTTTCTTCAAATTGATTTGACTGCTGTAACAATTTAATCAGAGGTGCTGCCTTGCTAGAGAACTGATGTATGAAACTTCGATAGTACCCTGCTAATCCCAGAAATGATCGCTTATGATCGGCTTTGATGGGTGTTGGAAACTTTAAAATTGCCTTTATTTTGTCTTGATTTGCATGTATTCCTGATTCATCTACTTCATGCCCCAGATATTTAGTCTTTTGCTTCAAGAATTCGCACTTACCGAGTTTTAACTTCAGGCCCGCAGATGCCAAACGTTTTAATACTTTCCTTAGTTTCTATAAGTGCGCAGGCACATCCTTTGAGAAAATAATTATATCATTCAGATATACTAATGCGTCCTTTCCAATTAACCCCGCTAGTACATTATTAACTAACCCTTGGAAGGTCGTTGGGGCATTGCAGAGCCCAAATGGCATTCTGAGAAATTGATAATGACCCTGATGCGTGGAAAAAGCCGTCACTTCACGAGACCGCTCATGCACTGGCACCTGCCAATATCCTGACAGCAAATCCAAGGTAGAAAAAACCTTGTTTCCTTTTCCTATAGCCTGCAACAGGTCATTTAAATAGGGTATTTATCTGGGACAGTCTGTTGATTTACACTCCTGTAATCGATTACAGGTCTATACATTCCATCCTTCTTTGGAACCAATAATATGGGACTACTCCAAGGAGAGGTCGAAGGTTCAATTACCTTCTGCTTTAACATATCTTTTACAGTTCCATCTACTATTTGTCTTTGAGAATGTGGGAGCCTCTATATGACTTTATGTAATTGGTTTGAGCCTCTTGCTTTAATTTAATGACGTGTGAAGTTAAGTCTGTACTACCCAACGTTTCTCCAGCAGGAGCTATGGCCTTTCTATACCATTGAAGTAACTGTAACAATTCCTCTCCCCTTCTGAATGTTCCCCAGTTTTAACCTGATTTCTTAGTTCTGACGAAGGAGATGCATCAATACAACCCACAACACTAACAACTAGTAATTCATGATTGGGCGCTAACACAGTACCAGGGTATACAAGGAAGGTACACAATTGACTGCATGGCTTAACCTCAATCTCTACACTTGTATTATTTATAGCCACTACCACAGTCTCACCCCCTGACTGTACTGTAGTCAAAGTAGACTCTAGCGAGAGTAGACCCCTTTAATTATGCATGTTTCAGACATGCATACCACATCCATTATTTCTTTCACTCCCTTCAAACGCACCTTGAACTGAATCAGTGCTTGAGGTTGCAACCTGTGGCCAACAGGTACAACAGCAGTAACAACAGTCCAATGCGTGACTTCCTCACGAGAAGTGTCGCATGGTCTAGCTTGTTTAGTTATCTCTTTAATAGTTGACTTATCCCCAGAGCCCCCTACATAACCTACCGTTTTAACCTCTTTATCCGAGAGTTGGTATTGTGGAGTTGCCATACACAGATATGGTTCATTCTTATAAACAATCAGACTTTACCCTGGATACACCACAATACTTAGTTTTGCCATTGTAAATAGCCCAAGCAACCCGCTTGCCATAGGTGAAATTTATTCACAACATAGAAAAATGCAGTAAAAATTGGGCTACCATGGAAATGAACAGGCAACTTCACAACTCTAAGAACCTCTATGGTAGTTCCTGATACACCACTCAGTTGGTATTGTGGTTGTTGTAATGCATATTTCCTCCCAGAATGATGCTTTCTAATGTTTTTATAATATGTTTCCGTAGACAAAGGATTGACTACTGCCACGGTATCAATCAAAAGTGCTCCCGGTTCTCCCCCTATGGTTAAATTTCCTACTGACAAGTGATTATTTCTACTAATAGCTGATACTATTGAGTATTTCAAGTCTCTAGGCATTTCATTCCCATCCTCTGGTCATAATGCCTCATCCGACCCAGATCGCCGGACCCCAATACGTGACTTATCCCTATCCTTTAGGGCACGTAAAACAATAACACAGTCTGCCGTGGAATGGCTAGACATTAATGAATCTCACATCATTTTTTTTGCCCGTGAGATGTGTAACCTCTCTCTGGATAATAATTATTCTGATTTGAAAAGAGGAAACCTCTTCCACGTCCTCGAACCTGACCGCGGTGCGCTCCCATGACTGCACTTCTATAGTATCCCTGACCCTTTGCCATAGAGGCTCTATTTTGATTACTCTGTAATTTCGGACAATCGGCCATTTTATGGCCCCACTTGCAACAATGTTAACACTCCATCTGGTACCTCACAGATGAATTTACCCCTTTTGTATTCATTAGCACACCTACCGCATTTACACCTGTCTGCTGCCCACCTTCTGACATTTGTCAGTTACATCTGTTTGCAGGATACTGGTCTGTCTATTTGTTGAAGTAACTTGCTTTAAAAAAGGTCTGTAAACAAGGGACTCTCTTTGTTTTCCCTTCAATTCGGTAACTAAATCCCAGACTTCATTACCCTTTTCGAACTTTATTTTATTTAGTCTTTGCTTATCCTTCTCTGGGAGAACGCAATATAATAATAAATATTTCATCAGATCACCAATGTGATCAAGTTTGACACATTCACACCCACCCGAAGTGTACGTCCATCCTGAATTATTTATAGCATCCTCTATTCTTTTGCGAAGCAAACCTAGCTTCGATGCCGTCAAATCTAAAGGTATAGGGTCCAATGTTGCAAAAAGCTCCCTTGATACCTCCCTGGCCCTTGCAGAACAACCCTCTGAAGCCTCAGCTCACAAATTCTCCTATTGGATATTTCTTTTGCTGGGTCTGCATCAAACTTTGGAACTGTGTCTGGCTCCGAAACTAATTTCATTACTTTACTGGCTGATTCCCGTGGACGTAACCCACAACCAAATTACCTTCGAAATTAGGGTTAGTGACATTCTGTGACCCTGTGGTCTGACTGAGTGCTGCGCCCCCCACATTACTGGTACTTGCAGTAGCTATTAGAACTGTTACTTGTACAACTGATGTGTTTTTTTTTTTTAACAATCTTCCCCCGCCCTTTTGACAGTAAATGATGCACATCTCCCTGTGCTTCAACTGCCCTGACACTGGACTGTTCAGTCCCCTTAAGTTACTGTTCGTGTATATCAGTGGTATTGGGAGTTGGTGGAAAGTTTAGTTCTCCCTCAAAATTGCTACTACTGTCCTCTGAATGATCCAAATCCCCTTGGAACTTAGTTTGTAATGCTCTAATTTTCCTAAACATACCCCGTTAGAATTAATTCCTACACACCTTCACCACATACATAAGATAAAAATCACAAAAAAACATAGACATACAAAAATACCCCAACAACGTGTCAATTATTGTATGTGTGGAGAGTAAAATAACTAATCGAGATTGGAGATGATGAGAAGGTGTAGTCAGGATGTGTTGGATGCCACACACAGAGTAACGCTGGCTACTCGTCCCTGAATCTTTTCACTGCTGTATCTTGTTCACCCTCGTGAAGTCCGTCCTTCCTTGTTCCTCCCCAGATAAGAGTAACCACAACAGGCAAAATCTTCTTTCCCCTGGGAAATGCGGGAACACGGTCTAGGCTTGGTGCAGGCTAGGCAGGCATGGTGGCAGGGCAGGTCTCCTTTGGTCCAGAGCTCGAGAGTAAGTGTCCAGCCCAGCAGTAGCTCGGCCCTTATATTCAGTGGGACTACAGTCCCGGATGTAGCGTAGTCACGTGATCTTCTGACCCTGCACGTAGGCAGGTATTTCTTCCCAGGGATGAATCACTGCTGAGACAAGGAGTGGAGTCTGGCAGCTGGTGTCCATAGAGAGGCGGCTCGTCTGGCAGGTGGTATCCCAAGAGGGGATTAAGTCGTGTCTGGGAAGGGGATTAATGAACTCGCCAGTCCATGGGCAGAGATGCGTGGTTACCTATGAGTGAACAAAGGGATATAGGAGCGGCTATATATGGAGCCGTAGGAGATATAGGAGCGGCTATATATGGAGCTGCTATATTACCCCCCCTGTCCCCTGAATTGTTTGGGAAACAAAAAGGGGGAGGAAGGATACATACAAAATGTACAATAATATACAAAATAAATAAGTGTAATACATAAGTGTACTGGTAGGGTGTAAGGTGTGTGGTAGAGATATATTTAGTAGTATGGCGTGTGTGTAGTTGGCAGCGTGTGGAGTAGGTGTATGTTTGTGTTGTGTAGCATGGACAGACATTTAGCTGGGCGCGTATGGTACTCCTGGCGCGAGAAGTGAATCCCTCTGGTGGCATTGCCGGCTCATATAAAAACACTCTCCAACCTTACTGCTGGGCCTAAATCTAGCGGTTAGAAGGAGAATAACGCTTGGGTTATAACGATAGAACCAACCATGGGATAAAATTGGAAATAGTCTCATTCTCTTTCCCAGCTAATATAACCTGTTAAAAATCTATCCTAACCTAACCTAGCCGAGCGAGTGCATGTACTGGGTTGGCAAGTGTTTCTATGCGGCCGGCTCGTCGTCCTGCAGCTGTTCCTGAGGAGGAGGTGGTGTGGCAGCACGTGGTGGTGGCTGTGGTGCGAGGTCTGGGCCGCAGGGGCGAGGAGGCGTGGCTGGCGAGGGCTGTGTGGTAGTATGTGGGTCCTGAGGGAGATTAGAGGGGATTACAGGTGTCAAGGTGGAATTGGGCGAAGGGTCAGGAAGGATGGGGGTGGGGATAGGCGGGTTGGTTTGGGTCTATGGAAGGTGGATAGGTGGGGAGGGTGTAATAGGGATAGGTAGGGGTGGGGTAGGGGAAGTGGAATGGGCACGGGTAGGAGGCGTAGGTGTTGGTGGAGAAATAAGGGAGGAGCGGGGTGCGGTAGGATGGAGTAGGGGTGAGGAGGGGGTAGGGTAGAATGGGATGTGGGTGAGGCTGGTTTGCGGTAGGCATAGGCGGGGTAGGGGATGGCGAGCGAGGGGGTGGTAGGGGTGAAGGTGGGGATGGTGGTTGTGGTGTGGTGGTAGGGGGATTGGGGAGTTGGGATGACGTTGATGAAACATTTGAAACATTTTAATATCCCTAATAGATATTACATTTCTGAAAACATGTATGTACAGTCGGCGGCAAAAGTCCTGTCGCCTCACTTGCTTCACCGAGGCATGCTATGTTCATAGACTCGAGATTATTAAGTGTAGAAAACGTGTGTATTTCTCGAGGCCATGAACACTGCATGTCTCAGTGAAGCAGATGAGGCGACAGGACTTTTGCCGCCGACTGTACAGTAATTATGAAGTGCAGGGAGCCCATTTAAAGCTTGAAACTTTTTCGGCAGTACTGAAAACTTTGGTGCAGGACTTAATTTATGGTGCAAAAATAAAAATACACATATGTATAATAATAATAATAATAATAATAACAGTAATAGTAATAGTAACAATAATAATAATGTTGCGTCCCACTCCCCGCACTGGCACAGCTCCAACAGCAGTTGCAAGGTGTGATAGGTGACGTCACTGAAGTGAGTCGTTCTTCTTAGGAGCACAGTTACAATAGGTGCACCAGACTTGATCACTGTAGGCAGGTGAAGGAAATCCACTCTGGCACTAAGTTCACTTTCTTTATTTCTCATTAACCACACTCAGTTTTCACAATTACACTTGTCTTTACAATTACCAGAGTTACACAACTTTTCCAACTGTACACACAAATACGGAATACAATTATACTGTACACTTTGTTCCTTTTATCACTCTGGCTAACTTCACAGTATAACTTCTGCTAACTTCACAGTATCATTCTTACTAACTTCACAGTATCACTTTTGCTAACTTCACAGCACTCGATAATAACTCTTTTCTTTCACTTGGCTCTCTGACTCTTCTTTATCACTTGGCTCTCTTGACTAACTGACTTAACCTCTTTTCCACCCTATATATATATCTGCTTACCTAACTAGAAAATTCATGAAGCTTCCAGGGGTTCCTAGCAAATACTAGATGTAAACATAAGTGTCCCATTCACAATTAACAGAAACACTAACACAGTTTTTATTTAATTACTAACACTAAATTTATTTGAACACAGAAACTAAGATAAAAATCACATTGTGAAAGAGAAAATAAGATCACAATAGAACATAAAAACCATCGAAGAAATATTCAAACATAATAGGCTAACTGGCAATTTTGACACATCGCACAAACTAATCTAGAAATTACCGGAACAAATTATAAACAAATCTCACTTCTCAACACTACCCCTCCATAGTCCTTTTGTCGTCCCGACAAAACTATACAACACTTACAATCATAAACCTTAATCCTAATTTAACACTTAATTATATATAAAATAAACCTTAAACTTATCAGGTCGTCTTCTTTGCCGCTCCCGACGCTGTCCCTGCTCTTCGATGCAGTCCGCTCCTTGAAGGTCTTGATCCTTTTGTTGATCCACTTCTTCCCTCGGTAAACCATCACCATTCTCTTGTACTTCAACTCCAATGTCCTCCTCAACATCCTCATCTGCGGGAGAGCATGACTCCTCAGAGCCGTCCCAGCTGTACTGTCCTTGCCCATGGTACTGCCACAGACGATTCACATGTACCACCCTTAGGCGAGATTTCCTGCCTCCCCGAATCCGGTACGTTACTTCTGACAGGCAGTCCAACACAGTATATGGCCCGTCCCAAGGGCTCTGCAGTTTTGGTGACTGTCCCTTCTTCCACTGAGGATTGTAAAACCAAACATTGTCTCCAGCCTGGAAGTTCACCTCATTTGCCTTTGCATCATACCTGGACTTCATCACTTCACCTGAAAACCTTAGATTTTTCGCACTTGATGATGTACTTCCGCATGCCTTTCCTGGAGATGCTTTGCATAGCTGGAAGTGTCTGTAGGCAATTCTTCCCCAGGTAGTCTTCCCATCAGTACATCAACAGGCAAATGTAACTCGTGGCCCAACATCAGCTTTGCAGGAGTATAACCAGTCGACTCATGAGCTGCAGAACGATAGGCCATAAGCAAGCCAGGTAATTTCTCATCCCATTCCGACTGTCCCTCAACACAGTAGTTTGCCAGTTCTTGTTCCAGGGTCCAATTGAATTTTTCTACCATCCCATCTGACTGCGGCCTTAGTGGGGTCGTTCGGGTCGTCTTGATCCCCAGTAACTTACAACTTTCACAAAACACAGCAGACTCGAAGTTTCTACCCTGGTCTGAATGAAGCTCTTGTGGCATCCCAAAACGACAGAAAAACTGGTCAACTAATACTTGAGCAACGGTCACAGCCTCCTGATCAGGAATGGAATAGGTCTCTGGCCCCTTGGTGAAGTAGTCCATGGTGACACATATATACCGGTTCCCTTTATCAGTGCGTGGCAGAGGTCCAGCAATGTCCACTGTGACTCTTTCCATTGGTGCACCCACTTGGTACAGCTGGAGAGGGGCACAACCACGCTTCTTGGGTCCCTTCTTGGCACAGCACACATCGGAGGCCCGACACCACTCTTCAACATCCTGATGCATGCCCATCTAGTAGAATCGCAGCCGGCTTAACGTCTTCTTCACTGCCAGGTGTCCACTAGTGATCTGGTTATGGGACTCATTCAAAATCTTGGACCTCAACTTCTTCAGTACCACCAGTTGCCAATACTTGACGAGGCCATCAGACGTCTCCCACTGATGCTCCAATAGTCCATTGTTCAGATGAAGAAGGTCCCACTGACTCCAGTAGCTCTTACATGTAAGGCTCAATCTAGAAACCTCTTGCCAAGATGGTCGCTCTGTACTCTGCTGCAGCCACTCTATTACCGGTTGTAAATCTGCATCCTCTAACTGCATTCTCACCAGGTCTTCTTCAGCTGATACTAACTCTGTCACTGCTGTACGGTTGCACTTCTTGCTATGTTCCTCCTTCTTACTACACTGCTTGCATTCTGGCTCACAAGGACGACGATTCAGGCTGTCAGCATTGCCATGTATCCGCCCTGGACGGTGCTGAACCTCATAATTGTGCTGGTCAATCTTTCTGAGCCAGCGTGCCAGTGGTCCTACCAGATTCTTCAACGTCTTCAGCCACTTGAGTGCTCCATGATCTGTCCTGATGATGAAATAGGACCCGTACAAGTAGGGATGGAAGAAATCAAGGCTCTTCACCACTGCCAAGAGCTCTTTACGGATCACACAATAATTCAGCTCTGGTGGGCTGAGCTTCTTACTGTAATATGCCACTACATACTCCTGGTCACCTTTATTCTGTGACAAGACTCCACCAATACCATGATCACTCGCATCGCAGTCCAGGATAAATGGCTGACTCTGATCTGGGTACGGCAACACTGGGGAGCTTACTAACGCTTGCTTAAGTTCATCAAAAGCCTTCTGAGTCACCGCAGTCCACTCGAACTTCTGCCGCTTCCCTAACAACTTATGAAGAGGTGCTGCTATTGATGCAAAGTCCTTAACAAAGTGCCGGTAGTAGGTACACAAGCCCAGGAATCTCCGTAAATCCTTCACACATGTAGGAGCCGGCCAGTCTTTTACAGCTGACACCTTCTCAGGATCAGTGTGAATGCCGCTCTCACCTACAATATGTCCCAGGTACTTCACTTCCTTCTGAAATAAGTGACACTTCTTGGGGTTCAATTTGAGGTGTGCTGCTTGAATCCTGTTGAACACCTCTGATAACCTCTCCAGTTCTTGGTCAAAAGTCTGTCCAAAAACAATAACTTCGTCAAGGTAGATAAGAGCTGTCTGCTAGTGGAGGCCCTCCAGTACATGATCCATCAAATGCTCAAATGTAGCTGAGGCATTGCACAGACCAAATGGCATCACTTTAAATTGCCATAAACCCCGCCCATAAGAAAAGTCTGTTTTCTCTCTGTCTTTTTCTGCAAATGGTGGAGAACCATTTGGCACCTGACAGCATCCAGAGTGTCATCAATCCTTAGCAGTGGGTATGCATCCTTTACAGTCACTTCATTCAGGGCTCGATAATCCACACAGCACCTTACCGAACCATCCTTCTTCCTGACCAGAATCATTGCTGACTTCCAAGGACTGCTGGACTTTTCTATCACACCCTGACTCCGAAGATTCTCCATCACTTTTTCCATTTCTTGCCGTTGAGCAGGTGCCATCCTTCGAGCTGGTTGTTTGATTGGGAGGCGGTCCCCAGTGTTGATGCTATGCTCCACCATATCTGTGCATCCCAAGTCCAGGTCACTGGTGGAAAAGATGTCTGCAAACTGCACTAGCAGTTCCCTTAAAGGCGACACTTGTGAGTCATCCAAGCACTGACAACTCCTTAGGAACAGGTCGTGTATGTGGTCTGGCAGGTTATCATCTTCCTTAACTACACTCCTCTTACAGACTTTCCACTGATGCCACTCATGGTCCATTTCCTGGCACAATCCCACAAGTTCTCCTTCCTTGATCTTCTGTGGCTCACGGGAGAAATTAGCCACCACAACTGGCACTTCACCTCCGCTCATTTCCACCAAAGTTCTCCCCACCATCACTCCAGCATTTGTCTTGCTCCATACGTCAGGTTCAACCACCCCTAAGTTACTGTCAAAAGAGCTGCTCACTCTGCACCGGAGTAATAGTTCTGACCTTGGGGGTATCACTGTAGTTCAGAGTGCCCTCACTTCACCTCCAGACCTATTATTCTTGCTGCAGTGACTGGAACAGACTTTCCTCGGACCTTCAGCTTCATTGAGCAGAAATTCAGCTCACATCCTAGACAACAGATAGTCCAGGCCAAGAAGACATTGGTCCTCCATCTCGGCTACATAGACTGGAAGCGTGGCCTCTTGCCCAGCCACTTTGATCTGGACTTCCAGGGTCCCTTCAATTCAGCACAATGCCCAGTTACACCACACAGTTGTTCTGATGACTCTGGCAAATACCGATGATGTAACATATCTGGCTTTACAAAAGTCTGCTCCGATGCAGAATCAATAACCAGAGAACACTTCTTGCCGTCTATTCTTCCGTCTACTCTCACACTATTGATCGCTGTTCTCTTGCATCTTCTCGGTGATGGGGCTACTTGGGAAACGCCGGCTGGTGGTTGCCCCTTTTCACCAGCATTGACCAGTTTTCCACTTCTTTCTTGTTTTCTGCAGCTTTCTTATCTTCCTTTCTTTTATTCTTGCAGTTAAAACTAAAGTGTCCCCGCTCACCACATGTCCAACACTCTTTCGGTGCAAACGTAGATTTCCTTGTACTGCCCTGTTCCTGCTCCTTCTTCAGTTTGTAACAGTCCTCCCTCTTATGCCCTGGCTTTCTGCAGAGCCAGCAGCCTTTTGCAATCTTCCCTTGTTCTCTTTGCCACTTGAAGCAGTCCTCTTTCTTATGTCGTGGCTGTCTACAGTACCAACAACTTCCTTCAAAATTTTCCACTTCACATACCTGCCCCTTTCTTGCTTTAAATCCTGTACTATGACCTGCCTGAAATTGGACCTGACATAGGTATTAGTACTGGACCTGACATAGGACTCAAATTCCAGAGCCCTTGCTAGCGCTTCCTGCATGGTTCTTGGTTGTGCTTGCTTCACTTGTACATTTAGCTCTACAGTATCCAGCGCATCAATGAACTGGTCCCTTAAAAAAATAACCAACATATTAGGTGCTGCTCCAGGGTACGCCTTGTGTGCTATATTCTGTAAGTCATGAGCAAGTTGCTGTAAGGGTTCACCCCAAGCCCGTACTCGACTCCAGAATCTTGCTCTATAGACTTCTGTCTGATACATGGTACCATATCTGCGTTCTAGCACTTCTACCAAGGACCGGTAACTGTTACTCTCCTCTACTGATAGCTGGCCTAAAATTTCCATGGCGGCACCCTTAAGGCTAGTAGCTATTTGCACTGCCCTCTGCCTGTCATCCCACCCATTCTGGTTTGCAAGCAACTCAAACTGAACTCTGTAAGCTTCATAAGAAACTTTGCCATCAAACTCCTGAGGTTTCCTCTTAATTGGACCCCCCCACCATTGCCATACGGTTCACTACTCTGGGGCCTAAAAGCTGGGGCATCATAATTAAGCCCAGGACTCAAGGCTCCTATTCTCTGATGGTTCAATCCTGTACCTTTAGGTACGTGAGATTCTTCAAGATTCACCCCAAACTGTTCTTCCCTTTCATAAGCTCCCTGTACCCTAACCTGAGGCTCTACAGTACAGTATTTCTCAACAGCCTCAATTTTCTCACTAATTATCTTCACATGATCAATTACATGCTTCAACTGGTTGTCTACATGCTCTCTACACTCTGTTACAATACTCTCACTAACTGTTTTGAACTGATTACTTACATGCTCTCTACACTCCCCTGGCTAGTACAGTGGTAACGCGCCTGCCTCGCATCCGTGAGGTCGGCAGATCGAGCCTCGCCCAGGCCCGAGAATTTAAAACTGTTTACTGGGGGGTTACTGCCATGGCTGGACACCATTGTGGGGAGGTGGGCTTGCCTGGCTGACGTTTGGAGAGTGTCTCATCAGAGATAGATACCAGAACTAAAACCCTGCAACTTTAACTTTAACTCTGTTACAATACCCTCACTAACTGACTTCAACTATCTCACTTCACACTTCTGCTGTTGTAGCTCACCATATATTTCCTCCTTAAACTGTTGCTGTTCTTCCTTCATTTCCCCCACGAAAGCATCCAGCTGTCCTTGCATTCCCAGCTGCAACTCCCTCTGTTGCTCCTGCAATGCCTCCTGAAGCTGCTGACTCTGTTCCTGTAACTGTACTTTGAGTTCTTCCTGCCGTTCACTCTGTTCCTGTCGTTGTTCCTGCCTGAACTTCATGATTGCAGCTAGTGACACTTCCTCTTCACAAGCCTCCTCCTGCCTAGTTTGGCTCCTTGTCTGCACACCTGCCTGCTCCATGTCGAAAAATTAGTTACTTGCAACCTGTTAATCCCACTCGTGACACCAATTGTTGCGTCCCACTCCCCACACTGGCACAGCTCCAACAGCAGTTGCACGGTGTGATAGGTGACGTCACTGAAGTCAGTCGTTCTTCTTAGGAGCACAGTTACAATAGGTGCACCAGACTTGATCACTGTAGGCAGGTAGGGTGGCCATTTTTGAATTTCCAAAAAGTAGGACACTTCATATATATATATATATATATATATATATATATATATATATATGAGAGAGAGAGAGAGAATAACTTCAACAACTAATGAAACAGAAAATAAAAGTAGATTTCACTGCATTGCAAGCAGAGATGAGGTGCCAGAACTGCGAGTCTGAGTCTATGCTTGTCTGTGGCTGCATGTCGCTCTACTGCACCCTTTCCCCGACTTCCAATCTCGATATCACAGCGACATAATGTGCAATATGCATGAAACTCATCTTTTTTGCTTTTAGAAACGAATCCAAATTCTTTTGCCCACTCTGAGTTGAAAGAAGTCTTTCTTTTCGGCATTTTTAAAGCTATTAACTGATACAGACAGTCAGACACTGACTCACAGCAAAGTAGACCCGACCGTGGCTAACGCTAAACTAACTCACCGTTACTCACGAAGTCCCGACGTTGGACAAATTTGGTCCTGAATAGTTCCTGTCCTGTCTAATGTAACTGTCCGACTGCATCTGCCGACTTTGGCCTCAGTTTCGATCGAACTTTTGACATTATTGTATAACTCTCTCTCTCTCTCTTACTTATTGATTTACATAATTTTTTTTTATTTTTTCCCCTCGCCCCAAGAAAGTAGGACAAATGTACGTCCGGAGTTAGGTTGCACCGGATGTAGGACAATGGGTTAAATAGGAGGACAGTCCGGCGTAAAACCGGACGTCTGGCCACCCTATAGGCAGGCGAAGGAAATCCACTCTGGCACTAAGTTCACTTTCTCTATTTTTCCCATTAACCACACTCAGTTTTCACAATTACACTTGTCTTTACAATTACCAGAGTTACACAACTTTTCCAACTGTACATACAAATACGGAATATAATTATACTGTACACTTTGTTCCTTTTATCACTCTTGCTAACTTCACAGTATAACTTCTGCTAACTTCACAGTATCACTCTTGCTAACTTCACAGTATCACTTTTGCTAACTTCACAGTATCACTCTTGCTAACTTCACAGTATCACTTTTGCAAACTTCACAGTATCACTTTTGCTAACTTCACAGCACTCGATAATAATTCTTTTCTTTCACTTGGCTCTCTGACTCTTCTTTATCACTTGGCTCTCTTGACTAACTGACTTAACCTCTTTTCCACCCTACATATATATCTGCTTACCTAACTAGAAAATTCATGAAGCTTCCAGGGGTTCCTAGCAAATACTAGATGTAAACATAAGTGTCCCATTCACAATTAACAGAAACACTAACACAGTTTTTATTTAATTACTAACACTAAATTTATTTGAGCACAGAAACTAAGATAAAAATTACATTATTAATGAGAAAATAAGATCACAATAGAACATAAAAACCATCGAACAAATATTCAAACATAATAGGCTAATCGGCAATTCTGACACATCGCATAAACTAATCTAGAAATTACCGGAACAAATTATAAACAAATCTCACTTCTCAACAATAATTAACATCGTGATAATTATAAAATAGTAGTAGTGTAAATGATAATTGAAGTGATAATATTAATACAATATAATATTAGTATATAATTTTAATTGATTAATAATAATAATAAGGATTAACATTGAGATACTTATAAAATAGTAGTATTGTAAATAATGATGAAAGTTACAATATTAATACAATAATATTAGTATAATATAATGACTGATTAAACTGGGGAGACACTATTACAGCAGATACATGGACATATATTAATAATTCAGAAGAATATGTTTTTTTAAATATTTTTTAAAGGAGTATATTGAGATTAGTAGACCTTTAATATTATTAGGAATAAAATTCCAGGTTTTAGGTCCTGAATAAGAAAGGGAGTGTTGAGTGTTAAATTATGGGAAGGTATACGTAAATTTTCATGAGTACGGGTGAAGTAGGTATGTTGTGGCTGTAAGGACACAGATGTTTTACTTTTTATTATTTTATACATGTAAATACCAATTTGTAGCTTATTTATATCAAAAAGTTGTAGGAAATTTGTTTCTTTAAAGAGAGGTTGTGTGTGGGCAAAGTAGTCACTGTTTGTAATAATTCTTATTTTCTTCTGGTCTATAAATAGAGGTGTGTGGGGTAGGTGTTGCATCAGATAGGTGTGGTAAGGCATGTGTGTTATATAACATTTTTATAATATTAATGGGCATTAATTCCTAAATTTGATATAACAGAGATACTAGCCTGGATAATTTAAGGATTTGGTTTGTTACGTGGTGCTTAAAGGTCATGGTATCATCATACGTTATTCCTAATATTGTATGTTTATTAGTTCTGTTTATAATGTTTTGGGAAAAAAATAGGGACGGAAGCATTGATGGTAGCTTATTAGTAAATAGCATATACATTTTTTTGCTTAGGTTTACTGTTAATCTATTACTCAGGCACCATGTATGAAAGACTTGTAGGTCAGTGTTTGCTGTATGTATCATGTCAATAGGATTTTCACCAGTAATGTATAAGGTTGAGTCATCCGCAAAAAGGGTTGTTTTAAAGTTTTTAAATATGTAAGTAATATTATTTATATATAAGAGAAACAGGATTGGACCAAAAACACTGCCCTGTGGAACACCGTATTGAATAGGTAGAGATGCAGATGTCTAGATAATTATGGAATTTGGTTGATTGAGTTCTGTGGGATAAATAATCCTAAAACCAGTCATGAATAGTACCTCTAATTCCATAGTAATACAACTTTCGTAATAATATATCGTGTCTGACTGTATCAAAAGCTTTGGTGAAGTCAACAAAGATGCTTAATAATGACTGTTTATTATCCAAAGTGTTATAGATTTCTTCTGAAAAAGTTCTCAAGGCATAAAACGTGTTCAGACCGGGAGGAAAACCAAATTGACTTGAATTTAGTATGTTTTTATATTCAAGAAAGTTTGTGAGGAATTTTTTCATTAGTTTTTCAAAGATTTTAGAAAAAACATTTAGTAAGGATATTGGTCTATAATTACTTAGTTCATCTTTGGAGCTTTTCTTATGGATGGGGACAACAGTTGCATGCTTCAGGAGTTGAGGAAATTTACCATTATTGATAGAATTATTAAAGAGCATATACAAGGGTATTGCAAGTTGGTTTTTGTTGGATTTTAATACTGGTACTGGAGTTTCGTGTACATTGCACTTTTTGCTTTTAAGGGAATTAATTACGGTATTGGGGGATAATTATAGGAATTGTCATTGAATGAGGATAGTCACCTCGAATTAAGCTGAGAGGGTCTGTGGTGGAAGGTGGCAGACTGTGATCTAGATTCGGTGCAACATTTGTGTAAAATTCATTAAAATTTGTGCGATTTGTAAAGGTTCAGAGAGTTTTTTTTACCATTGCAGAATATGTGATTTGAGGAACTCTTCTTATGGTTATAATTAGAAAGTTCGTGGATTGTTCTCCATATTTTATAGGTGTTATTTTTAAAATTTGTGAATTGGGCCATATAGTAAGATATTTTAGCTTGTCTTATAATATTATTTAATATGTTCCGGTATTGTTTGTATTGAGCCTCAGTGACAGCACCAATTTTATTGTTTTTATATAAATAAATAGCGGAGGTACCCGGCGTTGCCCGGGAAAGATGCACTCTGGAGTTTAGAAATAGTCATTATTAACTTTATGATATGTGAAAGCATTTCAGTCTTTTTGCATTAGTTAAAAATATTCCGCGATCTCAGGCCTCGTGCCAGTTGCCATACGTACAGCCATGGCTGATAGTGGTGGACCAGGGTCCAAGGAGTGTTGGAGAGCAACTGAACACAGTTCGAAAAAGTGAGTCTTCTAAACCTCTCTCAAAGTTGAGAATGGTTTGGAAAATTCACTTGTTCGAACTCTGTCTAGTTGCTCTCCAACACTCCTTGGACCCTGGTCCAGCATTATCAGCCATGGCTGTACATACGTCTTTTCAGCTTGGAAGCCCGAGACTGGCTGAATTTCCAATAGCCTTTTTGCCTTCTTCAGCTCTATAACGGAAATTTCCGTTCGAGCTCTTCTCTAAGGTTTTGACTGATAAATAGAAAATTCGACATTTTAACGTAATTGTTATGTCAAGTTTCGTCATAAAAACCTTTGCCGGTGGTGCTGATACAGAATATATAGTTTTGGGAGTGAAACTGGTTTTTTTTTAGCGGATTTATAGTAAATGACGTAATTTTTACGTCGAGTTACGACATACCAAAACCTTCGCCTGGTGAAGCTGATTTAGAATATATATGGGTTTTGGATGTAGGTGTAACCGTTTTCGAGTTATAAGAGGACAAACAGAGACGGATTGCCATTTCTAGTATAGATTTTTTGTCCTTATAAAGTTTAGTACTGCCTGTGGTATTCAGGGATTGTTTAATCTTTATTCAGTTGTTAGTTTAGATTTAAGTGGAAAACAATCACTGAAAGCTTTTTTAATATTGTCTACGAAATTTTTACAGTTGTCATTGACATTGTGTTTGAGACAGTAAGGAAGCTCCTTATGCATCTACCCGGGTGAACAGACTGCCGATGTTGCGTCGTGGAGAGTCGGTAGTTACTGTGTTACTTGTGTAGTAGTGTAGGGCAGGGGAACAGCGTGTGGACGTAGTGCGGACACGTGAACTTCAGGTGTGTGACGACGGCAGGTATGGTTGGTCCTTCCTCCTTAGTAGCTCGCTGGGATAGTCTGCCTCACAAGCGCCACTCCGCTCTTTTATATCCTTTCTCTAGGTTCCCGTATGTAGCATCAATCACGTGATCACGCCATCCCCTGACCTGCTGCACCCACCTTAGTTCATACCTGGAGGAAGCGGAAGGCTGGCAGCTGGGGTTTCCAAGGGTATGCAAAGCTGCACCAGGGGACGGGATTAATCAAACCGCCAGACTGTGGCTGTCTGGTTGGGGAGATCACAAAGAAACAGGGAGCGGCGTACCAGCACATGGAATATGTTTATAGGAATACAGAGTGGTGCGTATGCCACCACTACATTATCCCCACAGAGTGAATTTATTAGGGGAGAGGGGAAGGCTCAATACGTACAAAGTAACCATCAACATAGTACAAAAAAAAAAAAAAAAAAAAAAATATATATATATATATATATATACATACAGGTGAGCACAAATGTAGTACAGATGTGTACGGGTAATGTGTGGATTGTGCGGGGGGGTGGGGGGGTTAGATGCCAGTGAGTGTGATTAGTAGTAGGGACTGTGTGTGTGCTGGAGAGTGTAGTGTGTATGTATGTCTGTGTTGTACAGGGCGGCAACATATTTACTCGGGCGCCGTATTGTGCGCCCCGAGCTGGAGGTGAAACCATCAGGGACCATCATCGGTTCGTCATCCCGCCGCTCCTGACGTGGTAAAGGTGGTGTAGCAGGGCGAGGTGAGGGAGTGCACTGTCGAGGAGGGATGACGGGACGAGGAGGCGTGGCTGGTATGATGTGGATGATGGGTGGCAATTCCTGTGGAAGACTAGAAGGGATTACGGTTATCGAGTCATGTTCAGGTAACGGGTCATCAGGCCTAGGAGTAGGGGTAGACAGGTGAGAGTCAGGTAAGGGTAGGGGAGTGGGGTGTGGTGCGAGGTGGGGTGTGAAAGGGGTGGTGTCAGGTAGGTCTGGGGGGTTAATACGGGTAGTGAGGGGTAAGGGTAACATGGGACGGTCAGGAGAGGGTGGCGGTTGAGGTGTGGGCGGTGCAGAGGAATCTGAAGAGGTAGCGGGAGGGGGTGTTGGAATATGAGGTGGGGAATGGATAGGAGATGGTGCGTATGTGGGTTGAGGTGAATGATTATGAGAGGTAGTATGTGGAAGGTGAGTAGGTGAGTAGGTGACGGGGGAATGGGTATGGTGGTGAGTGGTTGGGAGTTGGTGCTGAGTGAAGTAGATGGTTGCTGTTGAGGGGGGTGGAAATCGTGTGTACGTGTGTCTGATGTGGCGCGGTGTTTGGAGGTGAGTGGTATGTATGTGTATGTGTAGGCATGTGAGTGGTAGGTGGGTAGGTGTGGTTGTTGGTGGTGAGTGAGGTTGGTGTGTGAGGCTGATGGAGGGGAAGTTGGTATGTGTGTATAGCATGGTGCGGTGGTGTGGGTGGAGATGCATACTGTGTATGTGTGAGTGGCACTGCTCGAGGTGTAGGCAGAAGTGGTTGTCGTCGTTGTGTGTGCCATCAGCCGTGATGTCATACATAGGGACCGCTGTACACCACCGCGTCGTCCTGTCTACGCACGTCAAGAGATATCGGTACCCTCGGGAGGACGAGAGAGGGCCCTCAATGTTGACATGTACGGTGTGGAATCTGTTGGAGGGAACTGTGAACTCGTGTATTGGTGGGCGTGTATGTCGTCCAACCTTCATAAAAGATAAATAGTCTATATCATATCATAATAAAGGTCTTGACTCTTGAAACAAATGAGAAAAATTGGTTGAATACAAAATGGCTCTATTGTACTTTGTAACCTGTTTTTATTATTGCTTATCGTGTCATTAATAACTGCAAGCATGATTTTTTTTTTTCTATGTTAAAAAAGATGGGGACCAAAGGCCACGGGCCCACTCACTGTCCCCATCTGCGTAGGTTTAGTCAGAGTGTCCAAAATCATGTCCAATTTCGTTCGAGATGCCTAGACACATTGCGTTTGATAGAACATAAGTCGTAGTAAGGTGGAAAGATGGATGAAGGTAGAGTGTTCCAAAGTTGACCAGTTGTGTATATGAAAGACAGAGTACCGGTTAACTCTTGCATTAGGGAGTTGGACAGAAAAGGGGTGAGAACGAGAGGCTTGGCGAGTGTTGCATGCTCTCCTGAGAGGAGGAAGCATACATTGAGAGAGTTCAGAAGAGCAATGTCCAGTGTAGTAGTGATAGAAGAGAGAAATTTATGCAACATTGCGGCGAAGAGAGAGAGGTTGTAGTGAATCAGTAAGAGGAGAAGAGTTGATGAGACGAAAAGCCTTTGATTCCACCTCGTCCAGGAGTGCAGTATGTTTTCTGATACAGTTTGTCCTAATACAGTAGCGGCCAAAGTAACAGAAGCTGCATATATACAGTGCTGTTATACTGTACTTTTTTGCATACCCGGTAAATAAAATCTGTTTGGACTGTATAAACAATCCACTATAATATTTAATTGCCTGCACTATATTACAATTAAATATCGTACATACAGTAGTTTTCTAGGCAGCATAGGTTTGCAGTCAAATAATTTCAACACAAATTGTATTATTACAGTTTAAAAACCTAGCCAAACAATACTACTGTAGAATATTTTTTCTGATGCAACAAATATACTTATTGAATAAATGACGATTATTTCAGGTCCAATACAAGCAAGCATCAGCAGCATATTCACAAGAATAACAATCATCATGAGTACCAAGGCTGCTGAGGAAATTAATATGCCATCAACACCACAACAGTTACGAAGATCAGCCCAAACCTTCAGTAGGGTCAGCAACTTCCCACGAGTAATTGAAACTATTGACGGTAAGCTTTATAGTTTTATTGATGAAATCCATAATGCTAGTTGTTTTCCTTGCTGTTACAACCCAGTCATATAGAGACATGCTTCATAATAAATAATCACAGTCTCCCCCTACCAACATTGTTGTGATTCAAGGTGTAAGAGAGGTAACAGTTTTTTACCCACAATATTAACTTCAACCTTGCCTTGTGTACCTTCCTCTTGAGGAATTATATTGGTTTGGCTTATATAATACTGTACCTGTATACAGTACTGTATATACTATGTCATTCCTTTGTTTAGAGTATGAGGCAGACAGATAAAATTGATCCTATTGTTACACAATATATTAATGTTTATGCTATGTATGCAGGTACACAAGTTGCCATCAAGGCTCCAAGTATTGATGAGGCCATTTACGTCAATAGGAAAAGGTTTCACTCACTAAACGTTCAAATTGTTTGTGATGGAAATGGCTTGATCATCAATTATTCTGCCAGATTTCCAGGTACTGTACTGTATTTCATGTACCTAGATTTAAATAATGTGTGTAAATAAGAATTTTTTTGTAAGATACTGTTTAGTATATGCTTTATATTATTGCATACCTTTGTATATAACAAAATTCCCAAAACCTGCATGGTTATATCTCTTTAAAAATCAAGTTTGATGTAAAAAGTCTTCCCATTTACACTAGGGTTGCCAAGTGTATTAAATCATTATGTCATGAGGGCTTCTTGGAATAACATTTGAAGTAGAACCACATGCTTTAATACATGTGTCACTTTACAGGATCCACTCATGATGCCTACATTTGAAGGAACAGCAACTTCAGGCAACACTTTAGTTAAGGCACTTTTGGGGACTACTTACTCCTAAGTTGGTATCATGAGATGTTTTAACAAGTATACAGTTCTAAGGCTGTACATATACATATTCCTATATATACATATACATATACATATTCCTACTATGAGAGATGTGGTATGAGTGAGAAGGCAATTGGCATTGAGTGTGGAGTGGTTGAGAGTGAAACGTGATACATTGAGGTGGTTTGGACATGTGGAGAATGCAAGGCGAGGAATTTGTAAAGAAGGTGTATGGAAGTGAAGTTGTGGGACCTGGTGTGAGAGGCAGACCTCCGGTTAGATTGCAGAACAGAGTGGAAAAGTATGTAAAGGAGAGAAACGTGAGGGGCAGAGTAGGGCTTGAACAAGTAAGGAGGGAGTGTTGGAATAGGGAGAACTGGAGACACTTCTGCCGTGGCCACCCCCTTGGGGGAACGAGGCGTCGGAGCTATAGATAGATAGATTCCTCCCATGTGAGTTTATGTATGGTTATATATGTATGTACAGTATGCATAAATAGTTCATCTTTCTGGTAACTATGTCTTGCAGGTGACAGTGGGTACCCATTGGGGCCTTTTCTCATGATCTCAGTCACCAATCCCACAAATGAGGCAGAGGAACTCTACAATAGGGCCCATATAAGAACAAGGGTCATTGTGGAGCTGACCTTAGTTGTGAAAAATCGCTTCAGGTGAGGAAGTGAATTTTTAATATCCCTTTGTTTTCAACAAATCACAAGCAAACTCTGTATATAGTTATAATTTGCTCCCTCTCCAAACCTCAACTCTAATTTCATACGTTGAGTGCCTCAAGAGTTTCTAATCAATGGCAAGGTTTCTAAATCTTTTGACTTTATAATGAAATGAAAATTTCACCTTTATTAATGTATTTCATATGATTGGTTTTTGTTCACATTGGCCCATAAACTCCTCTGTTACATTTTCCTCTTATATCCTTCTAATAAATGGTATCCAACAGATGTATTCATCTGTCTGGTGGAGAATTACAGTACACTCCTTTGAGATCTGCAAAAATTGTAAGTGCTTGTCTTCTGCTACACAACAGGTGTGTCAGTAGGAGTATTCCTGATCCTAACAATGTAAGTATGCACTGTGGCTTAGCATTTAGTGTAGCATTAACTTACCTTACTGTTGTTGTTGTTGATGTTGTAGTTTCCCAGACTGTCTGGCCGAGCAGTCTCGAGTCTGGTTGACCGAAGCCACGCAGATGCTCCGACCCCCAAATGGGAGTCAGGGTGATAGTGAGATCTGTTTCTTCGAAGTCATCAGACAAGGGGACTGCTGGTTCACGGGTATGTACCCCTGAGCCAACATTCCCCCTGTCTGTAGTCTTCCTTGTTGTGCCACCCAATCGGGTGATCTTGTCAGCTACCCAGAAGGAATGAGAAATAGTAAGAGAAACAGGCATAACAGGCCAGGGTGTGGTAGAGGATGCCAAATTCCTCATTTCTGGATAGAACCAGTCCTCACCAGTGGGAAGGGGTGATAGAGAGGTGGGACAGCAAGTACGAAGGAAAGAAATGGAACGGAGGGATAGTTGTAGAACTGAAAAGCATTGGCTGAGGCCGAAGGGACGCCAAAACCCTTGAAGTACTGCCCACGTTACCGCAGGCAATACTCCCCTTACGGGGTTACCTTACTGTGTTACTATATTGGGGGAGGCGGTGGCAGAGTGGAAAGAGAGACTGACTGCAAATGTTAAGGACCCGGGTTCAAATCCACGAGTAAACGTCTGGGATTTTTCTGAGGTGAACTGGGTCCAGCTGTTCGTCAATTATCCTGGCTACGCCGACACGTCAAGAAAATACCCCCTACATCGTCGTCAACTCACAACATAGAAGATGCCAGACCATATTCCAAGATGCTGTGAGTGACGGTGTAGCTGCTCTCTCCTGATAGTGACGTGTATAAATAAGGTGTCGTCATCTAGTGGGACAGAAGAGAAGCTACGGTACCAACATCACCACGAA
Organism: Petrolisthes cinctipes; assembly: GCA_033782935.1. Classification (NCBI taxonomy): domain Eukaryota; kingdom Metazoa; phylum Arthropoda; class Malacostraca; order Decapoda; family Porcellanidae; genus Petrolisthes; species Petrolisthes cinctipes. The sequence goes on along the minus strand of JAWQEG010000506.1, from coordinate 2,587,681 downwards.
GCTCCACCGTCTCATCTGGTACGACACCCAATAATCTCGGGGCCTCGCAAGAGTCACGGGCTACTGACAGCCTACAGCCCCGAGGTTGAGGTATAGAGAAAAAAATATATATATATATAAGCACAATGAGACACCAGTAAATACTTCAAAGCAAAAGGTATTATAATACTGTACAATGCAATCTCTGCATTTGCACTGATATATAAATGTTTTTCAGTGCTTTCTAAAATCCTTTAATATCTTCATTTTCCAGTATCTACCAGAAGAGGACATGCCGATTGAGGCCCATCTAGTTGGAGATGGTGATCGTGGTGGCACGGGTAGACAGACACATGACAAGATCATACAGGGATTTTATGGTTGAAAGGGGGTTTAAAAAAAAAAAAAAATTGTCTTGGCTACTAGTGTATTTATTTACCAACTTATTATGTCTGTGTCTGTTGGTGTTTTTCTAAATGTTTTTTTAATGTGGCATGTGACAGAATGTTTGGTAACATTGTTACAGTATTGGCATGCAGAAACACCAAACTATATAATATTATTATATTCAGTATATCTATTTCCTAAGTTGGTATTATCGGTTACATTTACATTACGATTACATGGTTTTTCCAATGGGATCTTAGAATGTTTATTGTGTTCCTGGAATGTGTGACTGTATGCAGTTCAGTGTTCTTTACAGTATGCTCCTAACTTGGCTAGCAGCATACTATTACTGTCTTCTCTACCATGACACAACACTGTATGCTCCTAGCCAAATTAGTAGCATACTGAATGTAACACTGAACTGCAAACAGTCACACATTCCAGCAACACAATAAACATTCTAATATTGCATTGGAAAAACCATCCTGATCCAAAGTTATTTTCCTTATTTTTCAATAAACACTCTTACAATAGAAGCCAGCGCTATAATGGCTTCAGCGGCTTGTCTCTGTGCTGCTGCAGTTTCTCTAATAGCAGCTGTGGCTTCCTGCCGACTCCTTCATCACTTCTAGGATGTCCCTAATGTCCTCTTGTGCACGGAGGAAGTGTGGCAACAATACGTATTCTGCTGTGTGTTCAGAATAAACAATGTTATTAAACGATCTTCAGAGAATGGATCATGGTTTCACCACTATAAGCACTGACAGGGGGTGGGAACAGGATTAGAATATTGGGTATCAGTTAGATGGCAGAGCACAGAGTGCTACAAAAATTTAACACAGTACACTACTGTAAGTACAGTACCGTGTTATACATCATTGTTTTAAACAAAATACAAGTATGTTAACCCCCAGAGTCCGGGCAGCGGGATTTCCCGCTCGGTCGACAGAGGCCGGGCAGCGGGAAATCCCGCTCTGTCGGCAGAGTCCGGGCAGCGGGAAATCCCGCTTTTGGTAATTTATGGGGAAAAACGCCAAATTTGTCGGGATTTTTTTTGATCTGGCTACACTTCACCACCAGACCTTTTCATCCCCACATTCAATCAGTGTGTGCTTGACCGTGACAATGGCTGGGCGTAGTGAAGAAAATACGGGCTCGTTCGATTCGGTGTATCCTACCGCGCTGCCGGGCGAAACCTCTCTTGTAACCTCCACTCCGCGGGTGCAACCAGCTAGATTGAGTCACAGCCACGCTCACAAAGCGAACGCAGCCTCGCTCTCACGGGAAAAGTGACCTCCATTCCTCACTTGATTTCTCGGCAATGGAGTGTCCTAGAGAGCTGGGGTTGGTTTTAATGGAAAGAGGAGGAGTTGATGGTGAGTACACAATCAAATTTAAGTTGTTCAGTATTGTAGTTTAGACGTAGGGAGTAAGAGAAGTAGAGTGATTTTCCGGGAAATACCCGGACAGGCAGGGTAAAAGTTAGTATTGCGCCCAGAACCACAGAACGTATTTCCATTCTTGGCCCGTCCCGGAGGGGTTAATAATTGATGTAATGCTAAAACCAAGTACTGTATAGTGAATGGTTTATGTAATTATCATACAAAGTATGCATAAAATCATTTAAGCATTTCATTATTTACATATAGTATGACACCAAAAACCATTTTCAGATACTAAATAAAAACTGTGGACGTACCTGCTGTAGTTTGAAGTGAATATGTCGAGTAGACTCAGTAGAGTGATACGAAGACACCCGTTTTGACAGCTGCCAGCTGATCGCTGTTTGTAACTAAACGCGCATTGTCACACACCTCGTGATTGGCTACAAGGTGTCCATGACGTCATTGATAGCCTGAGCCAATCAAAGGCGTGTATCAGTTACCGCGCTACTAACAACGGGAGAGCAGAGGCTTCTTGGATCAGGGCGAAGTTAACGACACCTGCGTGTAGTTAGTTATTAACGACATTGGTATTAGCGTCGCGTCGCTAAACAATCTCTTTGGATTCCACCCCAGGAGCGTTGCTTGAGACAGCGTGTGGCGTGGAGGCAGCAGGAGTCAGGCGAGGCAAAGCAGAGGGGGAAGGCTAGTGTTCACTCTGCTAGCTGCTGGGTCACTGGGGTCAGTCCTGGAGTGGGCGACTCAGCTGAGTGAGTAGGTATAAAAAGAGACATAGTAAAATATGGCAAACCTACTGCTTGGGTCCACTACAGTACCCCCCTTCCCCCAACAAACAAGGTGAGAGGTAGGGGTATGATACATAAGATATATATACAATATACAAGATACAAATAAAAAAAAACATATACAGACATAGTACAGATAAGGCACATAAGTATGATGTAAGTGGTACATCAGATGCACACTACACGAGAAAGAAAATATGAAACATAGTAATGTCAAGCACAAAAGTATATATATATACAATGTAAATGGTACATACGATACAAATAACAAGAAAATAATATGCAACATACAAACATAGTACTGGTAGAGCACAAAGGTATACATATGATGTAGGCCTAAATGGTAAAAAAAGGAGATACAAAAATGAAGTATAGACATGTCAAATATCAATGTGGTAGAATAAATACATGGATAATATAAGAAGCTGACATACATGAAAGAAACATAAAAATACAAGGTGGAATAAGTGTTGCACAGTTGCCGACGAATGGATCGAGGACAATCAGCTCAGAAACATGGTGGTAGGATGCCTTCCGCACTTGGTAACACTGTAGCTCATCTATAGATGTTTATCAAGGGGTTTACTCATCAGGTAGATCAAAACAAGTTTGGAGATTTTGTTAGCATAAGAGTGCTCAAAGATATATTGGTGTTGTGTTGCCATATCAGGGGTGGAATCCAAAGAAATCGTTTAGCGACGCGTCGCTAATACCGATGTCGGTAACAACTACACGCAGGTGTCGTTAACTTTGCCCTGATCCAAGAAGCCTCTGCTCTCCCGTTGTTAGGAGCGCGGTAACTGATACACGCCTTTGATTGGCTAAGGCTATTGTTACATGATTGAATTTTAGTTTGGCTTTCCAGGTTAGCTATGAAGCTTTATCTCTTACAGCGGACGGCAACATTGAGCACAACGGGTCAAGGGCATGCCGGATATTTTTTCCTCAGCCTTGTGGTTCTGAAGGATCTCCTCCAACCGAGTCGAGCATTATTTCCAACTGCACCATGCTCTTATCCTACACTGTGAGAGGCATGTCTGCACCATGCTCTTCTCCTACACTGTGAGAGGCATGTCACATTTTCTATGTCATCTTTTATATTTCCCCTCGAGATTGTAAAAAGGCCGCTGTTGCGGCGCCTAATATCAATCAATCAATCAACCTCTACATATCGAGAACCAACATGCGATCAACAACATAATCTCAGCCGTAGTTTTTCGAATAATATAATTGGACTATAAGTGATAAGGGAGAAAGGCCTATGTCATTAAAACTTTTTAAGAACGAATGAGAAGATTAAAAATATGAGAAAGAAAAGATAAATGGTAAGAAAGGAGGGAAGGGTAAGCGAGAGAGGGATAAGACAGTAGGGAGGATGTGTAAGGTTGCCAGTTACTTGAGAGATACTGTAATATATATGGCCTACGCATAAAATTAGACCAAGTTTATTGAAAACGCCATATAACGGCGCCTATTTAAGTTTAACATCGATTATTTCTAAGGATATGCATATTTAGAAGAAAAAATCCTGTCAAATAGCTTAATGAATTTGTTGACAAATATGATTATTAAAAAGTTAGAACATTAAACCATCTTCTGCCGGGAAAAAAAAAAAGAAAAAAAAAGAACAGCTGGGCTTGGGAGGTGATAAATAGGGTGGACTACAAGCACGAGGGATTTGATTGATATTAGGTGGCGCAACAGCGAGGTCAAATAGCACCAGGAAAAGGTGATAGAGATGTGTGACAGCAAGCAAGAAGGAAATAGGAAGAAAGGAGGGACAGTTGAAGAAATGTAAGCTAGTGGCTGGTGCCGAAGAGGCGCCAAAACCCTTAAAGTATTGCCCACATCATTACAGGCAATACCCCCCTACGGGACAAGCACGAGGGATAAAAGGAATACAGGGATAGCTGTCTAATATTCAAAGGATAATATATAATCAGTAGTCTATCCCACTACGATGGTGAACAAAACACAGTGCCTTTATTTAAAGGATATAATGTAACAGATATTCTAATTATATTCGTTTGTTATTACTTTTCAACTAATCACCTTCATTTTTCTTACCCTCTTCCCCCTCACCCTCGCCTCATATCATCACATTTCTTCTCTCCTATATCCACCTACGTTAATGCAGTAAGCACTTCTTTAAACCAGGGTTCTTCAAACTACGGGTCCCGAATTCCTCCAAACTAGGTTGCAGGCTCACACAAATAAATACATGAATAAAATAGAATAATAATGTTAGTGACAATAAAATAAATATGAAGTTCATACATGAATCCACCTAACATTTTTATAATCGAATATTCATATATTTAATTATCAATAAAACAAAATCATTGCACAAATATTAGCATTCTTTAGAGAGAGAGAGGGAGGGGTAAGTGAGGCAGTGTTTATAATTCTGGTTAGAATGCCTTTTAATCATAAATATTACGTTTCAGTTTCTGGCCTTGTATTTTCTTAGGTTGATAATTCTGATCATTTGTAAAATATCTTTCTGTATGGGTCGCGAGAATGATGTCATAGTAAAAACTGGGTCACGACTGAAAAAGTTTGAAGAACCCTGCTTTATACTATTGGTGATTCGATACCGTTCACAGTGTATGCTTCATTCATTCCTCCTGACACACTTCTCTACCAGATCATTCGTTACCCTCCTATATAGCTCCGCCCACATTTCTCTCCTCTTCTCCCACTAACATCCCCCCTCCCTCCACCTGCAACTGTTACCAGATCTGACGAGGCCCAAACGAAGTCGCTGATGGATGGGGTGTGGACCCTTGATCTGTCCGGAGCTGTACAATAGAGCCATTTTGTATTCAACCAATTTTTCTCATGTGTTTCAAGACCTTTATTATGATATGATATGCTTTTCTTATATGATATTTGCTTATGCAAATTTGCTGATATTCTTTACCCTTCAAAATGTATTGCACAAACAATGCATCTTTGAGCATTAAATCGAAATCCAGCTTAGTATAATGGATAAATTGAAATACAGTATTTAGAATTAAAAAAAAAATCATGTTACTGGTTATATTTATGTATGGTATATGTTTCAAATACAGCATATATATATATTAATATTTTTTACTTGATTTGATATATACATAAATTATGTTAAGGAAATCTGAGGGTAATACATTGAGAAGATATCTCTCAATAGGCTATAGTAAATTAGGGAGGGGTAACCACTAGCCAAACATTTAAAACTTAAGTGAAAAAAAGAAAAAATGTATTTTTTTTACTCACCTCTTGTGTCTCCAATTAACATGCTGAAAGGAGCCACTGGCATACACTCTCAAGTCAATCAATAGCTGGGTATGTGGTGGTATGGGATTTCCTCGCCTTGTTCTTCTCAGCAGGGGTGAGAATTCATCAATGAGCTGCGTGAGCTCATGCCGAGGAAAGCGGTAGTGCCTTATCAGCTCGTTGTCATTGAGAGCTAGAGGGTCCAGACAGTCTCGAAAGTGCCTCTCTCTCCTCAGAGCCCTTGGTTCCACGTCAGCCAACACGTAGTCCATGGTGAAGTAGCCTCAGTCTGCTGACGGGCAGTGTGAGATTGGTCATCGATGTATTTGTACAGTACGAGCAGAACTTGAAATGTTGTGTAGGAAGCTTTTCGCGGGTTTAACGGTACTTTGTTTACTTCTTGCCATCTTTAAATGTATATTGATATCAATTTCCACTGTAATCAATGAGAAATATTCACTAAATATGATGATATCTGAGCCCATATGGTGCACGTCGTTAACTTCTACCAGCTTTTACTACGCCTCCCGAGGTGTTGTTATTAACGACGTCGCTAACGCGCCCGTGATGTCATCATTTTGCTTCTTGGATCGCGGCGGTAGTGGCCGACATCGTTAACTCGAGTTACCGACGTTGTTAAGTTTCTTGGATCCGGCCCCAGGTTTGCATCTTGGCATGTAATTAAACAATTACACGTGAATGTCATTATGTGATATACTGCAGAGAGAGAAACGTGAAACAATAAATACACCTGATATATTTTCATCATATTTCTGTTTGCATTGTGAAAAGTGCCATTCAGAGGTGAAATTGTGTTGCACATTATTATTTAACTAATACAAGGTGAAACTAGCACCAAAGCATGATTATGTAGCACTAAGATGAGAAAATATATTTGAGAAGCAGGTCATTGAGTGAGGAAAAGGAGCTTAGATGGAAAACTTGCGATCAAATGGGATTTAATGGGATTTGAAAAGTTCTCCAACCCGTGAAACAAATGTAGTTTATGACATTGCAGATAAAGTGTCAGGGATATTGTTTTTATCTTGACAAATCTCCAAATTCGTTTCGATCTGCCAGACGAATAAACTCCGTGATAAAAATTCATAATATGAACGAGTGTTTTCAAGTGCGAAAGGCATACTACCCCCACATTTCTAAGCTACTTGTCCTCGATCCATACGTCGGCAACTGTACATAAGTGTACATGGATAGTGTGGATTGTGAGTTACGGGGGAGGAGGTTGTTGTTGGTTTATGATGGTGTGCACGGATTGTGCGATGTGCTGGTAGGTTGTGACGTGGTAGAAAATTGTTGTGTTAGTGGCATGGCAGATATTTGTTGTGATGGGTATGGGTTGTGTTGGTACTGGAGAGGATTTTGTTGGTGTTGTGCGGGTAGTATGTTATTGATGTGTGGTGGGGTTTTATGATGTAGTTATCTGCGAGTGGTGTGTTTGTGGTAGCTGTTGGTAGTTTGTTGGTGGTGTGTGGTATGTCGTGTTCATGTGTTGTGGCACATATGAGGTTGTGAGGAATGGCGGCAGGTGGGTATAGTGTGCAAGATGATGGTAAAACGACAAGGGATGCCTTGCGTCGCTGCCCGGGGTGAACAGACTCTAGGATACACAACACAGTTTATTGGTAGTACACAAAGGTCACACAGAATATGGTAAGATGCTGGCGTGCCGTGCCGTGCCGTAGAGGAATTGTAGTCGCTGCAGTAGAGTTGGCTGGAGGTAGGAGGTTAACTGTGTGATCAGAGTGGGAACACAGGTAGACGCAGGGCAGCTAGGTGGTGTGGTGGCAGGCAGGATGACGGTGGGCTGGGACGTTCTTCCGGTGCTGGTGCTGGAGTGAGTGTCCTAGCAGGGCTGACTGCCCCCCTTATATTTGGTCTGAGCATGGGAGTGGAGGCGACAGCTGCTGTCCCCAGGGGTCTTATGGCGGCTTGGCTGTGGGTAGTTTAATGACCAACTCCCTTTTTCTTTAAAAGGGGCAAGACTTGGCTAGAAAGTGCTTCGGGCCTATGGGAACTCAATCATTAGATGGTCTCAGGAGGCAATTTTTATATGGACACCACCCTTGACACTCCCACTGACAGACCAGCTCAAGCCCAACTAGTCAAATTAAAGTAATAAATACTGATAATACCAACAAATTAACTACAGTATGCCAATATCCTCCACCAATTCCCTTAAGGACTTCTGGAATAAAATACCACATCGGAGACAAAATACATATAATATGTTACACACATTTAACATACATAAAACACCATGTTGCAAATTAACCCTTACACTTAAATTATTTCCCCTTAGTTTCTTTGGCAAAAGGTTCACTACTGTTTACCATTTACTGCTGAAAAATGCCACATAATTACATACGGTATATAGTACTTCTTGCTTATCGAGACATGGTAATCCTACACAAAAATATAATAGTTAATAATTACCCTTGCAATTAAATTATGTCTTTGGCAAAAAGTTAACTACTGTTTACTGTTCACTGTTGAAAGAGGCAATGAAACTAGTCAAATTACATATATGGTACTTCACAGCTATTTAGACACTTTGATCATTCGCTCCTACTCCCAGTTCAATTTCCTTCACACTCACGAATACCCCAAGGTCCTCTCGTGGTTATGCTCTGTTCCTTGGTCCGGTCCGGTCCCACATCGTGTACTGTACTGGCACTCCTCTGAATGCTGGGGCTGCTGATATCACACACATCGGAACCTCTCCAGCACTTGAGCCACTCTACAAGCATGTAAATTATGACTATCTATTATGGAGTGGTAATTCACAATGACGTGAAGAGCAGCATGCTAAGAAAAACCCACTTTTTATAGACAAAAAGTATTTAATATGGACGTTTCGGAGGCAACTACCTCCCTCTTCAGCAGTACCCTTTCAACCCTGTACTGCTGAAGAGGGAGGTAGTTGCCTCCGAAACGTCCATATTAAATACTTTGTCTATAAAAAGTGGGTTTTTCTTAGCATGACTATCTATTCTTTACACAAGAAAAACAATACAAAAAATGGAATGCAATAATCATCACAGACCAATGCAAAGCATACATATACCTACTCCCATTATACATCAAATCATAAGAATAAGGGCTGCATAGAAAAAGTGAAAATGCACATTATAAATTGGTAAGTTATCACAATAATCTTCCTTCATATTTACCCAACACAAATAATATATCATAGTCGAGGATATCCCAATATGTACCAGACAAAGTAATATAGCACGTACCAAGGCGATACTGTATTTCCACATATACCAAACAGAATAACATATCACACCCACTTGGGCAATATCACCATATGTACTAAACCAAAATAATAAATACCTCTCATAATTCTACCATAAACAAAGGGTGGGGGTAACCAGAGAGTGGCGTACAGGAAAGCCGGCTATCCTCTTAGTTCTTCGTCCTAAATACCAGAAAACGACACCTTACCGATTGTATCTGCACGTAATATATAATCACTTATGCTTTATCAAAACAATCAAACAATAATCTTTGCTTAACTTACGTCAATTAGGGGAAATAACAGCCGGTAAGCAGACCCTCCACACTTTCTACACTTCCGTTCTCCGAGGGGAACCCACGCTTCCTAGCCTTCTCCGGGTTCCAGTGCTCTCACTCTTGTTAGCTGGGAATACCTTAAATTCACTCGAAAATTACCTTGAATCAAACTAAATTACCTTGAAAATATTTTTTTCTTTAAATATACTTACTAAATTACAGGGAATGTGAACAAAACATCGAAAATATCAAATAATACTTTTACATATACATTTTTTTTCTAAATACTACTTTATATATGGGCCTAATGAAAGTGAATATGTGATCAACATAATATCCATCATTCTAATAAGTTTATTAGTCAGTTTTTGGAGTTCACAATTTGAGAGAACACTTAATAATATATATTCCTTCTAGTACACAGGTATACACAATTTTGTAGTAAGAAAGGAGAATGCTTAAAGATTAAAGAGTGTGAAATATCAGGGAGCAATGAAAGAGTGAGTGAGGAAGGAATGAGGAAGATAATGATTTTATTGAGAAATAATGAGAAAAAAATTAAACAAAAAAATGGCAACAGAGGGGAAATAATGAGAAATTGAGAATAAGGGAGGAGAAAGTAAGATGCTAAAAAAACCCTCAGTATGAGAGAGTAAGTGAGGAGATAAGAAATGACAGATTATGGGAGGAGGGAGAAAGTAATGGTTAAAAGTGTGTGAGAGGAGGTAGTGAGTAGTTAAATACAGAATAAAGAGAGGTTATATACCCGAATTACTTTCATCTGGCCAGGATTTTCAACCTCTTTTTTTGCATATTTACTGCTAATGACTAAAAGAAATGACAATATTTATACAATATATATATATATATATATATATATATATTGTTACGCCCCTAGCTGATTACCCTGATTTGCCCTTCCTTGGGTCTAGGGGATAGAGAGCAACCAACTAAGAAGCCAACAACAATGTTCAGTAGATATTAGAAACTAAACGATAGAGCAAATTTTAAAGTTTAATTAAGTCACTTAACCAATTCGATACATAACATAACAATATATTACAAAATATGAACCCCGAGTCCCAACAAAGAAGGAAGTATCCACTTCTGCACACAATTTATATTATATAATATTTAACCTTAAACCTAAAACACATATACACAATATAAATAAAAAACCTGACAGGCAGCGAGATGGTAACAGCTGTTAAAACCCACTTCCTTAGTAATACCACCACGTCCTCCGTCACCTCCAGGAGTAAAAACACCAATGGTTGCTAAGATGAGACTGACTTCTCCACCTCTCTCCCTGTTTGTAGTCACCTCGGTTGGGACTAAATGAACCAAGTCGAATCTGTCTCACTGGTGTGGTGAATTGAAGTGTAGGGTTGGTGAGGTGGAGTGCTCTGTCGATGGTTTGGGTTGTTGTGTAGTTTTAAAGATGGGCATAGATAAATTAGTGGGTAGTAGGTCTATCACCACCTCTACTGCTGCACAGGCCAACAAACACAGGTGGAGGGACAGGGTCGTAACAATATATATATATATTCCATCATAGGTATCAATATAAAAAAATCTTTCTATTCACTTCAATACATTAGTGAATATTGCATAGAAAAGTTTGGAATCTATGGCAAAGATGAAAATAATTTGGGTATAGTCAAGGGTGAGTGAGTGAGGAAAGCTTGATTGAAGAGTGAATAAAGTATTGCATAATGTACATTATTATATCACAATATATTACTGAAATTTTTCTAACAGAATCTTTTTGCACTCTGCATCAGTTGCACTACAAACTATATTTTTCATATTCATACCTAACTGTTCATCTACCTCTAGCTGATCACTTGTAATTCCCTTTCTTTTTAGGCCATACTTTGTGTGCAAAAGACCCACCAGACTCTCTTCTTTTAGTGAATTTCTCAGATCAGTTTTGATGTGCCGCAAATGGCTAAAAATCCTTTCTACAGATGCATTTGAATGGGGAAGGGAAAGAGCAGTGCCTACAACTTTACAAAGGTTAGGGTACTTTCTCTCATCATTGTTATTTACCTCCTGGACATTTTTTTGCCAGAACTCTACTGTATCTTTCACATCTTGGAATTTCCCATCTAAAGCTACTTACCTACCTCCATTCTATATCTGCCATTTCCTTGCAACATATCTCACCAAGGTAGGGCATTGCTTTAAACACATTTACAAGACTATTTTGAGGTCTATTCAGTGCATTTTGAGGGTTCAAGAACTCAAGGAACATGGACTGTTCCCGTTTGAGCGCCGAGCGCGGCCCAGCACGGCACCACCGTACCATTGAACTTCCGAAGTGGCAACAATGCATATGTTGGCAGGGGTACCAAACGTACCTAAATGCTAATACCAATATCATCTTACTATCAGCCTCTAACAAAGTTATCAGTTTCACTGGGTCCTGGAGCTTTTTATTTATATAAAAAGAAAATCTATATTCATACCCTAAATTTATCTGAATTACCTTGCACTTTTTTTCGCATTACTTTGAAATTACCTTGAAAATTCCATTACCTTGCAAATTACCTTGAAAGGCCCTCGATTACCCAATTTAAGGTAATTACCTTGAAAGTGAGAGCACTGCCGGGTTCTCTAACTTCTCCCTCCAGGCCCTCTCGGCCTCTCCACAATTTTCCGCGAGTTACTCTTAACGTTAATTAATTCTATTTTATTTTCTCCTGCAGAACTATTCAGTAATATGCCCTTTCCTTTACAAACACATCTTCTAAATTTACTTACTCGATCTATTACTTCTCATCTTCTTGCCAACCACATTATACGATGAATAATTCTTCCATAATACAATTCAAGAGCAGTACGGCAACTTTACACCGACGCTATCCTTCCCACGGGGTTCACAAGTTCTATGTACGGTTTCCCTTTCTACTACCACATTAATCTTACCCAAATTAACCCACACACACCAAAATAGGTACACACATACTAAAATAATAATAGTAATTACAATACAATATCACATTTACATGTATTTTGTCTCAGGAAATCTCATACAACCAATAATGAAAGAAAACATAGTAAAGATATGAAAGAATAACAGTGCAGACATGACTTCCTTCACCCAAATTACCCTCAGTTACATAATTTCTAACCAAACTCCGAATTTTTGGGCTACAAAATGAAAAATAAATATTCGGGCACTACAGTAGGCGTGGTCCCGGGGGAAACTTAGATCTGCATGGGTCGAGGATTAGCGTACCTGGCCGGCTAAGAATAGACCAGGGATCTACTAACGCTTTCAGGGCCCGTGTCGCACTGTTTTTCGGGAATAACTCAGGTAACTAAAGGTTAGATCAGTATGATGTTTTGCCACGGGTTATTTCACACCTTCCGCTAATTTTTGGCACTATAATGGATTACCAAAAGTGAATAATTAAAGCATTTGTCCCCGAGAAATGCGTCATTTTTATGAAATTTAACACTGGGATACGAACGATCCTAGTGTGACGTATATACCACGTCAGTCCACAGGCTCCACCCATCCCCTTCTTTCTCTCCCCTACTTATCTCCTTTCTCTCCTCCCACACAACATGTGCACTTCCCTCCTGCCTGTTTTCATGCCCTCCCTTCGTCCCATACACACACACACACACATTAACCTCCCAGGGGAGTACCTAGTCGCGCTATCTTCCACCTTACGTGCATTGATGCCCGTGCCTCTATCTTGCACATGCTACATCCCAACGACGTGCACATTTCTCAATGCTACTCTACGTGCATCGCTGCCCGACGTCGCGTCTCTATGTACCTACGTGCTCCACTCCAGCCACGTACAGTCTGTTACAGTTCCGACTGGGCCACCCAGTATCGAGAAATCGTAGATGTGGCAGCAGTGTGTGTGTGCTCGAAAATTATATGGATCGTCAACACTCTCCCTCTGTAGTGAACATGACTCAGACTGGGCCATATTCCTAGACCTTCGCAAATGCGATGACCACGATGTAAATACTACCGTGATGATGGTTGTCGCGATCGCACTTGCCCGTATTCCAAGTGGTGTTGGTAGCGCGTAGCAAAGGCCAGGCGCTAACCCCAGCAGCAGGGGTACCAATGTATGGGAAACGAGATGAAAGAAGTGAATGAAATGTAATATACCGTCTTATTAGAGTTATCTTGATGTTTTCAATACTTAATATACAAGTACACGGCATAATTTTCTTTCTAAAGTGGCCAAAAATGTAGTTAGATGTAAAATAAATAATAAAACAATGGAATCACCGATGGCCAGCCTGTTTTATACGCTAAGAAAGCAGGCATCGTTACAAACTGTAATGTAAATAGAGTGGAATTATCTTTATCCCGTACTGCTTTACTCTCTTACCGACTAATTGTCAACATGAGTGGATTGTACTGAATATATAGTAAATATTAAATGCAACACATCCATTATTTGATCACGTATCATTGAAAAAGGGATATTTGTAGCACTGCTGTATGTAAACAAAGCAGCATTGTACCCATAATTAATTTTATATTAATGCAATTTAAAGTAAGAACAGGATATAATTTTATATTCTTTTATGTATGATGTACAGTATTAATCTAATATATTAACTTTTTCCATGTAGTTGCCAAGATAAAAAGAACTATGAGAAAATAGTTATAACATTAGTGAGAATATTTATTGACTATTTATTAAGGTGATATTTTTGCCATAATTAATTTTATATTAATGCAATTTAAAGTAAGAACAGGATATAATTTTATATTCTTTTATGTATGATATACAGTATTAATCTAATATATTAACTTTTTCCATGTAGTTGCCAAGATATTCAAGCCAAAGATAACAAGAACTATGAGAAAATAGTTATAACATTAGTGAGCATGTTTATTGACTATTTATTAAGGTGATATTTTTGCCATAATTAATTTTATATTAATGCAATTTAAAGTAAGAACAGGATATAATTTTATGGTAAAGGTACAGAAGTGGACCTTACTGTATAATAGATATTTTACGGTCATTACCCACTATTTTGGACCATTCTAAGACACTTCTCTTCTATGGTTTTTCTTCCTCAAATGCCCCGTTTCCAAGATAGGGCATATTCAAATGGGGCATTTTGAAATTAGCCTGACCTTACCTAACCTAACCTAGTCCGCATCAGACTACCGGGACCTAACCTGGGCAAACTACCGGGAAATAATCGTGATAAAGTACAATAAATGACAGGGGTAAAATACTAGGACCCAGCCGGATCTGGCAACACTGCTGCAGTAAGGTCCACTTCTGTACTAAAACCAATTTTATATTCTTCTATGTATGATGTACAGTATTAATCTAATATATTAACTTTTTCCATGTAGTTGCCAAGATATTCAAGCCAAAGATAACAAGAACTATGAGAAAATAGTTATAACATTAGTGAGAATATTTATTGACTATTTATTAAGGTGATATTTTTGCCATAATTAATTTTATATTAATGCAATTTATAGTAAGAACAGGATATAATTTTATATTTTATGTATGATGAGAACGTCTCTCTGAAATATATTAACTTTTTTCATGGAGTTGCCAAAATATTGGAGTCAAAGATAACAAGTACAGAGAAACACAGTTATAACATTAAAGAGAATATTTATTGCTGTTACACCCTTTGTGTCATTGGGACTATAAAACTGTTGCATGGATAAATAATTATCAATATCCTTTCAATGTCCAAAAAACACAAATACAAATAAACCATAGAGTTATTATTTGGATTGGTCAAAACTATAACCAAATACAGTGAGCACAAAGTAAATATATACAGCTTCATATTAATGCATGCACTTGAAATTGAGTATATGAAAGAAAAAATAGAAAATCTCAAAGGTTACCAGGAAT
The DNA here is from genome assembly GCA_033782935.1 of Petrolisthes cinctipes. Taxonomy (NCBI): domain Eukaryota; kingdom Metazoa; phylum Arthropoda; class Malacostraca; order Decapoda; family Porcellanidae; genus Petrolisthes; species Petrolisthes cinctipes. The sequence continues at coordinate 2,572,453 of JAWQEG010000506.1, read as the reverse complement.
TTAATGAAGTATGTGAAGTAGATGAATTCACCAGGTATGACTGACAAGCATATCCACAGTACCTGCCTTCCTCTAGTGCATCACAAAGTCTAGACTCATTTAATATTCGTGAATCATGTGCACTCCCTGGCCAGTTTACTGCTATATTAGTGAATTTAAGGGAGGCATCACAAACACCCATGATATTAATAGAAAAGTACCCCTTCCTGCAGCGGTATATCTCTGCATCCTGCCCCCCAGCCAATGACACCTGGCATTCCTGCAAAGTCAGAGAATTGCTGCATTATTTCTCCTTCACTGGCTGGATTAGGGAACTTGATGTACTCTCGGGCAAGTGATGCAATTGCTATGCATACGTTCTTCACTATCTTGCTGACACTTGGCTGTGACATATCTGTGCAGTCCCCCAATGTCAGCTGGTAGTTGCCAGTGGCAACATACCTCAGGGTAACCAGCACCTGAAGTTCTGGTGAAATTCGGAGACCTGTAGAGGAAATAAATCACAAACTTCACTAACACTGTAAAATAGATGGATACCCCACTACTAAGCATACTAAATACTGTGTTCCATTACTGTACTACAAGATAGGTTCTGTATAGTACTCTTTCCCCTGTAATATTTGGAGCAAATAGGTAAAAACTATGCTAGAGGTGTTCAGTTTTGTTTTGAAAAGCCTTATTTTTAAAAGTACTCATCTGTCAACCTTATTCACCTAAAGGTAGCCTCTATAAATTATATACCTTAATTCAGATTATTTCCTTTCCCTTTATATACACTCACAATCACGCTTTTTGGCCAGTTACTAGGTAAGGAACACTCATATAATAATAATATTCAACAGGTCAGTGACTAATCTCACTCCCACATCACCATGTTTAACATTACAGTCACCACCCCAGATACACCTTCATAGTTTGCACCCAATCAAATTTTATTCACTAAAATTATATCTACCTCGTCTGTTATTGGAAGTTGGTAGCTGCTCCTGTATTTTCTCAGAAGATCTTGGACACAAACTTTGGAAAGCCTGTACCTCTCCAGGAATTCTTTGTCAGAGTACAGAGCAAACGGATCTGTTCTCTCAACAAACCTGCGTGTCCGCCTTCCATTTACCTCTTCCCATTCCGCTATCTCCTCTAGTTCATGAATGTGGTGGCGATAATCAGCCATGCTGCAAAATGGGAATAAAGGATAATTTTGGTAATAATCTTCCCCATGTGATGTTAATTTAGATATTAGGTTAGGTTAGGTCTGCATAATTCTATAAAAACCTTCCCAGCTACTAGAATATAATGAACCTTTATAAATCCTGATTATGTTAGGTCAGGTCAAGTAACTTTAAATAAAGTTATCTCCTCACAATATTATGGGCAGCAATAAATAGAATAAGTAAAAATATGCATGAAAAAGTACCAAAAGTGGGAAAAACAATTTCTGTGGCTCATCTGAAATATTACCCAACTTCCCTGAACTATCAAGTCCTGCTCTCTTTAATTGGTGCATTCAGCATCTTTCAAGGAAATAAAACGTGGTCAAAATGTACTGTTGGCCATTCAAATCAACAGATAATAATGGAATGTGCTCATACCAAACTATCTTCTCCCATGTCATTATGGCACTAGGAATTGTTGGGCTTTTAGATGGGAGTATTTGAGGGAAATATAAATGCCTGTTTTGGAGGTTAACACCAGATTAACGCATACACTCAGCTGGACATCAAATTAATATGCCAAAAAACTACCATTTACAGTATTTTCGTACACGTTATATTGGCTTCATCATTTCATAAGTTCATGACTACCGTACAGGTAGCAAATCACAGAAAATTTACTTCTGCAAGCTAATAACACGTAAATAAATATCTTAAACATTCATACTAACCTTCTAAGTAGACGTAAAGTCGATGATAAATTCTGAATTGTAGTGGCGTGGATGTTATGGACAAGCGGTACTGACAAGCTCTTCTCCCATTCTCGGAGGTAACACAACATCTTCAAAACGGTCAAAACAAAGTGGGTTTTTGGCAGGACGAGGGGTGTTTTTGTAATGTACAATATTTTCTGCATGTTTTCTTAACATAACTTTCATATCTACACCAAAATAATGTTTTTCTTATGACATTTTATTCATGGTGCATTTTGCATAGACGACCCATGAGAAGGGGGTGGGCTTCTCACGAACAATCACCATCGTTCCAATGTTTTACGTATAGGCGTAGGAGATGCTGCCGACTTCGAATGCGGCGCTCTCATGCCGTCGCAATTGCGAAAGGACTAGGAATATGGCCCTCTGCCTCAAAGTTCATTCCATAGATGGCGCTTTGTAGTTGTGGAAGGAATGTGGACTGCAGGGTTGAAGTTTCGGGAAACATCTATGCTCGTGCCAATGAGTCATGAGCTCTCAGGCAGAATGGTTGAGGAATGCTATTATGGAAATTTAACAATTACATTACACAATGAGTAGGTGAAGCTATGGTAAAGTTGTTCGTAGCCTGAACAGTGAATATTTTTTCTAAATGGATTTCATGTTTAGCATGCAACATTGCCTTGTTTTCTTGTTTTTCTACCAACTCGAGCAGATCGAGCAGATAGGTTGTTTGCTTTGGCCATCATATTTTGGTAAGTATTATTTGATGTTCACCTCTGATTTTGTATTTTATTTGTAAGTCACGTTACAATGTATTACATGCATAGTAAAATTCCTTCATTACTAAATACTTCTTCTCACTCTCTCTCTTTCTCTCTCACGTTAAAGTGTACTGTAATCTCTCTCTCTCTCTCTCTCTCTCTCTCTCTCTCTCAAATGAACACTATCTTATCTTATCCAGTCTATTTAGATATGAAATCGTATGGAGATTTAGGACCAATTCCACAGTTGTTCGTTGTAGTTTGTTAGCGCCCAAACGAAAGAATCTAAACTGTGTAAATGACTTTTGACTGATTTATTGGATTAATCTGATGAGTAAAGTTTACAGATATTGTAATAATACTAGTGCTTGATAGTTTTGGTGAATAGGTATACTCAGCTTTTGGGAAATAACGAAGGCTTACGAGTGTGTTTGGGGAGGAATCTGACAAACAAAATGACTATGTGGGACCGGCCCTGACTCCTTGACATTCTACGTTAAACAAATAAGTGTCGAAATATGTGATCTTTTTGCCAATGATAGATTCTTCTTCACCTCCTTCTAACTTCTTCACTTTTCTTATCCTGTTCTTTCTTCACCTTTCCCTCATCTCCACCTCTTCTCCCTTTCCCCTTTAGACCCCGTAGGGGGGTATTGCCGGTAGTGATAGAGGGCAATACTTTAAGGGTTTGGGCGCCCCTTCGGCCCCAGCCAATCTCTTTCAGTTATTCAACTGTCTCTTTTCTTTCTATTTCCTTCCTGCTTGCTGTCCCACCTCTTCTATCACCTTCTTCTGGCGCTATATGATCTCGATGTTGCAGCGCCAAAAATCAATCAATCAATTTGCCAATGATAATCAACTGGCATTGATTGCTATATTAACTGGGTTATGTTTGTTTAGAAGCCACACCTGAATGGGGAAGAGGGATCACTCCTAGCGACCAAACGTGTGTTTAAGCTCCTAATAGATTACCCCGATTTTTGCTAATTAACCTTTTGTAGTGAAAAATAGTGTGTGCATAACAGTAGGTGTTTTACCAAATTTGCACATTGTTCACATAATGATTGATTTATTCCAGAGATAACGGTGTGTGGCTGTGGAGAAGAGAAGGGCGAAGTTTCGGAAAGTAGGTGGGCAAGGTGAAGTTCACTGGAAGGCACCGGTTGAGCACACGGATACGTAGGGTCATTACTTTAGCTAGGAATGTAGTTTGCCAGTCAGTATTTGATGAGCGTTTCAGAGTAACGACTCCTTATAATGATAAAATCCTAAAGATTTTTATTACTTTGTTTATTGTATCACCCGTTACCATAAATCCTACGAATTATGAAATTACTCCGAAACTATCCCTCTCGCATATTCTGTGTATCTTTTTCTCGAGTCATCAAGTAATGAATGGATAACGTTAGCTACACAAATTAAAGAAGAATGTGTCTAAATTGACATTACCGATATCATGCTGTATGTGTAATAATCCTAAAGAAAATTAGCACCTAGTAAAAGTCAGACAGAACACGTGATTAAACCAAGATTTACTTGCATTATAAAGAAATATGAAATATTCGCGTCCGTGCCCGAGATCACATCTTAAAACACGCTGCACACTCAGAGGGTCCCCTATTCGGAGGCCTATTTTTCAAGTCTGACCTGGTCAATGCAATCCGTTCAGTTAGGTTAGATTAACTATGGTTGGGTTGAAATGCAGTCAAGTAGGTAAAATGAGCTGGGAAAGACTATGAGACTATTTTAAAAATTTCGTATGGTTACTTTTATTCCTAACTGTTAGGAGCAATTTTCCTTCATTTCGTCCCAGCACTTCTTGCTCTCCAGCCAAATTCGAGAAATATGCTAACCAGCTGTAAAATCGGCGGTCGAACCCTCGTTGGCCGGGGGAAAGATAAAACTCTGGTTATTCTCTACTTTCGTCATCTTTACAGGTTCATAATTTCAATAGACAGGAACACTCTATAAATGTAAATAGGCAAAGTAGGAGTTATACAATTCTTGACAACCCAACAACATTTATTTAAACAAAATATTTTTTTATTTACATTGACAATTAATATCCAGTCCAGCCACCTTCCTTCTCTATGACGGCACGCAGTCTATCGGGCACAGAGGCCACAATGCGTCGAATTTGTTAGGTTTGTTGCGGAACATCTCCCACTGAGCCTGGGTATGAGCCATTAGTGCCTCGGGTCTCCGCTCCACCATCTCTGGCTCCCAGCAGTTGATCATATTAGCCCACACGTTCTCTATGGGGTTCCAACGAAGTTCACCTTGCCCACCTAGGCTACTTTCTGAGACTTCGCCCTTCTCTTCTCCACAGCCACACACCGTTATCTCTGGAATAAATCCATCATTATGTGAACGGTGTGCAAATTTGGTAGATCACCTACTACTATGCACACATTAATGTATCTATTAGCAAAACTTGGGGTAATCTATTAGTAGGTTAAACACACGTTTGGTCGTTAGGAGTGATGCCTCTTCCCCGTTCACCTGTGGGTTCAAAACAAACATAACCCAGTTAACAATCAATGCGAGTTGATTATCACTGGCAAAACGATCGCTTATTTCGACACTACTAATTTGTTTATTAACGTAGAATGTCAGGGAGCCAGGACTGATTCCACAGTCATTTTGTCAGAGTCCTCCCCAAACACACTTGTAAGGCTTCGTGATTTCCCAAAAGCTGATTATTTCTATTCACCAAAACTATCAATTGAGCATTTGTATTATTACAATAGCTGTATAATTTACTCATCAGATGCTTCTAATAAATCAGACACAAGTCATTTACACAGTTTAGTTTCTTTCGTTTGGGTGCTAACAAATCACAACGAACAACTGTGGAATTGGTCCTCACTCTCTGTTCGATGTCATTAAAATAGAGATAGGATAAGATAAGATGGTGTTTATTTCAGAGAGAGAGAGAGAGAGAGAGAGAGAGAGAGAGAGAGAGAGAGAGAGAGAGAGAGAGAGAGAATTACAGTTGACTTTAAAATTTTTATTACGAGAAAGTATTTAGCAATGCAGGAATTTTACTATGCATGTAATACATTGTAACCTGACTTACAAATATAATACGAAATCAAAAGTGAACTCAAATTATGCTTACCAAAATATGATGGATAAAGAAAACCACCTATCTGCCCGATCCTAGTTGGTAGAAAAACAAGATAACAATCGTGGCAACGAGACGTGAGCTCTGTCAGAACGGCTGAGCAATGTTGCATGCCAAACATGATAACCATTAAGAAGAAATATTCACTGTTCAGGCTACGAACAACTTTACCTTAGCTTCACCTACTCATTGTGTAATATAGGTTCTAAATTTCCATAATAGCATTCCTCAACCACTCTGCCTGAGAGCTCATGACTCATTGGCACGAGCATAGCTGTTTCCCGAAACTGCAACCCTGCAGTCCACATTCCTTCCACAACTACAAAGCGCCATCTATGGAATGAACTTTGAGGCAGAGTCATGTTCACTACAGAGGGAGAGTGTTGACGATCCATATAATTTTCGAGCACACACACACTGCTGCCACATCTACGATTTCTCGATACTGGGTGGCCCAGTCGGAACTGTAACAGACTGTACATACCCTCACAACACTCTACGTGCATCGCTGCCCGATCATCTCACCTCCACCACACACATGTTCAACTCCAACCACGTGCACGTCCCTAATCACACCCCACGTGCATCGCCGCCAACGCCCCCAAGTGCTACTTTTCCCCATTTTCTTCCATTTTATTTTTATATAAGTCCCTGTGCCACCTCTTGTATCCCACACACACACCTGTGCCCATTCCAGCCCATACCACTCACCACCACTACTATCCGTTTCAGCGCCGGACAGACGCTATTTTTCGCAAATATCTCCTAAACGAATCGTTGTATCAAGATAATATTTCAACACACTATCTTTAACACCCGGGCGTAATTTATGGCTGACATACCAAATTCCTATATGTGTTATGCGAGGAGTTTACTCGTGAAAAATAGCACAAAGCTGGCTAGTCATATTGACGCATTCGAAGGAAAGTGTGGCCCCCCAACACCCTCCCAAACCATTCCTAACCACAACTACATCCCCCCCTTCTCACCCCTCCCTCCTCCTCTTCTCCCCCTAGCTCCTCGCCTCCCTCATCACTCGTGTCCCTCCCTATTTCTTCCATCACTGTATTATATATTAGAATGTTATGTAGATGTATATGTATAGATATGATTATTAACTAAGAGTATGGTGCAGTACAATTTTATAGAGGCAAGACGTATTTCACTTTGATAATTACTGTACAACAGCATGTTTACATACATGTAGTATGTAGAAGGTCCATGTTTGCAGTCCTTATGGTCAACCATGCAAGTGAACACGATGTACTGGCATTACCTGTGGTCTGGACCTTCTAGGCAAAGTTATTAGATACTGTGTACCTATTCATTATAAAATGTCAACTTGGTCCAGTTAATATAATGTTATTTTGTTGACTTGTCCCCTTTATATTTATATTATCACCAAATTATATATATATATATATATATATATATATATATATATATAACAGTGTAGGATTTAATGATGCAAACATGATAAAACAAAATTTATTCACAATCACTGTCAAGGAAAACGTCATCGTCTTCATCATCACTGGCTTTCACGTTTGTACAATGTGGCAAGACGAAGAACAAACTCTGTCCTGCATCCACGGGGGCAAATTGACAACATTGTTGCTAATAGGTGCGCCTCGGCAGTCAATGATTTCTACCCTGTCACTACTTGAGTCATAGCCTCGGACTGGGGGGTACCTCATACCTCAGAGAGAGGGGGAGGGGATACGGGAGATTGTGAATATTGAATTAAGACATAAATTGGTTATTTAAAAAGGTAAAGAACACATGAAGCAACCATGAACGATTATATTTGGTTGCCCAAAACCAAAATTAATCATTTTTCTGGTCGCCTTAGACACGTGGGTTATTATCCGGCTATACGGCCATTAACAACGGGATTAGCTATTGCTTTAATGGTCATTTCACCCACTCTGGTTTTCTTGTCCACACACAACGGTAACTGTATTAAACAATATTACTAATGAACGATACGTATATACATACTGTCATAAAAAAAATAAAAAATGGAAGGTGGATGGTGTAAATAGGGGGTTGAAGAGTGAAACGGGGAGGGGGATAATGAGATATTGGGGTAGGGAAGGAAGGAATGGTGTGGGGGGATTTCGGGGTGTTGGTAGAGGGGTTACACGAGTACCCCACACTCGTCCGATTCTCTATAACGCCTTAGATATGATGACTGGATTAGGCTTAATATCACTCAGTAAACTCCTAACATAACACATATAGTAATGTGGTATGTCAGCCATAAATTACGCCTGGGTGTTAAAGACAGTGTGCTGAAATATTATATTGATACAACGATTCGTTTAAGAGATATTTACGAAAAACACCGTCTGTCCGGCGCTGAAACGTATAGTAGGATATTATTATTACTACACTCTCGTACACCTACCTTTCCCATATTTTTCACATTACTACACTATCGACACCACTCCGGCCTCACAAACAGTAGTGTCCCCCCCATCACTTGATGCTGCCGTTCACTCACCTCCACAACATTCTTCCACTTCAACACCCACTACATCCTCTTTACATAATGCCACCTCACAATCCCCTTACGTCCCACCTTTCTCACCCAACGTACACTCTTGGTTCCGTCACATGGAAACTATGTGGTGCACCTCAAACTTCATGAGCGAGCAGAAGTTCAATGCCGTCCTCTGGATACTCCCAGAGGACGTATTCGATGCTATCCCTACCACTCTCACTCAACGCCCATGCTACGAAGATTTGAAGGACGCTATCATTTCATTACATGGTATATCTGACCAGGAATACCTGAAGGCCCTAGAAGATATACAAGTTGATGGCCGCCGTCCATCAATAGTCTTACGTCACATGCAGCAGCTGAACGAGAAGGCTGGAAACCACTTGTCAGACGCGCTACTCAAGAGGCGCCACTCCAAGCTTTTCTCGACGACAGTGCAACTCCACCTTCAGGCCCACCTTGATCTGCCCATAAACCAATACGTTAAGCACGCTGACGATATCATGAACGTATACTCAGAGGCCGACCCACCACAACTACACCACCACATCAATACAAACACCACTACGCCACCACCTTCAACACCCTCTACACATCACGCGCCACCTACTTCCTCTCCTCACTTCCAACACCTCGCATACCCTACCCACCAAGCACACACATTCAACTCCATACCCCCCATGACCATTCAACCTCATATACACAACACATCACCCCCATCTCAACATTTTCACCCCATTTCCAACCCCCCCCAGCATCATACGCCTATTCCACACTCATACCCTACCCATCAAGCACAAACAACCACCTCCACACCCCCCACGACCATTCAACCTCATCTACACAACACATCACCCCCATCTAAACAACTTCACCCCACTTCCAACCTCCCCCACCATCATACGCCTATTCCACACTCATACCCACATCATCAACTTCACACACACGTCTCCACTCAGCCCCACCAATCAGCCACACTACACCATTACCCAAACATGTATGCACACCCCAGTACTCCCTTCCATAACACTCACCCCCAGCAGAACCACCCTTATTTTCACCAACATGTTATTCCAACCCCACGCATTCTTCCACAGTTAACTCGATACACTACCTCACACAGCACAACACAACCTCCACATTTCAATCCTTTACCCTATCAACACAATAACAACACTCCACTCACGTAACTGTGTTTCTACCACCAACGCTTTGTTAATTTGCACGTAATTGCCGCACGCATTGCCAGTGAGCATCCCCTGACACTCGCCATTCACCCCGTGTCAACCCGGGAAATGAGTAAGGCGGTGGCAAGAACACGCCCAGAATGCCACCGCCACATATCCTAGCCAACACCACGGGCCTGCAACATGCGTACCCACGACGCAACGATACAAGAACGACAATTACCATACTCTCGAGGCAACAAACAAGCACACGAACCCTCAGGACGCCTCTCTGCCCACACCTCTACGTCACTCCTACGCCACTGCCGTACGTTCCTCACACTCTACGCTACGACAGGTCGATCAACACTCCCAAGCCACCCATGCTACTACGCCACGCCCTGAACCACGCACAGACTCAGCTCATCGTACGTCTTCCCATGTCAACGCACGTGTGCCCCCCTCATACCTCCAGAGATTCCTCCGGCGGGGTACAGGTTTGCCCCCACGCAATCATGCCCGTACACTGCTATGGGTAGAGGACCTCGAGTCAGGAGACACATTTCTTATCGACTCGGGCTCCGAATTGAGCGTGAGCGTAGTCCCCCCTGGAGAAGGGCCGCAAGAGACAGGCGTCTACTGCTTACGATCTCCTCGCTGCAAACCATTCTATCGCCACCTACAGAACCAGGAGTAAGGGCGTCACACTATTGAAGGACGAGTACGTGATCTGGCCTTTCGTTGTAGCGGACGTCCAAGCACCAATACTGGGCTTGGATTTCCTGACGGCTCATGACTAATTAATCGATGCTAAACGTAACAGACTCATACACCAACCTTCTGGAGCTACTATTCCCACCAGAAACTGTCGACGAGCCACGCCTACCATTACACAAATCACACAAATTAACACGTACGATAGCATTATTCACGATTTCCCACTCCTACGCTCTGCAGAGGCTTCTCCAAAGATCAAGGACGCAGGTATCCGCCACACTATCCCAACGACAGGCCTCCCAGTATTTGTCAAACTTCGATGAATGCCCCCAGAACGACTAGGAGCTGCACAACGGGAATTCACTGTGATGATCAAACAAGGGGTAGCCAGGCCGTCTGACAGCGCATGGGCGTCACCCCTGCACATGGTACCTAAACAGCAGGAAGGTGGATGGAGGGCATGTGGGGATTACAGGGTCCTTAATGCAATCACCATTCCTGACAGATATACCATCATGCATATCCTTGACTTTCGCTCGAAGCTGCAAGATGTACAGTTTTCTCAAAGATTGACCTCATAAGGGCTTTCCACCAGATCCCTGTCGCAGAGGAGGATATCAAAAAGACGGCGATAACCACTCCCTTCGGGCAATACAAATTCCCTGTAATGAACTTCGGCTTACATAACGCAGCGTAGACATTCCAGAGATTTATGGATAAGGTACTACGAGGCCTCGATTATGTAGTGGTTTATATCGACGACATCCTCATCGCTTCAGGCAATCATGAGCAACACCAACAACACCTGCTGGAATTATTCTCCCGACTGCAATATTATGGACTTAAGAATCACCCATCTAAGAGCATAATAGGGACGGACCAACTAGACTTTCTCGGCCACCGTGTTACCCCGCAGGGAATTACCCCACTCCCACAGAAGGTGGAGGCCGTACTGGAGTTCCCTCTCCCTACCACGGCTAGGAAACTGAGAGAATTCTTAGGGGTGGTGAATTATTATCACCGCTTTATCTCTCACGCCGCAGCAACACTCGCCCCACTCCATGACCTGCTGAAGGGCTTGAAGAAAGCCTCCCAGAAGAAACTCACTTGGAACCCTGCAGCAGAGTCCGCCTTCAGCGAGGTGAATTATAAGCTTGCTGACTCCACCCTCCTGGCATACCCCACGCCCTAAGCGCCTACCTCCATATACACTGACACATCCAACGACGCTGTAGGAGCAGTGTTACAACAGGAGGTTGACAAAGTGCTAAAGCCCACCGCGTTTTTTATCAAACGCCTCTAGCTACCACAGAGAAAATACAGCGCTTTTGACAGGGAGTTGGTGGCCATGCATGATGCCGTTAAACACTTCCGCCACTTCCTGGAAGACAGGGCTTTCCACATATGTACCGATCACAAACCAATTACGACAGCCATGAAACAACTTGGTGCCAGCTGGTCACCACGAGTATCTCGACATCTCTCATTCATCTCCGAATATACTACAGATACACGGCACGTATGGGGGGCAGACAACACAGTGGCTGACGCACTTTCAAGGGCACCACCACCATACCCACTCATCTCTACAGTACAACACATTCCTCCTCTAGACTATGCAGCACTCGTCCACGCCCAACAAGATGATACTCAGTGACCTTCAGGACACTGGCGACACTGGCCTACGCCTTGAACGCATAACGGCACCTGACTCTACAACACGCATCTGGTGTGACACATCCTGCCACGCCCCTACATACCTGAGCAATTCAATCACTATCACTCCATAAACCACCCGGGAATTGCAGGTACACTTCGCCTCATTAGTCGACGTGCAGTATGGCCAGGGATGAGAAGGCAAGTGAAGGATTGGGTGACAGCCTGCATCTCCTGTCAGCGTGCGAAGGTAGGACGACATACACACTCACAAATTCACGAGTTCACCGTTCCTTCCAGCAGATTCCACACCATACACGTCGACATCGTGGGCCCTTTCCCATCCTCCGGAGGGTACCGATATCTCCTGACGTGAGTAGACAGGACGACACGGTGGTGTACAGCTGTCCCTAAGTGTGACATCACAGCTGATGGCACAGCCCGCCATTTTCTCAGTGACTGGGTGTCTAACTTTGGTCCCCCTGCAGTTATTGTCACTGATCAAGGGACACAATTCGAGTCTAGGGCGTGGCAGGACATGCTCACATTATTAGGGACACGTCGTCAACGGACCACCGCGTACCACCCAGCAAGTAACGGCATGGTCAAGAGATTCCATCGCTGCTTGAAGGATGCGTTCTGAGCACTACAGCCTGATCAATGGACTGACGCCCTCCCTCTCATCCTCCTGACAATACATACCACCCTGAAAGAGGACCTGAAACACTCACCAGCAGAGCTCGTTTTCGACAAGGACCTACGTTTCCCTGGCCAGATTACTGCAACTGATGTGGACACATCTAACCTCTCATTCTTGCCGGCACTCAAGCGCGCCATAGCTAACGCCGCACCTACGCCTACACGCCAGCATACCAGGCCTACCTACACACCACCCGACCTACACACTGCACCCTCGCTCCTACTCAGGATGGACTCACACCGCACACCGCTCCAGCAGCTGTACACTGGCCCTCATCCCTTGCTCGCCAGGACGGACGCAACTGTCACTCTACGTATACACGACAAGCCTTACGTCACGTCCTGGGAACGGGTGAAACCAGCACACACCTCGTCTCAACACTACCACTCACACACACACGCATCCAGGCATCCAGCACCTCTCACACACCACTCGCCTCACACACAACGACGACCACCACTCCTACCTACACCTCACGCAGTGCCACTCACGCAAACACACTACGCATCTCCACCCACTCCACCGCATCATACTATACACACACACCAACCACCCCTCCACCAGCCTCACCCACCAACCTCATCCACCACCGACAACCACACCTACCCACCTACCACCCGCTCACATGCCAACACATACGCATACGTACCACTCACCCCCAAACACCTCACCACACCATACCACACATACACACTACTCCCACCCCCATCAACCTCAACCATCTACTTCATTCTACTTCAGCACCAACTCCCAACCCCACATCATCATACACATTCCCCCATCACCTACCCACCTTTTACCTACTATCTCTCATGATCACTCACCTAAACCCGCATGCTCACCATCACCTATCCATTCCCCACCTCATATCCCACCACCTCCTCCCGCTACCTCTCCAGATTCCTCACCACCACCCTCACCCCAACCGCCACCCTCTCCTGACCTTCCCTTGTTACCTGTACCCCTCGCTACTACTATCAACACCCCACCTGCCCATACCCCAGACCTACCTGACACCACACCTTCTCCACCCCACCACGCTCCACACCCCACTCCCCTACCTCTCCCTGACCTGCCTATACCCATTCCTAGGCCTGATGACCCGTTACCCGACCATGACTCGATAACCATAATCCCTTCTAGTCTTCCACAGGAATTGCCACCCATCATCCACGTCATGCCAGCCACGCCTCCTCGTCCTGCCAGCCCTCCTCGACGGCGCACTCCCTCACCTCGCCCTGCTACACCACCTTCACCACGTCAGGAGCGGCGGGATGACGAACCTGTGATGGTCCCTGATGGCTTCACATCCCGCTCGGGGAGCACGATACGGCGCCCGAGTAAATATGTCACCGCCCTGTACAACACAGACATACACCCAGCATACACATACACTCTCCAGCACACACACAGTCCCTACTACTAACCACACTCACTTGCAGCTAACCTTCCCACCTCACATTCCACACATTACCCGTACACATCTGTACAACACGTATTCCTTTTATATTATTTGTTATCGCATATATATATATATATATATATATATATATATATATATATTGTTACGGACGGAGGGTAGAGATACAGTACAGTACTAGTCACTAGACTAGACTTACTCCAGAGTTAGCTATCAACAGAATAAAGTAGCACTGGGTGGCAGGTGTCTGACTATTAAAGTTATGAATTAGAAGTAAAAGTACAAACCCAGCCTATATGAAAGAATGCTAACTCAACCCTAAAGAGACCGTCCATACATATACCCAAGTTCGGTTACAATGAATAAAAGATGATAGAGAAACTACTCTGACTTTCTATAATATATAATGACAATATGAACAAACACAAAGACATACAATTAACACTGAAAGAATTAATAAATGAAATCAGGATTCCCAACTATGACAGAACGTGAGACAGAGTTCCCAAAATATATAATGCACTTGCAATAACCACACAACAACTCACTACCACTGTGCCATCACTTCAAGAACACAAGGCTCTAGGCACACACGTAAGCATAGAATCAATCTATCAATAATATTAGCAAGTTAGCACTTCACTGGCATATATGGTAAATAAACATCAATGCATCACAACACTTATGTAATAATATAATAATAGAAATATCAATACTCAAATATATATATAATAATAATAATAATAGTAATATCAAGTTATATGAGAGTGACCCTATGTTATGGTGAGAAGAAAGTAGAAGTAAAAACAATTACACTTAACAAAATACGTCTGCGTGTCTGGTCCCGAATCTCACCACACTCAAACACTTACAAAACACACACAAGCTTGCTGTCCCAGTCTCCTTAGATATCTGAGTTACCAAGGCCTAAGCCTCGGCCTTATATACTATCGGCTCGACAAAGAAAAGTGAGCAGGTTTCAACAGAGTTATAGGAACGTCTCCGAACTCTTCGTTAACGCAGACTTAAACACACTACACTCATACGTTCCCTCCCAAGAAACTATTGGAAGTCCCCAGCAATGAAAACGGACACTCATCACGCCACTTGCGAGAGAAGGGGAGAGAATGCGTACGAATCTAGAGAACATAGCTGGCTATGACATACTCGACCTTTCGACACTAACATTTAAAGAAAAATGGAATAATAAATGAGTTAAATACGGACACAACACATACTGGTGTGAGCTTCTGCTACCACACTCACAGCCTGTCACAGTCACTGTCAAAAATAGATAGCAATACTTACAAATCAATAATAATTCAGACACACGTAACACCCCCCCACCAAATAAAGAGCTTTCCTCTAAAAAAATTGTTCTTGGGTTTAAAAAAGTTATGTACAACATGCAAAAATCAAAAACAAAACATTTAACTTCTAGATAGACAATCGGCTATCACATTATCAACACCTTTTATATGACGTACATCTAGGTGATACTGTTGGAGGAACAAACTCCAACGGATAAGCCTTTGGTTCTTGGCCCCCAAACTGTTCAAATACTTCAAAGGGTGGTGGTCAGTGTACACCCTAAGTATTGGTCCAAACGCAGGTACATACACAGCAAAGTGTTGCAGGGCGAGGATCAGGGCTAGGAGTTCCTTCTCTATAACCGAGTAGTTCTTCTGACTGGTAGAGAACTTTTTACTGAAATATGAAACAGGATGCTCCACCCCCTGCTCGTCCACCTGCATCAACACAGCTCCTGCTCCTACATTGCTAGCGTCCACTGCTAGTGTGAATGGTTTGTCAAACTTGGGTGCGGTCATCACGGGATAGTGGACGAGTATGTCCTTGGCACTTTCAAAACTTTCCTCCCACTCGTTTGTCCATTCATACTTAACCTCTTTTCTAAGCAACTCAGTCAAGGGTGCCACTACAGTCGCGAAATTTTTCAAGAATCGCCTGTAGTACCCGATACATCCCAAGAAGCGTCTGAGTTCCCGTCTGTTCTGAGGCCTCTTGAAACCTTGTATGGCCTCCACCTTCGAGCTAGACGGGCAGACCAGACCATGTCCTACCACATACCCTAGGTACTGCACACTGGCACACACAAAGTCGCACTTCTTGATGTTGACGACTAAGTTGGCATCCTGTAGGCGAGATAGTAACTGCTGCAGCACTTGGAGGTGGTGGTCCCAGGTGTCAGTGTAGACCACGACGTCGTCAATGTACACAACGCAATTCTTGATACCGCCAGTCACATCATTCATGAGCCGTTGGAAGGTGGCTGGTGCATTCTTCATACTGTACGGCATCACGTTACACTGGTATGTTTGCCCATCGGCTACAAAGCATGAGATCTGCTTTGCTCAGTCTGTCAGAGGTACTTGCCAAACTCCCTGCTTCAGGTCGATCTTGGTAATAAAACGAGAGGATCCCACATGGTCAATGCAGTCCTCTAGGCGTGGCAACGTGTACGTGTCAGTCTTTTTCAAGGCGTTCACTCTCCTGTAGTCGATGCAAAACCTAGCAGAACCATCAGGATTAGGCTGCAATGTCACAGGGGAACTCCAAGCACTTGCACACGGTGTTATCAAGTTGTGGTCCAACATATACTTCAGCTCCTTCCGCAGCACTTCAATATGGCATGGGCTGGCTCGGTAGGGCGGCAGCTTAACTGGCGTAGCCACGTCCACGTCCACGTCATGTTGAGTCCAGTCAGTCCTCCCAGGAACGCTGGCGAACACCTTGCCGTAGGTCGACATCAACTCCCACAACTGCACCACTTGCTCGGGAGGTAAATGTGACACCTTGTCCCATAGAGTAGTCTCTGCTTCCTCATTGTCCACCCAATTACTCTCTTGAAATTCACAGGTTACCTCTGCCACATCATCCTCATCTTCTTCCACAGCCACAGCCACAACATGCTGTGTTGTCACTGGAGTCTTCAAAGGGCGGTAGTACGGCTTTAACATATTCACATGGCACAACTGATGAGACCCCCGCCAGTCGGGCGTCTTCACAAGGTAGTCAGTCTCACCCAGCCTCTTCTCTACCACGTACGGACCTTGAAACTTGGCAGCCAGGGGTTGACCTTGAAGTGGCAGTAGCACCAACACTTCATCCCCAACTTGGAACTCCCTCCATCTGGCCTTCCGATCATACCACTGTTTCATTTTCCCTTGGGCTTCCTCAAGGTTCTTCTTCGCCTCTTCTCTAGTGTCACTCAGACAGGTCTTGAACTCCAGGACTTATTGTAGAAGGTTCTTGCTGGTGTCGACGTCCCTACTCCATGCCTCCTTGACGATGCTCAAAGGACCTCTGACATGGTGTGCGAAGACAAGCTCATTCGGTGAGAAACCCAGGCTCTCCTGCGGTACTTCCCTCGTTGCAAACAGTAGGAAAGGAACACCCTTGTCCCAATCCTTGGTGTGTTCCAAGCAGTATTTCCGCATCATATTCTTCAGGGTCTGATGGTATCTCTCCAAGGCACCCTGGGACTCTGGATGGTAAGCACTGCTTCTGACGTGTTTTACTCCTAACTCTTCCAAAGTCTGCTGGAACAGGTTAGACAAAAAATTAGAACTCCTATCAGACTGTATCTCATTAGGTAACCCAAACTTAGTACAAAATCCTAACAATGCTTTCACAACAGCTTTAGCATTCATAGTTCTGAGGGGAATTGCCTCAGGGTACCTAGTACAAGGGTCTAATATAGTAAGAAGATACTGAAATCCAGTAGAAGTGGTAGGAAGTTGACCCACTATGTCTATAATTAACTTTGAGAAAGGTGGCCCAATAGCAGGGATGGTAATTAGGGGAGACTTAGATGGTTTCTGGCTAGGCCGTCCCACAACCTGGCATGTGTGACAACTCCTCACATGCTGGTACACATCAGCTCTCATGGCAGGCCAGTAAAATTCTGCCCTAAGCCGTTCAAGTGTCTTCCTCACTCCTAAGTGGGCAGCAAAGGGAATATCATGAGCCAGCCTAATTAGTTCCTGCCTGCACACACTCGGCACAACTAACTGGTGTACATCCCTCAATCCCTCATCCACACTAGTATGAGGAGGTCTCCATCTCCTGTACAAAACTCCATCCTTCTCATATAAACATGATCCCTTTTCTTACCCCATATTTTCAACTGCCAGGCTCCTTAACTCTTGGATACCTGGGTCACTACCTTGCAAATTCTTAAATTTATCAACATCGACACACTCTAAAGACAACTGCTCACTAGAGGCATCTGAAAAAAGATTAGTTAGAGAAGGATCGTCCGGTGATTTTCCTTCGCCGTCAACGTCCTCCACTGGTGAGTCGGAAGGAGTTACAACTGCCTCGGCTGCTTCCACACGCCGGCTCTCCTCCACCCTTGACATCGATCGGGTCACGGCACATACAGGGAAGTTCATCTGGTCCTCATCCTCCACAACTTCAGCAGGTACAGGATCCTTGGTCATTACTGGGGCAATCACTTCCTCACCCCTAACCAAATCATTCCCAAGTATTAGATCCACATTGGACTCGGGCAATGACTCCACCACTCCAACCTGTGCCGTCCCGTTAAATAACTTACAACTCACCCTACACTCCACCAAAGGAACCGTCAGGGAGCCTCCTACTCTCCTGAGCAAAACAAAATCCTTGGACCTCACATCAACATGTTTTGGTCTTACCCACAGAGTAATTGTAGAACCAGTGTCTCGGAGTATCTTAACAGGATGCTGGGATTCCCCCAGCTTGACCAACCCATCAGACCGATACGGAGCGTAACAATCCTCAGCCGCAGCATCCGTAGCTACCGACTGGACAACAGCTCCTGTAACGTCAGACATGGGAACAGCATCCACTGCACCCTTCCCTCCTTCTGAAAGAACTCTATCTTTAGAAGTGGGCAAAACAGAGTCATCCCTACTATCCTTTCGGGGCTCAGAAACTGTGACAATAGCCCTGTCACAAGAAACAAAATTAGTTGGTCTTACAACTCCTGCCTTTCTCCAACATCTGTCTACAGTATGCCCTGTTTTGTGGCAATAAGTACATGTGAAAGTTCGTGTCCAAGGTTTGTGTGGAGTGCGTGTAGGTGTTTGTGCAGGTGAGATACCTGGGGGACTGGGACTAGTGACATGAGTGCTTTTAGAATTCGGGGAGACATCGCTATCATATGTTTTATTATTGGTGGTTGGAGGGGGTCTATTGTGCCCTTTGTCTTTGGCTTTAAATTACTTCCTGACTAAAACGTAATCATCAGCATAAACTGCAGCTTCCTCAGCTGTCTTTACTCTCTTATCACTTATAAACATCTGCAAATCTGGCTCCATCTGGCTCAGAAATTGCTCCAACTTAACCACCTCCTCCAACCTACAATAATTATTTTCTACCTTCTCACTTCTTATCCATGCTAGAAATAGGTCACTCTGATATTTCATAAATTCAATTCATGTCTCATTAGGACGTTTCTTACTACTACGGTACTTCTGTCTGTAAGCTTCTGGTCTTAATTCATACGTCCTTAGTACTGCAGACTTTAACGTTTCATAATCCAAAGATTCCTGAAAACTGAGAGCATCAAATGCTCTTAAAGCTTTACCACAAAATACTGATTGTGCTAGCGTTGACCATCGTTCCTTCGGCTACTTTCTCAAACCTCTGGAAAAATTCAGCAACATGGTCCTCATCAAACTTAGGAACCAACCTGTGCTGTTCTGATGACACTCCCGACACAACCGGTCGTCGTGGCTCATGGTCCACTTTATATTTCTCCAACTCCAATTCCATTTTCCTTTGCTCAAGCTCCAACTGAGCTCTCCTTTCCTCTCTCTCAGACTCTAATCTCCTTTCCTCTCTCTCTCTCTCAGACTCTAATCTCCTTTGCTCTAACTCTAATTGTAGCATACGGAACTCATGGTCACGCTCAGCTTGGTCATTCCCAAATTGGTTATTCTGAACCACAGGGGATCCAAACACTTCAGAACGTACAGACCAGTCACTTACGACAGAAACATTATCCTTCCTCTCAACAAAATCATACAAATCAGTGCCGCATAGATGGTGGCAAATCAGGTTAGCTAGTGGAAATGCGTTGGAACTTTCAAAGGCAAGTTCCAACTTCTGTGCAACAAGTAATAATTCCTCTCTCCTCAGAGCTCTTACTCTCTCGGGATTAGGACTTGAGTTAATAAAATCTAAAACATCCTGCTCAGAAATGAGATGAAGTGGAGCCCACTTTTCACTAGCCACACCCTGAGTCTTCATTGCTCACTAACTATTAGGCAAAGTACACAAAAAATGGAAAAATGCAATGCAAAAAAAAAAAATTACAACAGTAATGCAATGATAGTACACAAGTCTTAGTTCAGCAAAAATTGGAAATCCAGGCGAGGTCGCCAATTTATATGTTACGGACGGAGGGTAGAGATACAGTACAGTACTAGTCACTAGACTAGACTTACTCCAGAGTTAGCCATCAACAGAATAAAGTAGCACTGGGTGGCAGGTATCTGACTATTAAAGTTATGAATTAGAAGTAAAAGTACAAACCCAGCCTATATGAAAGAATGCTAACTCAACCCTAAAGAGACCGTCCATACATATACCCAAGTTCGGTTACAATGAATAAAAGATGATAGAGAAACTACTCTGACTTTCTATAATATATAATGACAATATGAACAAACACAAAGACATGCAATTAACACTGAAAGAATTAATAAATGAAATCAGGATTCCCAACTATGACAGAACGTGAGACAGAGTTCCCAAAATATATAATGCACTTGCAATAACCACACAACAACTCACTACCACTGTGCCATCACTTCAATAACACAAGGTTCTAGGCACACACGTAAGCATAGAATCAATCTATCAATAATATTAGCAAGTTAGCACTTCACTGGCATATATGGTAACTAAACATCAATGCATCACAACACTTATGTAATAATATAATAATAGAAATATCAATACTCAAATATATATATATAGTAATAATAATAGTAATATCAAGTTATATGAGAGTGACCCTATGTTATGGTGAGAAGAAAGTAGAAGTAAAAACAATTACACTTAACAAAATACGTCTGCATGTCTGGTCCCGAATCTCACCACACTCAATCACTTACAAAACACACACAAGCTTGCTGTCCCAGTCTCCTTAGATATCTGAGCTACCAAGGCCTAAGCCTCGGCCTTATATACTATCGGCTCGACAAAGAAAAGTGAGCAGGTTTCAACAGAGTTATAGGAACGTCTCCGAACTCTTCGTTAACGCAGACTTAAACACACTACACTCATACGTTCCCTCCCAAGAAACTATTGGAAGTCCCCAGCAATGAAAACGGACACTCATCACGCCACTTGCGAGAGATGGGGAGAGAATGCGTACGAATCTAGAGAACATAGCTGGCTATGACATACTCGACCTTTCGACACTAACACTTAAAGAAAAATGGAATAATAAATGAGTTAAATACGGACACAACACATACTGGTGTGAGCTTCTGCTACCACACTCACAGCCTGTCACAGTCACTGTCAAAAATAGATAGCAATACTTACAAATCAATAATAATTCAGACACACGTAACAATATATATATATATATATATATATATATATATATATATATATATATATATATATATATATATATATATATATATATATATATATATATATATATATATATATATATATATATATATGTTTTTTGCTATGTATGTATTACCTTGTATGTATTGTACCTTCCCCTCTCCACTAATAAATTCATTTTGTTGGGGGGAAGGGGAGTAATGTAGTTGCGCCATATGCACCATTCCATATTCCTTTGTATATTCCATATGCTGGTATGCCACTCCTTGTTCCCTTGTACTCTCCCCGGCCCAAGACAAGCAACAGTCTGACGGGTAGGTTAATCCCGTCCCCTGACAAAGCTTAACCCACTCTTGGGAGTCCAGCCACCAGCCTCTCGCTCTCTCCAGGTATGAATCGAAATGGGTGCAGCAGGTCAGGTAATGGCGTAGTCACGTGGGGCACGCTACATGCGGGAATCGGAAGCGAGAGGATAAAAGGGGAAGCTGAGCCTTCAGAGGCTGGCTATCCAGCGAGCTACTACAGAGGAAGGTCCTGCCCTACTCCTGCCATCGACTGTTCACCCGGATAGATACATAAGGAGCTTCCTTACTGTTTCAATACCAATGGTATATAGAAAAAAATTGGGGCGAGTAGCACTGGGGGGAGGAATCACCGAGACTGAGATGAAATTTTTTTTTTAATAATTACTTATAACTTATACCAGTAAAACGAGGACGTGACTGTACCGTTGCGTGCTGTGGGCACGTTACGTTGTTGTGTACATAGGTGCGCAGAGATAAGCACGAAGATGATACGGTGTATGTAGGTGCGTCGTAGCGATGGGCACGTAGTTAGGGTTGAGCACGTAGGCACGTAGGATTGTGCACGAAGGTGTAGCGATGTACGTAGGTTAGTCGTAGAGCTGGGCACGTGGTTAGAGGTGAGCACGTGTGTACATAGAGTTGAGCACGTAGGTGTAGTGCTGTACATAGGTGCGTGATAGAGATGGGCACATGGTTGGGGTGAGCACGTGGGTAAGTGGAGATGAGGTCGTAGGTGATGAGGTGTACGAAGGTGCGTTGTAGGGTATCCCAAGGGTTGTGTGTGGGGGGGGGGGGTAAGGGGCGAGAAAGCGTGTACCAAGGCAGGCGGCACGAAAAAAACAACAAAGAATACGTGGAGCACGAGGAATACTGTTGAGGTGGAGAAAGATGTAAGGGCGTACGAGGAGAACGACAGGGGCCGAAAGCACGGGTGGCAGGGAGAGGACACAGCCGCGAGAAAGGAAGAGAGAAAAACACGTACGATAAATATAGGGAAAAAATTACGTTAAAATAACAATGGTGGAGGGAAAGAGCACTGTGGAAGTGAACACTGGTATGCAAATAAACACAGGAGGGAGAATATGTATGTGTGTGGGGGTACCTTGAGCTGGCATTGAACACGTGGAGATGGCGTCGTCGTCCAGGGCCTTCGTCTAGGGCCTTCTTCCAGGGCCTTCCCCGACCTAGTAGGTTTATTAATACTCCAAGGGGTCACCAATTGTAATGTCAGGAGGTCGTTACTACCTAAGGGTGTTATAGTAGACTACCAATACTAGGCACGGTTTTATTCAGTAGTATAACAGGGATGTGGAGTGGACCCAAGCACAGCTTTGTGGTGACTTCTGTAGTCTTTCTCGTCAGTGATGCCTGTAGAGCTGTTTGGAGAGCACAGGAGCGTTGCTTGAGACAATGTGTGGCATGGAAGCGGCAGGAGTCAGGCGAGGCAAAGCAGAGGGGGAAGGCTAGTATTCCCTCTTTTAGCTGCTGAGTCACTGGGGTCATTCCTAGAGCGGGCGGCTTAGCTGGGTGGGTAGGTATGAAAAGAGACATAGCAAAATATGGCAAACCTACTGCTTGGGTCCACTACACCCCTTTCCCCCAGTGTTTATGGGCAGGGTAATGGAGACGGGTCTTCTTTCCCTGCGACTTGCTGTGATAACTACAACCATGTCATCAATTTCGAATATGTGCGGTTATGAGTTTTAAACTTACTGTTAGTCTACTCTAGTTTTTAATTGTCACTTTACTACTGTAGTGGTTTCTGTTTCATAATATTTGAGACATCCTACATTGTATTCATTATTATTATTTACAACTAATTGGCCTTGTGTTGAAAAAAGAAGTGAGTTTACATGAGATATTAGGTTAAAATTATTAGAATTATTTTAAATATTAATAGTAGTAACCGTAGTTTCCCTGCAATTTACAAATATGAGCAGTCATAAATATCATGGTTATGCAAATATGGACGTGGGGAGGGTTCAACACCTATTTCAGTTACAAATTCAGGGTAACCATCAACCACAAAATTTATTATTTTCTTATCTACTCTAATATGATTGTGTTGTGTTGACCTCTGACAACAAAATAACTGTGGATGAGACCGGGATATTGGGTGTGTGGCTTACTAGAGGTGATCGTACGGCTGGCACCAAGGTTTGCTGTGTTACCAGATAAGTGGCTAGACCCTATGCGGGTCGTGAATTAACGAACTCCGTCAGGCAACTGTACCACTCGGCAGTGCTGGCGAGTGTACATGGAAACATAACTTAGCCGAGTCACTCCTACTTATTATTTCTTAATATATAAAAGAGTGCCAAATATATGCCTAGTGTTAATAATACATCTAATTATTAACTAAATTAAATACTCGTACCCATTACGCAATTAGTCTACATACTTATACTACATCATTTAAGATGGCTAAAAACTATTGATTCTTCCAACCTAAAGTAAAACACAAATTTCCTACTTATATACCGACAGTCTGTTTTTTGGCATAATTTGCAGGAATTAGTAGCCTTCCAGTCCACCCACAAAAGAAAACACCTTAATGATTTTTTTATTTTGTTTTAATACCTCAACCTCGGGACTGTAGGCTGTTAGAAGCCCGTTAACTCTTGCGAGGCCCCGAGATTATTGGGTGTCGCACTAGATGAGACAGTGGAGCTTCGTGGTGTTGGTAGCTTCTCTTCTGTCCCTCTAGATGACGACACTTTATTTATACACGTCACTATCAGCTACACCGTCACTCACAGCATCTTGGAATATGGTTGGGCATCTTCTATGTTCTGAGTTGACGACGATGTAGGGGACAAATATTTTCTTGATGTGTCGGCGTAGCCAGGATACTTTACGGACAGCAAGAACCATCAGATCACCTCGGAAAAAACGCAGACGTTTCTCGTGGACTCGAACCTGGGCTCTTGAAGTTTGCAGTCCGTCGTTGTATCCACTCTGCCACCACCTTCCCCACACACTACGCTTGTCAGTCTCGCTCCAACATTGGTGGAATATGGACATTCTCTGCCTGCATTGTTGTTCGTGTTGTTGTATGTGTTGTTTTTGCATTCTTGTTTGTGTTGTTTGTGCATTCTCGTTTGTGTGTTGTTGTTTCTGTGGTGTTGCTGGTGTTGTCTGTTGTGGTTCTGTGTATTGTTTTGTTGTGATTCTCTGTGTTTGTGAGTGTGTGTGTGTCCCTGGCTGATTGAGTGTTCAGTTGTTTGCTTCCCATCTAGGCCTTGCCTGGCCTGATGGAGAGCGCGGATTCCTGCTTGAAGGCCGGCTTGGCAATGTCGGAGGACGACGAGTCTCCAGTTGAGGATCAATGGCCTGAGCTGCCCTCGCGCAATCCTCCCCCCCTCTCCTCGGTCACTCCGCAGCTCAGGTTGCAGCCGTCAACCTCCTCAACCCCTACCAAGCATCCAGTTGATGCCTCATCCGACTCCTCGCAGGATTCCGATAGTGTGGACTATTTGCCTCCAGCTGCCAAGACGGCGAAGGGTGCTTCAGCTGTTCACGATGTACCTTCTCTGCCTCACCCTGGTGTTTCTTCCTTGTATACACACTCCTTGCCCTCGTCTAATCTTCCCGCTTTTGCCCCAAGAAATACCTATGTCAAGCTCTCCTTCTCTGGGAACCCATCTATGGACACAAAGCTACATTGGTTGTCTGATGTCAACAGGGCCTTCCAGTTGCAGCGTGAACTGGCTGAAGTCAAGATGGCTGCCGTCACCTCCCAGTTTGTTTACATCACTAGGAAGCGTCAGGACATCATTGAAGGAGTCAAGGCTGGTGAATTTTTGTCTCTGCCTCTCATTCTTCAAGACTCACCCAAGAGGTCTTGTAAGATTCCAAGCTACATCTTCACTCATTTTCCTATTGATGTTGACCCAAAACTTGCCGAGGGATACCCTGGTGTGTACTCTGTCCGTCATTTTCTCCAAGATCGTTACCCCATTAGCCGTATTGTTGTTGTTTGGAATCTTCCCGATTCACCTTCAATTGAGATTTCCTTTGATTTCCTACCCTTTCTTCCACCGTGTAAGGTACTGTTCATCCTCGCCAAAGTGTGTCTGGTGTGCCGCCGATCATGATTCCAGGACATGTTCTGACAGGGGTGAACCATCACGTCCTGCTGCCTCCACCTCCTGAGGATACATCTCGATGGAAGTGTCCAGGATGCCTTCATCCGGGGGTTAACTTGTGGCATGGATGTACTCGACGTCAGGTCCAGGCTTGTGCCTCTACTACTGCGCCGCCTACACCACCGCCACCATCACCTCCCAAGTCTGCTCCTCCCAACAGCCCTGCCTCGCCTCTGGACCTGGCCTTCTGCAAGTATGTCGCTACCCTCATGGAATGATGTACGGCCCTCGAGAACTGCTTTTGTGACCTTGAAACCAGGATTGATGGGCTGGTTGCCGCTCCTGCTAATGACTCCAAACTTTCCACCTTGGTTGTGGGTCAGCAGTCCATCATCTCAACTGTCACCGCTGTTACTGAAGGGATGGATACTGTTGCATCTCGCCTTGAAAAGCTATTCGAGTCAGTCCCTTCTCCTGGTCCATCTTCTTCTCCAGGTCGCTCATCTGTCCTCACTCCCCGGACTTCTACCTCCAAACACAGAGTTTGCTAGTGATTGCCAGCTGGATGTCATCTCCTGGAACGTATGTGGTATCACCAGTTATGCTAAGCTCAGTCAACTCAAGGCCTACGTTTTTCGTCATCATCCCAGTGTTATTTTTCTCCAAGAAGCATTTCCAGGACGGCCTCTCACTGCTGGGCAAGTTCCTCCCCTCTCAGGTTATGTGACATATGTTCATTTAGTAAAGAATGGTCTCCTGACTTACATACATAGCTCCTTACCACATCGCCTTCTCCGTACCTCCTCTGATCTTGACATGACCTTTCAGCTATTTGAGGTTCTACCTGGGGATGGAGTACTCCAATTATGTCATGTCTATTCTGCTCTGGCTAGACTCACTCTTGAAGCTCTTCCTTCATCAACAGTGCATAGTATGGTATAAATGGGAGATTTTATTGCTCGGCATTCTTACTTGGGTGATGGTTCTGGCTCTATTAATCATAATGGTGTTCATCTCCTTTCATAAATCTGCAAGCAGCAACTGACACGCTGGGACACTGGCGGTGCCACTCATTGCCGGGGAGATACTTCTTTATTACATCCTTTCGTCTGGCCTGATCGCATCTCAGGTCCAGTGCTCCTCCATGCCAGATTTATTCTCTGATCACGTTGCTTTTCGGTTTCATTATTTTCTACTTGCTGGGACAAGTGCTTCAGCCACTCATTTATGTATTGCTGTGCCCCCTAAATATTGACCGACTTTCATCTTATTTATGGCTTATGTATTCCCTACATTTGACATATCTTCAGCTGAACAGTTATACTCTGATCTTGTATCTGCTTCTCATGACTTTTATAAGCTATGTGTCTCCCGGCCACACCTCCAACATCGCCATACTGCCCACTCCTGGACGCTTGATGTACGTTTACAAGAGGCGAGGTAGGAGACTGAGCGTGATGGACTTTTGTTTCAAGCCAACCCAACCCCTGACCTGCTCCATCGTCACCAGAGGTCTAGGGACGCTTTATTCGCCCTGCAGGAGTTTGGTCACACTGAGTCTTGGCAGCGGTTCATGGACAGCATCAACCAGCAAACGAGTGTAGTTTCTATGTGGCACCTCATCCGTCGGGTTGTTAAAAAGACGCCAGCCACTACTCGTAATCACACTCCTGCCGCCTATGCCCAACAACTTGTCAATGCCTGGTCAGAACAATCTACCCAGCCAGTCTACCCATCCACATACAAGATACATTCGCTTTCCGTGTTGCTGTCCATCTAATGTCCGCTCTGTTGCAAGATGATGACGATGATGCAGAACACATAACTGAGAAGGAGTTGCGCCGTGCTCTCAATTGGGGTAAAGCTTCTTCCCCTGTGCTGTGCCTACTTCAAAACGTTCTTGGGAACCCTCTACTTCGACTGTACAATCTCTGTCTTCGTGACGGTTGTGTACCACGAGCCTGGACCAGCAGCACAATAATACCCATCCCTAAGACCGGCACGGTGAAGTTCAGGCCTATTTCCCTTTCTTCCTGTTTTTGTAAGGTTGTACAGCACCTAAGTCATTAATAAGTCATTAAGGCAGGTAGAAGGGTCAAATACCTTTTTACAATAGCTGACACTATTTCTAGATATGACCATTTCACACCTGGGGCAGGCTGATACCCAGGTGCTCTGAGGTCATATAATGAGTAATTTTCCTTTGCTGCCCACCTTTACCTTCACTCACCGAAAGAGACAGAGAGAGAAAGTAAGAGAAGAAAAGGGGGTGGAGCTTAACTAGACCTTCCCCTTTTTCAAACAGGTAATAATGTATCTAGACATTACTGGCATCTCCAAGCACAGAAGGAATATAAACTGACCAGAATAGCTTTAGTTAGGAACTCAAGATCAAGCAGCCAAAAGGACATCATCTCTGTTCTCATTTAAAAACAAGACAAGACAGGGCACAAAACTCCCTTTGAATTAATAAATAAAGTAAGTTTTAATTTTACTTATTGAATTTTTTTTCCAACCTAGCCTGAACACCACCACACCGCCGAGCTCACTACCATAACCTACTATAACAACTCCAGAACAAGGTACTGTACCAGATTCTTCAAGGAAACCAAATCAGGGCTGGTACAAGGTTGTGGAGAGAATCTTAATCAATCGTCTCACCTGACTTGGAGTCATCTCCACGGGGCTGGGTTGGCCGTCGTCTCTGAAACCATTAAAGCTCAAAATTGTGTGAACTGTATGCCATTCTGGATGCTGTTAGTCTTGTTTGTCAACGTGGAGTGAATGCTGCCATCTTTTGTGACTCCAAACCTGCCCTCCATTCCCTCTCCAGTGTTCAGCTCACACACTCTACTGTTGTTCAGCAGATTTTGTCGTTTTTGGCCTTATTGTGTGATCGTAACTTGACTGTCAAATTTTTATGGGTGCCATCCTATGTAGGTTTACGTCACAATGCTACAGTTGACAGACTCGCGAAGGAGACCTGCGGTCTGCCTTGGACGTTCTCTCTCCCTGACATGTTACCTCTCTAGAGTCCGCTCCACTGCTCTCCTCCCTGTACGGCGGCACAGGGATGCAGAGAGGCCTTTCAGCATCTCCATCACCCACTACAAGTCTGTCTGACATCACAAATATTCCTACCTTCGTCGGGGCCTCATGGTTTGGAGGCACAATGTAGTCTCTGCTCGTTTGAGGCTTGGCTACAGGCCACCGTGGCAGGTTGCTGGGATCAGGGTGAGCCTCCCTTCACTGTGTGTCGCTTGTGTCAAGCGCCTCGTGCTAACACTATAGAACACTATTGCGTGGCCTGCCCCACTGTCCGACACTTGCTGCCCCGGGGCCTGCCGCTTGATGTGGTTTGTCGACACTTGCTGAACCACCAGGTTTTAGAGGAACTTTTGGTACGCCTCCCTCGTTTTGGTTGATTTAAGTAGGTCATATGTAACTATTTGTCTGAATTCTCGTGTTTCATTCTTTTATGTTTTCGTGATGTGTGTGTGTGTGAGTGTAGTCATTGGATTTTTATGGGTCTTGCCTACCGTTACGTTTTGTTGGCTGTCATTTGATTGACGCCACGGCGCAATAAATTAAAAAAAGAAAAAAAAACTAGGCTTATGGAATGTATATAGAGTCGCTGGGAAAAAATATCTATAAATATTGCTTGAAACGATATGGTACAGTTCTGGACACATGGAACACACACTCCGAGAACGGGTTCCTCATGAAGCATAGAGTAGGAAATGTAACACAACACATTATTTCATCTTACCTTATGCTCAATGAGGGGCCCGTTGTCCTAACTTATGCTCATTAATGGGCCTGTAACCCTAACCTATTCTCAGTGAGGGGCCTGTCGTCCTACCTTATGCTCAGTGAGGGCCTTATGCTCGTGAGGAGGCTGTTGTCCAAACTTTTGCCCACGTGTTCTGAAAACAAAATAAAATACTTGTCTGTTTACTGGCATAGACTGTAGAAATCAGTAGGGCTCCAATTCAACCACAACTGATAATCCTCTAATGTAGATACTATGCGGCACAGTACAGTACAACACAATGAGAGGAGGAGCCTTCACTGACCGTTTTGTTACTGCTTCTTCAAGTTAACGACATGAAGAAGCAGTAGCGAAACGTCGTCAATAAAGACCTGTACTTATTTTTTTATTATTTTTTTTTTTTTATATATCTTTCGACACTGGACATAGGCTTCATCAAGCCCGTTACCGTGGCCCAGGTCAACTGCTACTCACACACACACACGTCACGACTTCCGAACTGGTACCCAGCCACAGAGGGAGGGAAGTGAGGGTAATTCCCAAATACTGCAGCTGTTATGGTACCAGCGAGGGTGTTTTACGACGTTCGGTGGCCTTATAGTTAGTGCCTCAAACTCAAATCGGAAGAGTAAATATTCTCAGGCCCTCACCTGAGAGGATCGATCTCCCGACCTCCAGGTTACGAGTCCAGAACACTAACCACTAGGCCACCTCCCCTCCTTATACTGTGTTGTCCCTTAACAATTCTGTCAAGTTGATGCACATTCTAATTCAATGTAGAAAATATAATCTGACAAAGATTTCCATATAATGGGATTTAGGAGAAATTGTCTGAACAAGGCACAAACATAATCTTTTATTTTACGTCATTCGAAATTCAATCTCTACATCAACTTTGGCTCCAACTTTTCAGGGGATAGTATACTTTTGGTGCCTTAAAATAGATACCAATTCCACCCGATGAATACGCAAAGAAACACATCAAAGCAACTTAATTAAGTAGCGTTTTTCATGGAATAGTTTGGAGGAATAAATTACGTTATAATTATTTGCCAACACTAATTTACCACCTTCAAAAGAACTGATATTTTCTGCATTATTTCAGAATTGTCGGGGAGGCACCGCTGAAATCCAGAGATTCAAAAGCATTTCAACTGATTTATAAACACTGGTATAAGAAAACCAGCATATTATTAATAGGAATATTAATATTGTGCAGAGCAATACATCAACCATGGGAAGTGAAAGGCAAATCTGTAATGAATAATTTCAGAACAAACAAATGTTAAGAAACTGCAAAAATCAAGTAACAATCAGGGGAGAGATAGTTCCGAGAAAGAGTATAATCTCGGTGCGTCCAGTTCTAAAACCAAGGAAAATCCGACTGTAATAAAAGTTAGAGACAAGATAGCAAAGGTCAGTCCTCCGTCAACAGCAATTAAGAAGTTGGTGCAGGAGCGGACAGGGGGCAGGGGGTGAGCCATCATTTCACGCCTCCATGAGGACACAGTGAGACCCAGGGCCCGAATATATAAAAATTAAGTTCACTCCTAGGCTAAAATCTTGTGTGTAAGCGTTCATTCATGGCAAGGACTAGGACCAGGCACTGCTTTGATATTATACTATAGGCTCGTCCGTCAAGCGGAGGTAAATCCAACATTGCTTCGAAATTAGCCTAAAAATCACTGTGGTGAGATCAGTAATGCAAACATACAATAAAGTGCAAACATTGAGATGTTTTATGAATACCGTCTGTGACGGTGATGTGAGAATGATAGATAATGTATTTTATAATATGACAATTACAACTTACCTTGCCCTGTTAATTTATGATCTCGTTGGTTGGCTGCAGCGAAGAACAAAAAGTCGGGGATTAATTCCCCGTTTAGGCCTCAATCACCACGCACATAATAAATTTTTATGTTAAGGGTTCTTCCCGATATATATGTATTTATATAGATAACAAATCTACTGGTGCATTTAAACAACCAATTGCAAATTTTCTATATTTATTCAACTCCAGTATGCCAACATGAATAAATTAAATTTCACACACACACACGCACACAACTCACGCTCACGCAACGCTAACTAGCTACTCGCTCTCGTTACCTCTCGCTCTCGCTCGCGTGACGATAGTCTAGCTTACGTTAACACTGTAGTAATTCTATCAATTGTTACGCGAGTTGGAATATTTTCTAATGTCTCACACTTTAGAGTCTCACAACACACTCGTAATTTTCTTCAAAGATCCAACTCCCTTACCTTAATTCAGTCACTGAACCAGCGTCAATGCAACTAGTCAGTATACAACTGTAAAGCCTTGTGAATCGCGTAATATACAACGAATTCGGCGTTTACGTTGATCACTCCCCACTGCACACGTGGAGGATCGATCTAGGTAAGGGAAGCTGACGATACGAGTGTGTCCTTCCTTCAAGTGTGTCTTGTTCCAACTGACCCAATTCTTCCTCCTTAACTGGTTCAAAATTTCTCTGACTCCTCCTCCTATCTTTGTTCGTTTTTCCTAACTGGCTACGATTTACATTGTACCCACTTATACTTGAGTTATACCTGCAATTTCAATTTACCTATGGCGTGTTAATAATTCCCGATAATTCCCCTCCACTTCACGATCATTTACAATACCATAAATTAACCTGGTAGCATAATTGAGTAATACATTATGTACTTAATGTACGAACACCTATATGACTGAATGTGGCAAATTCAGTTGAACCATGACCTTTTTGACCCTTTTCTAAATTTGGCTACTAATCCGGTACCTGCAGATTAACTAGCTGCACCCCCAACTTAACCCACTCCAGTCTCCTTTGTCTCATGAATGGAATATTCCAGAACATCCCCAGTATGGAATTTTCCACTCTCTGTAATTCAAATTACGTCACGAGTATTATGTCTGACTCGTGACATTCGCCCACACAAAGAGACATTGCTCTATGCAATGTTTAATAGATTCGTGAAATGGTAACGACGCCCTTTGCATGTATAACTATTACAATAACAATTCATCCACACTTCACTTATTCTTGTATGTGTCAATTACTATCACCAGTTACGTGTTCATTTTTGCCAATGAGTGGAAAACTCCCAACAGTTACTTTAGCTTTTCAATCTTAGGAAGAAACTCCGGGACAAGAATGAATGTACCTGGTAATTTCTGCTCAGTACAATTTGTACACATTTAAGCAATATATAAGTGTGGTGTAAGTAATGCATTGTGTATTTGTTACATAATATGTAAGAAAAATGCAATAATATCTCTGGAAGGCAATATATATATATTAGTAATTATCCGAGCCTTGGATCAGAGTAAACCGCTAGAATCTGTGTCTTGGATAAGGTTACACAAAATACTGCAATAATAATTCTGGAAGGCAATATATTGTTAGTAAATTATCCGAGCCTTGGATCAGAGTAAACCGCTAGAATCCGTGTCTTGGATAAGTTGCACAAAATACAATACATAGAACATCGGATTTTCCCAACACCCTAGGAACCCCCTTGATCTGAGTCGCATAAGACTCGTGCTCGTTGCGCTCGGAGAGGTAACAATTACGAGCAATTCGACCCAGAGGATACTTCTGCCGGTCGATCTTCGCATGAATATTTACTCGGTTAACTCTCCTTCAAGCAATCGTGACATAAGGTCCGCCCCGACATTAGCACTTCCCTTTATGTATCGCACAGTGAAGTTAAACTGTTGCAGATAGAGGGCCCAGCGCATAAGTCGTGCGTTGGCGTTCTTGGATGTACGCAAACTCTCCAGAGGCATATGATCGGTTTCTAACACAAAATTATCACCATACAGATAGTAGTAGTATTTCTTAATACCTTCTACTACTGCCAGAAGTTCCTTTTCCACTGTACTGTAATTTTCTTCAGCAGACTTCAGTTTACGACTGTGATATGCAACAGGGAATATTTCCCCATCCTTCTCCTGGAATAGGACTGCACCAAGACCATACTGAGAAGCATCAGTCCTAAGTATAAATGGCCGTTGGTTGTCAGGCAACTGCAAGATTGGTTCCTTGCAAAGAAGATTCTTAAGTGAAACGAATGCTTCTTCTTGTTCCGACCCCCATGAGATTTTATTAGGAGCGTTCTTCCTTAACAGCTCACTAAGTGGATGTGCAATGACAGAAAAGTTTGGGATAAACTTACGGTAATAACCTGTAAGACCCAAGAATGAACGCACCTGTTTCTTTGTAACGGGTCGTGACGCATCCTTGATTTTCTTTATCTTGTCATTCTGGCACCCACAACGTCCCCCACCTACAGTGTGACCCAAAAATTGTACCTCCTTCTGAAACAATTCACACTTAGATGGTTTGACTGTCATGTTATATTCCTGCAGTCGTTGCAAGACAGCTTGCAATATCACAATGTGCTCCTCAAACGTGGTTGAGTGCACGAGAACATCGTCAACAAAAGCTTCAACCCCTTTTATGCCATGTAATACTTGACGCATGACACGATTAAACACGGCGGGAGAATTAGTGAGACCAAAAGGTAGTACCTTGAAATGATACAGCCCATTTGGCGTGGATATAGCCGTGAGGAGACGACTTCGTTTCTCCAGTGGTATCTGAAAGAAACCCTTAGCCAAATCCATCTTAGAGAACACCTGAGAATTGCTAATCCTAGCAAAAATCTCTTGCTGATCACACATGGGTTCTGCATCGACCCTAGTGACAGCGTTGACACGCCGGTAATCCCCACAAATGCGTACCCCACCGTCCTTCTTCCGAACCACAACAATAGGGCTGGAATAAGACGAGTCCGACCTTTCAATAATACCAGCTGCTTCCATGTCATTAATTTCCTTACGTACTGTATCAATCAGCCGTACAGGAATAGGATATGGTTTCACCCTCACTGGTGTGTCGCTCGTAAGCTGTATCTCATGACAGGCTACGTTAGCAACAGCAGGCCTGTCAGAGAACACACGTGAATATTTTGCCAGTACCGCATTGACTCTTGCAAGCTGGTCTGGTCTTAAATTCTCCGAAACGGAGACCTCAGCCACTGTCTCACCTTGACGAGCTTCAGCCGTCTGGGGAGTATATCCCTCGTCACCCTCGGGAATTACCACAGCAGCGCTAACCATGTCTACTGCTGGGGAAAAATGACCACGGACTAGACTTAACACTTCACTCTGTTCTGAGGTGATGTTACAACAGCCTGCCCCAAATGTGGTAACAATGGAAGTACACCCCTGTTGGGTGGTGTAATATTCCTTAAGCATATTAATATGGAACCGCTTGGCTTCACCTTTGATTTTAACTATGTAGTTAAGGTCATTCACCTTCTTGACTACTTCAAAGGGACCCTTCCACTGAGCCAACAACTTATTATGAGCTGTTGGTAACAGAACGAGACACTTCCCCCCTACCTGTAGCGTTCGGAGCTTAGTTTTCCTATCATAGTAGGACTTCTGAATCTCCTTTGCTTTAGATAACTCCTGCTTTGCAATCTCGCAGGTTTGCTGTAATCGTTCTGCCAAATCAATTACATAAGAATAAGTGGTTTTCACCACGGGATCCGATTCCTCATCGTCCCAAAGTTCACGTAGAACCTGAAGTGGTCCTCGAGCAGGTTTACCATACACTAACTCGAATGGACTAAATTGCAACGATGCCTGAGGTGCTTCGCGATACGCGAACAGTAGTGGCGAGATATACCTGGACCACTCCCTAGGTTGTTCTACTGCCATCCTCCTCAACATTTTCTTGAGAGTACCATTAAACCTCTCACACAACCCATTACACATTGGATGATAAGGTGTTGTCCTCAACCCTTTAACTGAGAGTAATCTCCACAATTCCTCCATCATAGCGGAGGTAAATTGACTGCCTCGGTCGGACAATACCTGCTTTGGTATGCCGACACGACAGAATATATCCAACAAGGCTTCAGCCACTGTAGTGGCTTCTATATCACGCAGAGGCACTGCTTCAGGCCATCTGGTCGCGAAATCAACACAGGTAAGAATATACTTGGCACCGTCCGTAGCCCTCGGAATAATCGGTCCAACAATATCAACCGCTACTCTCTCAAATGACTCTGAGATTAGCGGTAGAAGTTTTAGAGGTGCGGGCTTCACCCGACCCCTGTCACACGTTTTCTGTCAAACGTCACATGACCTCAACAATCTCCCTATCTCTCTCCCCATACCTGGCCAATAGAAATGAGACTGAATCCTATCAATTGTTTTCCTCATCCCCATATGACCCCCTAATATAGCATGATGACCCAGGGTAAACACAGCCTGTCGGTATTTCTCTGGTACGAGAAACTGAACCCTCTCTTCCCCATCGGGGTTTACTGTACGTCGGTAAAACCTGTTTCTCCTCCTGACGTAACTGGTTACAATACCATGTCGATCTCTACTGTCACCCTCAAGTGCCTGCTTGCGAACAAGTGCCAATGAAGGGTCACTTGCTTGCTCTGCAATTACATCCTCGCAATTGACGAGGTCGGCGGCAGTTGTCACTTGAAGTGAAACAACTGTTTTCTTCGCATGCGTCATACCCCTGGTTACAGCAGCTGCACCAGTCTGTGTGGAAACTTCCACTGAACATGCATTCTTAACCCCTGGTATATTTCCTATTACCAAATCTGACACAGGATTTTGCATGACTGCTGCAATTACCTGGCCTGTATAGAATGGACTCTCCACTGCAACTTTAGCAAGAGGATAGAGCCTCCTGGTACCATCAATCATAGTGATAGTTACCTGCTCCCCTGTAAAATCATTAGAAGCAACTAAACCATCAGCGACACAACACCCCGATGACCCATTATCTCGAAAGACTTCAACAGATATCCCGTTAACCATCCCGGGACAAATATGAAAACCAGACTTACCTTTCGAGACTCCTGTCGCGTTTAGTCACAATTGATGAGGTTCGTGAACCGACTGAGGCACTCGTGGTTCTACACTAGGTTGAACCGCCACAGGTGAATACTGTGGTTCACCCTGTGTTGCAGCTGCCGATCGCTGATAATAACCTTTATTTCCACCGTGGTTATTACTATTTTTCCAGTTACTTTTTCCTTGGTAACGGTACTGATTGGACTGCTGCGAATAGTGATTATTACCTTGTTTCTGGGTATGATTAAAATGAGGTTTAGGTTGCAGACGAACAATTTGACTCTGCTGCTGTGACTGATTTTTACTCGACTGGTTATATGAAACAGCAGAGTTCTGAGAAGGCTTATCCGACTGATTAATTTTCTTATTAGGCTGAATCCGCGTGTGGTAACCATACGCGGTGAAATGTGCGTCGGACATATCCACCATCGTTTGCAACATTTTCACCTTGTTGGTTTTCAGCTGAGCCGACAATTCTGGAGGGCAAGACTTCTCCAACTGTGTACGAAGCAACAAGTCTTTTACCCCCTCCAACGTCTTAGGTGTTTCGGCCTTATCTAACCACTGATCCAGGTAACTGGTCAGACGTGCACTAAACTGTGCAACAGTCTCCTTATCCTGTAAGAGTGCACACCAAAACTGCTTCCTAGCGTCATCGACCGTCAACCCGTACGCCTGTAACAAAGCCTTTTTCATGTTCTCGTAATCTCTGGCGGTACTGTCGAGTCGGTGGAGAATACTAAGTGCTTTTCCATCGAATAAATTAATAAACTCGAGCTTCTTTATATCATCATTTAATCTATAAGTGTCTGCAACCATTTCGAATCGCTCAATAAACGGCTCGATATCGTCTCCCTCTACGTATTTTGACAGTTGTAACCTTGGGGTCACGGTGGTTGAGCTTACACCCTCACTTCCACTCGAGCTTTGACTTTCACTCGCACGTAATTTCAGTTCCAATACTTCCTTTTCATGTTCCCATTTCAATTTTTCTTGCTCTCTCTGTTCCCTTTCATTTTCTCTTATGGCCGCCCGTTCAAGCCGTTCTTCTTCTTGGCGGGTTTTCACGTATACTTGAAGTTCGGCCTTACCTTCAATTCCCAATAGTTGAGCCTCTCCCAATAATTCTTGTACGGTAGACATTTTTAATTTATTTTCTATCGTTTCGGTTGCCTTAATTTCTGGACAGTTATGACTATCTACTCGTGAAAGTGTGCGCGTGTGTGACTGGAGTTAATACAACGAATCATGTCCCTGTTCGGGCGCCAAATATGTGACGGTGATGTGAGAATGATAGATAATGTATTTTATAATATGACAATTACAACTTACCTTGCCCTGTTAATTTATGATCTCGTTGGTTGGCTGCAGCGAAGAACAAAAAGTCGGGGATTAATTCCCCGTTTAGGCCTCAATCACCACGCACATAATAAATTTTTATGTTAAGGGTTCTTCCCGATATATATGTATTTATATAGATAACAAATCTACTTGTGCATTTAAACAACCAATTGCAAATTTTCTATATTTATTCAACTCCAGTATGCCAACATGAATAAATTAAATTTCACACACACACACGCACACAACTCACGCTCACGCAACGCTAACTAGCTACTCGCTCTCGTTACCTCTCGCTCTCGCTCGCGTGACGATAGTCTAGCTTACGTTAACACTGTAGTAATTCTATCAATTGTTACGCGAGTTGGAATATTTTCTAATGTCTCACACTTTAGAGTCTCACAACACACTCGTAATTTTCTTCAAAGATCCAACTCCCTTACCTTAATTCAGTCACTGAACCAGCGTCAATGCAACTAGTCAGTATACAACTGTAAAGCCTTGTGAATCGCGTAATATACAACGAATTCGGCGTTTACGTTGATCACTCCCCACTGCACACGTGGAGGATCGATCTAGGTAAGGGAAGCTGACGATACGAGTGTGTCCTTCCTTCAAGTGTGTCTTGTTCCAACTGACCCAATTCTTCCTCCTTAACTGGTTCAAAATTTCTCTGACTCCTCCTCCTATCTTTGTTCGTTTTTCCTAACTGGCTACGATTTACATTGTACCCACTTATACTTGAGTTATACCTGCAATTTCAATTTACCTATGGCGTGTTAATAATTCCCGATAATTCCCCTCCACTTCACGATCATTTACAATACCATAAATTAACCTGGTAGCATAATTGAGTAATACATTATGTACTTAATGTACGAACACCTATATGACTGAATGTGGCAAATTCAGTTGAACCATGACCTTTTTGACCCTTTTCTAAATTTGGCTACTAATCCGGTACCTGCAGATTAACTAGCTGCACCCCCAACTTAACCCACTCCTGTCTCCTTTGTCTCATGAATGGAATATTCCAGAACATCCCCAGTATGGAATTTTCCACTCTCTGTAATTCAAATTACGTCACGAGTATTATGTCTGACTCGTGACACCGTCCCCCATGCCGGCAAAAACAAAGCCTGTAGGATTATCTGTATGGAGTTACAGCTGACGATGAAGGAAGATCGCCCTTCCTAGGCCTGAAAGATCCTGTAGCACGAAGGAGAAGGTAATAAAAAGGTGGGACAGGAAGCACGAACGACGTAGAAGAAAGGAAACACAGTCGAAAAATGCATTGCGAGGGCAAAGAAACATCCAGTTTTCATTCAATACTTTCGATACACACAAGGGTGAGATACGTATACATGTGACAGCCTCCCTTTCTCAGAAATTTGTATTCAAATATAAAGACGCAAAGCAACAGCTTTTTTGTGTAGTAATGAACTGTAAAATGAGCCATTCATATCAACATTATTCATCTCTTGGATGAAATCTACAGTATATTAGCTGACCTTTCAAGGGGTAAACTGTTGTAGACGACAAAAATTCTTCTTCACCTCCAAACAATGCTCTAAAATAAGATACTTGCCGATCATTTGTATGTTTCCTGGCTTATTTTGGTGGCATTAATAACCCTCCAATTTGATGAAAAAAAAAAAAAAAAAAAAAAGACTCCAGTAACATGAGCTAACTTTTCATACAGTAATATATTTATGCTAACTTAAGACGTTAAATGAATTAACTGCAGGTGGCTTACAATAACTTACACAGACATACATATCAGTTGTCAATCAAACTAATCAGTTGTCAATCAAACTAACTGATTAATTAACAAGACAAATGCAACTACAGAGAGTGAAACAATAAAGTAAGGATGAGAAAGACTTCTGTGAAGTCCAAATTATCGACTCTCTCTT
Source organism: Petrolisthes cinctipes (assembly GCA_033782935.1). Classification (NCBI taxonomy): domain Eukaryota; kingdom Metazoa; phylum Arthropoda; class Malacostraca; order Decapoda; family Porcellanidae; genus Petrolisthes; species Petrolisthes cinctipes. Next base: position 2,532,617 of record JAWQEG010000506.1, on the reverse strand, counting down.
TCTCTCTCTCTCTCACCTGATTTCTGGCATTCTTTAGAGGAATCACTTGCCCTTGTAGCGGCCACATAATATTATGTGGCCACTCTATATACCACACATATATGGCCACTCCTGTAGTGCCAGGTACACTACTCCTATATTCCTGGTCTATTCTTAGCCAGACGGGTACACTAATTCACGACCCAGACAGAAATAAGCCGCCCTTGGGACCACGCCTTCCTTCAGCCAGGCCACCTCATGCCCCCTGGGGACACCAGCTGCTGCCTCCACTCCCTGGTTTGGACCATATAATTATAAAGGCCCAGGCCTGGTGGGTCAATCACTCACTCACTCAAGCTTGAGCACTGGAATGAGATTGTCCTGCCCACCGTCGCCCTGTCTGCCGCCACACCTGCCTAGCTGTCCCAATTCTATTCGTGTTCCCGTTTCGATCACACGGCCATCCTCCTACCTCCTGCCAACTCTCCTGCAGCGACTACGGCTCACGTACGGCACGGCACGGCATGCCAGCATACTACCATATTCTGTATGACCTTTATGTACTACCAATAAACTGTATTGTGTATCCTAGAGTTTATTCACCCCAGGTAAGGACACAAGGTCCTCCTTGACGTTATACCCTCTATTATTGGTATAGTGAAACCAGCACAGCTGGATTGCTATAGAATACGCCCCTTCTCAAGCCCAGGCCCTGTATAGGCATAATCTGGGTTGGAAGGGTCTATTCCGTGACGATCATCAGAAGTAAATAAAAATTCAAATCTGGCGCTGTACTGATAGTGGAGCCACCTGGTGGTGGCGTGGTGAGGTATTAGCCCCGCTCCGCGCTCTCAGGCAATCGGTCACTCTGTCGCGGAACACGTCCCAGTCAACATCTTCGCTCCTCGCTGCTACGCTATGGTATTGTGTCGCGTGTTCCTGCTATTGTTTCTTTTGTGTTCTAGTGGCTGTCCTGCTTTGCAGATGTATAGTGTGTGTGTGTATTCTAGGAGTGTTTAGGTGTGTTTGTGGGGGTTTTCTTCTTTAGGACTGAGTTTTCTCTTCCCTAGGCGAAGGGGGCTTTTGGGCCTCCTTTTTCGAAGTTTTTCTCCTTCATTCTCCCCTTTCACCTTTCCTCCTGCCACTAGTACATTCATCGTGTGTGTTTTATCGGGGTTTCTGGGGTTTTTAGCGAGGTTAGCGTCACCACGTGGGGCCTTCGCCTCCCCACGTGGTGTGCGTGTGGGGTCTTTGCAGCCCTTCCTCTTGCCTTCCCCGATTATTGTGTGTACCCTCTCGGTAGGGGGGAGTGAGAATTGTGCCCTGGTTCTCTCTTCCTCTCCCGTGCGGGTTTTTTTTAGTGATTTTTGGTGTTTTTCCAGTGTTTTTAGCCTGGGTTGTTACAACTCAGGCTACCGGGCCCCCCCCGTTCCCCCTCCTTCGGGATCCTTCTGGCCGGGGGGTTTCATTTACCCGCTCCATGTGGCGGGCTGTTTTCTGGTTTTACGGGGTTGTTTCCCTGGCGGGTGTGCGTGAGTTTGGGGGGTCGTGTCCTGGCCCCCGGGTTCAACGGGTGTTTCCCGCGCTACTTCTCCTTGTTTGGGGGTTTCCCATGTCTTCTGTGTTCTAGTGTCTGCACGTGCTAACCCATGTTTGTGTATTTTTTTCTTCCTCAGCCTACTCGTGCCTTATGTGCTGCTTCGGGGTGTACCGTGCGGGTCTCTCCTGACGGACACCTGCACTGTTCGCCTCACGCACCCTGCTTCACTCCCTTGGGTTACGACCCTTTGGCGTGTGGTGTGTGCCACCCCTGGCCTGAGTTGTGTCGGGTTACCTCCCCTTCTGCCCGCTCCAAACTCCCCGCCCTTGCTTCTCTTCGTATGGCGTGGACGAGGGCTAGGAGAATGGCCCATAAACGAGACGGTTGTTCTTTGGCGTGGGTGGACCCGATTTTGGGAACGGACCTGGGTTTGTTCAGGACCTGTTACCCTTCTTCCTGTCTCTTGGAGTCTCAGGGGCTAGAACCTCCTGAGGCCCGAGAGATTGAGCCTCCTTCCCTAGACGGTACTACGACTCCTTCTCGGGGCTTCTCCCACCGGGAAACGAGCGAGTCTGTCGCGCTGGTTCCCCCGACTACCTCACCGGTACAAGGGCCCAGCAGGGAACCTCCAGCTTCGCCTCCTTCTAGAGCCGGCTCCTCAGGCCTCTCTAGGGGACGCAAGCGTTCGGCTAAAAGGTCCCGCCACTCCAGGAAGTCCCGGGCTCGTTGCCGTTCTCCTTCCTTCTCATCTTCGTCGTCTTCTTCTTCCTCTTCTTCTTCGTCGGGTAGCTCTCCTTCGCCCGCCCGCAAATCCCGCAAGGGTAAGCGGGGGGGGGACAGCCCCTCGTCGAGGAAGATAGTGAAGATCTTCCACACCCTTATTCCTCACGCTTTTCCTGGGGTTTCCACCGCGCAGCCTCCGGCTGTCGCTCCGGAACCCGCTCCTTCGCCCACCCTTGCCCCTCCTCCCGCTTCTGCTCCCGTCGAGGGCGCGAGTCCTCCCGGGGATATGGGAGTCATTATCGTTCCTCCCGTTTCCCCGGGACTCAAGTCTCCGTCGGGAGACGTAGCTGAGGAGTTGGTTACCTCCGCACCTCCATCCCCGTCACCCCCTCCTGCGGGCGACGGATACCTTCCCTACTCTTGGGCTCTTCTCCCTCCTTCCTGGACCCACTCTTCGGAGGAGGGCAGACTGGTGGCTTGGTCTCCGGACACGGCTCAACCAGACGTGTGGACCCGGAGGGATGACGTCCTGGTGAAGTGGGGGGCGGATGAGAAGGGCGACGCTATTCCCTTCTACAAGGTCCGTCCCATCTCAGCGCCCGTACCCACTTCATCGAGAGTGTCCTCTGCGGCTACCCTGGACGCGATGGGTTTTCTGGTGGAGTACAGCCAGTTGCACTTGTCCGAGGCTTGGAGGATTGACCGCTCCCACGGGAACACGGCAGTCCTCCTTTCCCCGGACGCGTACTTCCCGGGGGATAAGGGCGAAGGGGACCTGGACATCCCAGCCCTTCTCCTTAAGTCCGTGGACCACCAGAGGCACAGCGCGCCCAGGAAGCCCCCTCCTCCGTCTTTCCCCGTCATCCTCCCTCATTCCCGTGCCCCCCCGGGTTTGAGGGAATGCCTGTGGAAGACGGAGAAGGAGCTTCCGGTCCCCTATCAGCTGAAGGAGCCCGATGGCAAGTTGCGGCAGGCGGAGTCTGCTGCCAGCTTGGAATTGGCCCACACCATCTCCACGGGGGCAGCCGCTGCGCTTATCCGAGACTGCCTTAACGCCCTCACCAACACCTACCACGAGATGTCGGGTATACAGCTAGCGTGAGTACCTTACTTCTTGTGTCATGTTACTTTGGGGATACGGGGTAGAGGGTCTCTCTGTTACTCCCGGGTACTTATTCCCGGGTTCGCTCGGTTTTTTCCTTGTTTACCTCTTACAGTGACTCCCTCTCTTCCATGGCCACCGTGATGGAGGGCGTGGCGGCGATGGCGACCCACAACATGCGGGAGGAGGCGAAGGTTTTCGCCGAAGCGAGACTGGCAGCCCGCCAGGCGGCTGCTAAATCTGCACCGGAGATGGCACAGAGGGGAGTGGTGCATGCTGCCCCCCTTTCCCCTGCCCTCTTTGATCAACCGGCGACAGACGCAATCTTCTCCTCACTCCCAGCGGTAATCAACTTACCAAAACCCTCTACCTCCAAGTAAGTACCTCTCGTTGTTCTACTTACCTGAGTTATTTTCACGGGAGGTGAAATTGAAGGAATATTCGGTTCTCCTTTGGTTCCTAATCAATCTGTTTGTCCGTAGGCCACGTGCCCCACAGCCATCCAGACCAGCCTACCAGCCCCGAAGGCCCTCCCAGCCTTCCAGACTGCCGAGGCCCTCGTACCCCACTCCCCCGAAGGCACACAACAGGCCCTCCCAGAGGGGCCAGCAGCCTTTTCGAGGGAGGGGACAGGGCTCCAAGCCCTACAGCAAGCCCAAGTCCTCCTTCAGCCACCCCTCCCAGAAGGACCGCTCCACTTGAGGGTCCCACTCTGGGCTGCCTCACAGGGTGGTCAGCAGCCTGGCCCTCCCACGGCTGGGCAGCAAGGATAATTCGCCAGGGCCTGTCATGGCCCTGGATAACTGTTCCGGTGAGTAACTGTTAACTCTCCTAATCTGACATATGACTTATGCCTAATCCCGTCCTTGGGTTCCCGTTAGGTCAAAATCAGATTTTCCCTTGCGGTCAAAATCTCTGCCTCTCCCGTCATTTACCCTCCAACCATCCCCGGGTCCCTCGAGCCCCGGGGGCTAGGATTAACTGTACTCTCACTGACACCTGTCTTTTCCCGTTACAGCCACTACGTCTACCTCCTGCCTCAACCAAAGTGTCACTTTCGGTCGTCCTGCATGTGTTAGAAATGCGGGAAAAAGGGGTAGTGGAGCGGGCGACGGGAAGGGTCTTTCTTTCTCGTTTATTCACGGTCCCCAAAAAGGACCAGGGAAAAACGAGATTGGTGATGGACCTGAACAAACTAAACAAATTTGTGAAAACCTTACGTTTCAAGATGGTTTCGGTTGCTCAGGTCCGCACAGTTCTAAGGAAGGGAGACTGGTTAGCATTCCTGGATCTCAAGGATGCGTACTGGCACGTCCCGATCCACCCCAGGTTTCGCCGTTTTCTGGCCTTCCAGGTGGGGACCGAGACGTTCCAGTTTACCAGGCTCCCTTTCGGTCTTTCTTTAGCTCCTCGTGTCTTCACAAAGCTCGTGAGGGTGGTGGCATCCCGTCTGGCAGAGGCGGGTGTCCCCACCCTCATGAACCTGGACGATTGGTTGCTTCACGCCCCTTCCAAGGAGCAGGTAGCAAACAACGTCCGGGTAGCGAGGGGAGTGCTAGAGGAAATGGGGTTCCTGTTGAACATCCCCAAGTCCTCTCTCACTCCCACTCGCAAACTGTGTTGGCTAGGAATAGAGTGGGACTCTCTTTCGGCCACCCTCTCTCTCGCTCCAGACAACGCCCGCCGGACCCTCCGCCACGTCCGCCAGGCGCATTTTTCCCGTACTTTTTCTCGCCGCCAATAGGAATCATTGCTCGGGTCCCTAAATTTCGCGGCCCCTGCAATGCCCCTGGGACGACTGAAACACAGGAGGCTTGACGCGGAAGGTAAACCTCCACCTTTCCCCCGCACACAGGGACCTTCCCAGGCAAGTGTCCCCCTCTCTCCACCGCCTCCTTCGCCCCTGGCTACGTCCCGGTGCCCTGCGTCAGCGGGTCCCCTGGGTGTTCCCTCCCCCGGGGATCACGGTGGCGACAGACGCATCGGACGTAGGCTGGGGGTACCAGTCTTGCCTGGGACATCAGCGTTGCGGGGGATGGAAGGAAGGGGAGAAGCTACTACACATCAACGCCCGGGAGTTGATGGTAGCGAAGGAATGGCTCAACAGACACCCACAGTTTGCCAGGATAGGCGTCCGCTTCGATATGGACAATGTTGCGGCCGTGCAGTGCCTGCAGAAACAGGGCACCGCACGGTCGGAAATTCTCCTGTCCCTGTCAGAACAGATTTTTGCAATAGCGGCCAAGAGGTGCATTCACCTCTCGGCCCGCTACATGCCAGGGCAGGAGAACGATTGGGCGGACGCCCTATCCAGGTTCAGGGGGACGTCAGTCGAGTGGCAACTGCGTCCACTTGTGTTCGAGTCTCTCTGCCTTCGCTACGGGACACCGGAGGTGGACCTATTCGCCTCCCCATCCACGGCCCTACTTCCTCTGTTCCTGACATTCTCGTCCAGAACAGAGGCGGGAGGCCCGGAAGCCTTCACAGAGGACTGGAACAGGTGGGGGCATCTCTACCTCTTCCCACCCCCAGCTACGTCAGTCCTCCTGAAGGCGATCCTCAAGCTGCGCACATTCTGGGGGAGGGTACTCCTCATAGCCCCCCTCTGGCCAGCACAGCCGTGGTTCGGAGAATTGTCCCGGTGGTGCCCTCATCCCCTTCAGTTGGGATCGGCGTGCCTCTCCAGCACCCTGTCTGCACCACTCCAAGCGTCACTGAAACTACACGCTTGGAGTTTCTACGGGGAGTCCTCAGCAAAAGGTTCACTAAGGAGACAGTGGACAAGATGTTGAGGGCTCATCGTCAGTCATCGGTGCGACAGTACGAATCGTGCTGGAAAAGATTCCAGGACTTCTTGCGAAGACACCCCTCCATGGTCATCTCGGAGGTCACGGCCCTGAAATTCCTCACGTGGCTCGCCAATTCCACCAACAGGGCCCCGGCGACGGTGCTTGCGCATCACGCAGCCCTGTCTGATCCCCTCCTCCTGGGTTTTAACACTAAGGTTTCGGAGAGGCCTATCTCTCTCCTGAGGATGGGGATTCGGGCGGGGACCGCACCTCACCGGGCCCAGACGCCCTCCTGGTCCCTTCACCGCGTCCTTTCCTACCTGACCTTCGAGGGGGTCCCTCTGGAGGTTTGTCACCTCCTCCAGAAAGCTCTCTTCCTGCTCGCCTTAGCTACAGGGTACAGGGCATCTCAGTTGGCAGCCCTGACCCGTCACACAGCCTTTTCTTCCGTAAGCCCTAACCTTACTTCCTTAACTGTCTCCCCCTCTCCTGCGTTTCTAGCTAAGAACGAGCAGGCTGACGACAGGATTGGCCCTCTCGCAGTACCCTCGTTCCTGAGGGATGGAAGTTTCAACCCCCTCTGCCCAGTCCACGCCTTTTCAGCGTACGTGGAGGCGACGAGAGGGGCTTCTCCGGACCACCTCTTCTACAACTTTAGGTCCGGTAACCCTCTCTTCCCTAGGTCAATCGCTCGCCTTCTCTGCCGAGTGATAGAGAACGGGGATCCCGGACACGCCCCGAGGGCTCACAGCGTTAGGGGCGTGGCCGCCTCCCTCGCCTTCCTCAGGACTCACTCGGTGGAGAGGGTTAGGGATTTGGGGGGTTGGACTTCCACTTCCTCCTTCAGGACGAGGTATCTGTTCCACTCGCTCTCCCCTACCCCCTGTGTGGCTATGGGTACTCCACCCTCCATTCCCCAGGGTCCCCGCGGGAGACACATGGGGGGGGAGGGGCCGCCCGAAGAGAAAAGGTCGGGCGACTTAAGTCCCGTCACTATCATCCCATACTTCATCCCCATCTTGTACAGCTTCATGCTCATCCCCATGTCTATCATACGTGTACATATGGTGCGGACAAAATAAATTACATTGTTACGGAATTCTTGTGTATTCATTCTCCAAACAATTACTTTACTATGATGAGTGACAGGATATTTTATTAAACACAGGATGACTACATCCTGGTGTCCTCCTTCATCCCCTCGGGATCGCATTACCTGAGCGGGGGCCATAGCCCTAGCTCAGAGGACTTGAATAAAGGGGGGGGGGGGGTTGGGGGGGGGTTGTGCATGGTCACCCCTCCCCTCCTCTCCTAGACCCGACCCCTCGAGTCTGCCTATAAAGACTTTATGTGTAACAATTCTGGTCTATAACAGAATGGTCTACGGGTAATATGGAATAAGCTACTACACTCCCACCACGGCTACTCACCTAGCCAGTGTTGGGAGTTGCTTTAGCTTCAACCTCACCCTGCTCGGTTACCTTTCCTGCTCTCCGCTCTCAACCGCTCTTAACTAGCACGTGATTGCCTCCACCTCACCTCCCACCTACCGCATCGCATGCATAGCAATCCAGCTGTGCTGGTTTCACTATACCAATAATAATGCATTTGTCGCGGCTTCTAGCCGCTTAAATTGTATTTATTGGTTGTGAAACCAGCACAGCTTTGACTGACCCACCCACCTCCCGATGCGGCAGGCATTCACTTCTTCCTTTCTCATTGGAGTGACCAATTGCCTGAGAACGCGGAGCGGGGCTAATACCTCACCACGCCACCACCAGTAGGCTCCACTATCAGTACAGTGCCAGATTTGAATTTTTATTTACTTCTGATGATCGTCACGGAATAGACCCTTCCAACCCAGATTATGCCTATACGGGGCCTGGGCTTGAGAAGGGGCGTATTCTATAGCAATCCAGCTGTGCTGGTTTCACAACCAATAATCACAATTTAAGCGGCTAGAAGCCGCGACAAATGCACTAATTTAACAAAAAGTGTTCTCCGTTTAGATTTTGACATAAGTTTGTATATTTTCATTATCTCTGGAATCTGGGCGAAATGATGCCCAGGCGGGTTGTGTAATGAGGTCGCATTGTCGAGTTTCACTTATTATGAAATCACGTTCATACTTTCATTTCCTTGACTGGGAGCCTTGAAGGGGAAAAACTCTTGGAGCCCTGCTGAGTACTCCAAACAAAACAACAGATTCCCTGTTTGTATAAGACTGGAGCGATTTTCTTCCTGGTATAGTTGCAGGAATCAGTAGCCACCCTATTTGGCAAAAAGAGGTTCTCCCTTAAAATGTTTCTTGCTTCGTCTGATCTTTATATAAAGTTTTATTTCGAAGACTCTCATCTTTTCTCTTCTTCCTATATCCAAACTGAACAACGGATTAGATGAAATATATGTATAACACTATGCTTGATCTATCGACCGAGTAGTTTGTTTAAAATTGTGCATATCAATATAAATAATAGCTTGGTTATTCTCTCGTTCTTTGCTACGTCCCTTGAGAGCATTCAACACTCGCCAAGATAAGTTATCTTAGTAAAACAAATATTCTCTCTCACTCTCACTCTCTCATATTAGTATTCCTCGTGGACATCTGATACGATACTATCTCCCATGTAGCCCCACATTTGCTACAATGACATGCCATTCCCTCGCCTTCCACGTCACCACCCATAATCCACCTCATTTGATCGGGCCGAGGGGCAATTTATGACCCGGTAGAAGAGAAGGCAATATTTTTCGTATAATTCTTCGACTGTCCTTCCCTTCCTTCTATTCCCTTCAGGCGTGCTGTCCTTCCTTCCCTCCACCCTCTCTCATTTTTGCTCGTGCTTGCTATCTTTCTTTTTCGTCTATTTGTTCTCCCTCCACTAACCTCATTCATCCTCGTGCTACAGAGTATCCCGGTCCTCGCGTGATCTTCCTTCTTCCTCACTCATTTTTTCTCTTACCACCAACACTCCTTCCCAAACAAGATGACATGGTTATGAGTTCAGTAGGGGATCAAAGTATCTGAATGTCATCTGTGATGGGCGAATTGAAGTTTACATAGCTCTACAAATAATGCTACAGAATAAATTCCCTACTTTGAGTCTGAAATTATGTGTTTCCTGTCATAATTTGGAGTTACCCACTAACGTGGGCGGTAATAAACTCTCCCCTATACAACACCCAGATGTCATTTCTACCATATTAGCATAGGGTCAATATTGGCCAAGCAAACAGAGCCATCTTCCACTCACAAAGGCAATGTAATATAGGCAATAGGAATCCCAGCGCAGAAAAACAAAGTCATAGCCCATACAATAAGCTCTTCCTACGGTAGAGAAATTGTAACCCTTGTGGCGGGCAGCGGGACCTCCCTTTGTACCTATCGGCCTGACGCGGCTAGCCAAAAGCTCCTCCCCCACAGGCCCAAGGGCTTATAAGCGGCCCCCGCCGGCCCAGCATTGCTCACTCTGACTCTAGCACTCACCAGGCCGACAATTCCCCTTCCGGAAAGCCACCAGCTACGCTCCTGCCACACACTGCAGCGACGCACCAGGACCGACGGCTGCTGGTACAAGAGACCCGTGTGTAGGCTTCCCCGCTTCCACGTGTACACTATACTTTTTCTGGCCTGGTCCTGGAGCACTATATTACCTTGTACTACCTTCCTGTGCTATAACTTGTTCTCTAATAAACCATGTACTGTGTAACCAGTGAGTTTGAACACCCTGAGGTATAGTGGACTACTTAATTCCACACCCTAAAGGGGAGAACTTTTTTTTGGTTAATTGGAAGGCAACTGATTTTTCGAAACTATCCTAAAACAAATAACATTAAGGTTTCGAATATGGGATTTATTTAGTGACATAATTTGGAGGATTTAGTAGCCTTCCAAATTACGGTCTAAAGTTTCTCCTACGAAACAGTATTGAACACGTTCGGATTTCTTTTCAATAATACAGTAGGACATTGTTCTTGAAGTGAACCAGGATTAACTCCAAAGGCTAGTAGTACTGTATGTCAAGAAATCATACACAGCAGTCTCAAGGGATCATTTTAATTCGAGTGATTCAACTAAATCAGAAAACAGACTCTGTATACGAATAGGGGATTGCTTTTTTGCGCTGTTTCTCTCGAAGATACTTAAAATAAACGACCTTCTTAAGTCTTATATGCAAGATTGAGCACACAAGCCAGGCGATTTCATAACTATGTTGCGAAGAAAAAGCATTCAAGGGTATCCTCAACTCTCTCACAAAACATATTATCCATACAGTAGTGGTTAGTTTCGTAACAAAATTGTGAAACAAACTCCACTCTTCAATTCTCATACAGGATCTCCACCGCCTAATCTGATTACAATATAAAATATTCTTGAGATTTACAGGACTGAGGTGAAAGTTTTCTGGCGTTAATTTATTCCTCCTTTTCACCTCAGTAAGTGACGTGTGGTGAACAGAGAGGAGAAAGAATACACCAAAGTGAAACAAATATCTATTGACACTTCGCTTATTCAGGCATCTTCAGAATGCAGATTAGCACAACTCAAGTGTTTCTTTACCATATATGGTGTAACTGCAGTAGCGGCCCAAGCGGACTCGCCTCCTCGGACTCGGGGTCCGGTCGGACACGCTCCAAGCCTATACTCGGCCAACCCCCACGTGTCCTAAGGGCTTATAAGGGGCCTCTCAGCCCATGTAAGGCGACTAGCTACGGATCTGGTCATATTTGCTGCCACCGTCTCCTGCCCCCTTCCTGTACACCCACGCCATCTTCTACTTGCACTCACCTGGGCAGGTGGTTGCTACCAACAAGCTCTCCCATGTATATGCTTCCCCCCACTACCATGTGTTCACTCTCTACTTCATCTGGCCTGGTCCTGGAGCACCTGTGTACCGTTTAACCAGTGAGTTTGGACATCCTGAAGAGTAGTGGAGAGACTAGGAGTCCCGCAATTGGTGAGCCCGTTGACAAACTCACAAGTGTTACAATAGCTCCACAACAACATCTCGGTAACGACACTGCAATCAACATCATCACAACCAAGCTCCAAGCTACACTCTACAATCAACATCTCCTTAATCAAGCTCCAACCGACACCCAACAAGTATGCACTACACGTCTTCCTACGAAGTTCCTCTACACAACCTTGGCCCCTACAACCTTCGCCCCGTGGGACAACGGATCTACAACTTTTGCCACGTGGGACGACGGACCTACACCGTCGCTTCTACAATCTGCACCACGTGGGACAGCGCCACAACACTCTCCATACCGTTTGTGCTGCACCCCGTACAACACGCTACTACCAGGTATCTCAACCCTCACTTCAAACAATGGCCAAGGTATAGTGTTAATGCACAATTTCCTTCATTCCCTCCATGTATTTTGCATTAATTATTTAATTTCATACATGTTCCACTGACCCACCACTTCCCTTGTTCATGTACCCTTCACGTGTTACCTCCCCATCTTCTCACTTGCTACACACGTTATTCTCCCAACTTCTTTTGCTGCTCGACTCAATTCTGTGACTTTCAGGTCATGTTTTTCCTTTTATTTTTGTGTTCATTCTTCTTCGCCACACCACGTGGGTACTACGTACTTCCTCTCTCTTTGTATCACGTATGTTGCACCTCCACTCCCACTTCCGGCGCCACGTAGCCACCCCCGCGCGCTTCCCGCACCCACGCCACATCGTGTTTCCCGCCTATAAGGCTAATTTGCCCTTCTTTCTTCGCCTCAGGCTACCTGGCCACGTGTTAAAATTTCCCTTGTACCTGCCCCAGCTTGGCCTGCCTCTCTTTCCTACCCCTTGCCGGTTTCTAGTATATTCTTCCTTGCTTTGTTTTTTTGTGCTTGCCCTACCGTTACCCCTTTGTTCTTCCACGCCTTACCCCCACACGCATCCCTGTGCTACTCCACTTCTCCATGCTTCACCTCGCCCTCCCGTTGTGAACACACCCGTTCCCTCCACTTCTGTACCTAACATATTTCATTATTGCTATTACTATTATTGTATTGTGCCACCATTATTTATTTTGTTTTTTGTGTCTCCTGTGCATACTATTCTGTGCACACACACACACACACACACACGCACACATTCCACCCGTACACCACATCGTCAACCTCACCAAACGCATCAAGGAGCACCGATACCACATCTCTCTACTGTGTGTTAAGTGTTGTGCATAAAGTATTGTAGTAGTAGCATACGCACCACTCTGTGTTTCTATATATATATTCTATGTGCTGGTGCGCCACTCCCAGTTTCTTTGTGATGTCCCCGTCCCAGACAAGCCACAGTCTGGCGGTTTGATTAATCCTAAATCCCGTCCCCTGGTCCAGCTTTGCATACCCTTGGGAACCCTAGCCGCCAGCCTTCCGCTTCCTCCAGGTATGAATTAAGGTGGGTCCAGCAGGTCAGGAGATGGTGTGATCACGTGATTGATGCTACATACGGGAACCCAGAGAAAGGATATAAAAGAGCGGGCTGGCGCTTGTGAGCGAGAGATTCCAGTGAGCTACTAAGGAAGGACCAACTGTACCTGCCAGCGTCACACACCTGAAGTCCACGTGTCCGCACTACGTCCACACGCTGTTCCCCTGCCCTACACTACTACACAAGCGACACTGTAACTACCGACTCTCCTCGACGCAACATCGGCAGGCTGGCCTTCCCCCATACTATATGTACTGCACCTTTGTATATTACCAAATAAACTGTACCGTGTATTCTAGAGTCTGTTCACCCGGGTAGATGCATAAGGATTCCTTACTGTCTCAGTATCCCTGGTGAAGGACTGTTAGGACTGAACTGTATACGTGTGCCATTTTTTATGTTCTGTGTGTCGCCCCCAGTGTTCTAGCCCTCTCACTCTCTCAATACGTTAGCCATGTTAGGCAAAGGGAGGGGTTTGCAGTATACTTGCGTTACTTTTCCGTCTAGCCGCCGCCTCTCACTCCACACACACGCATGACACATTTTCTTTTCTTCCACTTGTGCTACACCTCATACTCACCCTCCACACCACGCCATCTTTTCCTCCACCCATACATAACACGCTCACTCAACCTCGTCTCCACATCACACTCCCCATAACGAATCTCTAGCTACATGCTACTCCACAAGCAAACGCACACCACGTATTTCTTTTCCTCCACCCATGCGCTACTCACCCTGCACCATACATCCTTCGCCACTATCTTCCACATAACTGACCACATTTCCTCACCATCATTCCACATAAATTCCACTACCTCCACCAACCTCGTCTCCACACGACACTCAACCCCCACTAGCCCTTTGACACACGCCGCTCCACATGCACACGCACATACATACATTTCAAGATTCATAATGGGGCTGGGTGGGATAGTTGCCAGTTAGGCGTGATATCACTGACTATTGATGTTGATATGTATGATTAAACATTCATACCGTCCATAACACACCAGAAGGAGGTAATCTGCAATAATGTGTTCGATTCCCTGCTCTTCTCTGACCATGGGCTTCAGAAAAGAGAGGGGATACCGATTGGTGCAAGCGACTGTACCTCCTCGAGCAGGATATCCTCCACTTGGCTAATACCCAATTCATCGTCATTGGTAGTGCCAGACGGCAACTCAACTTCAGGCGACAGAAGGATGGTGGTGTTAGGACAAACGCCTCTTCCCTTCACCCTTATCATTTCAAGTCAACAACATCTAAATCAGTTGCAGCACCCTCTCAACTCTATCAAGAAGCAGCTGCTTCTTACTCTAGTGAGAACGTTTCTACGGTTTCACTACATAATAGTTTCTCTGTCTTGGAAACTGAATCAGACATTCATTCTGGTGACCCTTCAGTTGATGACAATTCTCAGATTTTAACTAGAGGTGTCCATGTGGTAGAGGTTCACGCTGCCATACGCTCTCCAAAAAGGAAACCCAAGTCAACTAAATTGCAACAGAGACATCTTCGTGGTTCCTCTGAGACACTTCACTTTATGGACGTTCCTCCTTGCAAAGCAACCGTCTCTGTAGACTCATCCACATTTTCCTCTCAATTTCACCAGAAGCGTTCTCGTGGCTCTGATGAATCTCTTGATTCAACAGATATTGCCCCTCGCAAGCTTCCTTTGGGAACATCGGAAGGGCGTGAAGTGAATGTGGATGCCTCGGATATTGTGACTTCAAAAGATACAGTTTCTCTTCCTCTTGACCAGTGGAGTGATTCTTCCACCTGTATTATGGATGTTGATGTATCTGCCTGTGTCAGTGATACCACTACTGTACAGGACAATACCAATGTGGTTGTTTCAAAGAATATCCCTGCTCTTCTATAAATTCTTCTAACATATCAGATGCTCCAGGGACTCGTCTACGGGTCCCAATTAATGCCCCAAGTACTACTCCTCGGGTTCGCTCTTCTAATAGTGGCCCAGGATTAGACAAAACTTGTCGTTTGAGAAAACCCTCTGGTCAAGGTGGTAATGGGAAGACCCTTCGTGAGGCATCCCAAAAATCCGTACAAAAGTAACACTGTTCAAGGTCCTTCAGTGGAATTGCCGTGGCTTGTGTGCCTCTTGGGAGGAACTGCGCATTCTCTCTAGCTTCTCTCATGCAAGTGTTTCTCTCCAAGAGACAATGCTTGGGGACTACATTCCTGACAGTCCTCCAGTATACTCTGCATTTTATTTCAATTAATTTGAAGGGCAGGGTCACCATGGTGGCTCTGCCATCCTAGTTCGACGCGATGTTTCATACACGAGCCTGGAGCTTGACACTCCGCTCCAGGCTGTTGCAGTAAAGACTTTCATGGGCCGCCCCTACACTGTGTGCTGTCTATACCTTCCTCCCAGTGTTACAGTTGAGAGGGGTGATCTCATCCATCTTGTATGGGACCTTCCCTCTCCCTTTATTTTATTGGGTTTGGTCAATCCCAGTGGTATTTTATTGGCTTCTTTTATTGAGGAAGAGGGATCAGGTGTTTTAAATACGGGAGATGTGACACATTTTAATAGCCCTGTTGGGACTTTTACAGCCATTGACATTTCTCTCTGCTCAACCAGGTCTCTGTTGGATTTTACTTGGAGTGTATTGCCCGATTTATGTAGTAGTGACCACTTCCTTATACTCCTGGAAAGTAACAGGTACGAACCGCTGTCTCGTCTTCCTAGGTGGAGATTAGAGAAGGCTGACTGGCAGTTTTTTTGAGAACTAACTTTTCCTGTCTCTTCTGTAGTAGATTTTGGTAGTTATGAAGAGGCTGTAACATACTTCACTGATATGCTCCACTCTGCTGCTCTCAACTCTATCCCTAAAACTTCTTGCCACTTTCCCAAACGTCCTGTCCCTTGGTGGTCACAAGTCTGCACTACTGTTGTGCGGGAGAAACACGCTGCTTTCTCTTGCCTTCGTGGCAATCGTGGGGACCCAACTCTTTTAGAGGACTTCCGACAGGCAAGGGCTCGGTCTATACGAATTTTAAAAGAGGCACGACGTGCATCTATATGTCTTCGATTAATACTAAACCCCACTCACCCAAGTGTTGAGGAGAGACTGTAAGATGGCAGTGAAGTTTTCTCCTAGACCTCCACTTGTTCTGAAGGTCAATGAAATTAAGATCATGGATGGTTTACCAGTTGCCAACACCATGGCAGAGACTTTTGCTAGAGTCTCCAGATGTGACTCTTGACCTCTGGCTGTAAGTCATGAAATGGGAGCCCAGGAGCGCACTGTCCTGGATTTCTCTGGAAACGAGAATGAAAGTTATAACCATATATTCACCATGAAAGACTTGCACTCTGCTCTCTCTCTCTCTTTGCGGTGACACTTCTCCTGGGCCAGACAACATCCCATATGCAATGTTGTGACACTTGGGTGAGGAGGCGATCTCATTTCTTCTAGCTTTATATAACAGGATTTGGCTGGAGCTTGTCTTCCCTTCTGAGTGGAGGGTTGCTACCATCCTTCCAATCCCCAAGCCGGGCAAGGAGTCTAGTGTTGCTCTAAATTACCAACCTATTGCCTTGACCTCCTGTCTCTGTAAACTATTTGAGAAGGTGGTGAATGTCAGACAGGTATACTTCCTGGAACGGGGTGGTTTTCTGTTTCCGTCCCAGTCTGGCTTTCGTAAACACTGTACCACTTCAGACGCTCTGGTCAGGTTGGAAGCTGCTGCATGTGAGGCTTTTGCACGACATCAACAGCTGGTCTGTGTATTCTTTGTTTTAGAAAAAGCCTATGACACTACATGGCAATATGGCATCCTGCAAGAACCACACGTATATGGCCTGCGGGGTCACCATCCACACTTTCTTAAGGAGTTTCTCAGTGGTCGCAGTTTTAGTGTGAGGGTTGGCACAGCCCTCTCAGCATCCGTTGCAGAGGAGGACGGCGTGCCCCAGGAAAACGTCCTAAGTGTCACGTTGTTTGCAGTAGCAATTAATGCCATTGCCTCATCCCTTCCGTACTGTATAGCCAACTCGATGTACAGCTCCGGACAGATCAAGGGTCCACACCCCATCCATCAGCGACTTGGTTTGGGCCTCGTCGGATCTGGCAACAGTTGCCGGTGGAGGGAGGGGGGATGTTAGTGGGAGAGGAGAGAAATGTGGGCGGAGCTATATAGGAGGGTAACGAATGATCAGGTAGAGAAGACTTGTGTCAGGAGGAATGAATGAAACATACACTGTGAACGGTATCGAATCACCAATAGTTTAAAGCAGGGTTCTTCAAACTTTTTCAGTCGTGATCCAGTTTTTACTATGACATCATTCTCGCGACCCATAGCCTACAGAAAGATCTTTTACAAATGACCAGAATTATCAACCTAAGAAAATACAAGGCCAGAAACTGAAACACAATAATTATGATTAAAAGGCATTCTAACCAGAATTATAAACAGAATTAAAAGCACTGCCTCACCTACCCTCCTTCTCTCTCTCTTATTTTCTCTCAAGAAGGCTAATATTTGTACAATGATTTTATTTTATTGATAATTAAATATATGAATATTCGATTATAAAAATATGTTAGGTGGATTCATGTATGAACTTCATATTTATTTCATTGTCACGAACATTATTATTCTAATTTATTCATGTATTTATTTTTGTGAGCCTGCGACCCAGTTTAGAAGAATTCGGGACCCGTAGTTTGAAGAACCCGGGTTTAAAGAAGTGCATACTGCATTAACTTAGGTGGATATAGGAGAGAAGAAATGTGATGAATTGAGCCAAGAGTGAGGGGGAAGAGGGTAAGAAAAATGAAGGTTGTTAGTTTAAAAGTAATAACAAACAAATATAATTAGAATATCTGTTACATTATATCCTTTAAATAAAGGCACTGTCTTTTGTTCACCTTCGTAGTGGGATAGACTACTGAATATATATTATCCTTTGGATAATAGACAGCTATCCCTGTATTCCTTTTATCCCTCGTGCTTGCCCCGTAGGGGGGTATTGCCTGTAATGATGTGGGCAATACTTCAAGGGTGTTGGCGCCCCTTCGGCCCCAGCCACTAGTTTACATTTCTTCAACTGTCCCTCCTTTCTTCCTATTTCCTTCTTGCATGCTGTCACACCTCTCTATCACCTTTTCCTGGTGCTATTTGACCTCGCTGTTGCGCCACCTAATATCGATCAAATCCCTTGTGCTTGTAGTCCACCCTATTTATCACCTTCTCCCAAGCCCAGCTGTGTTTTTTTTTTTTTTTTCGGCAGAATATGGTTTAATTTTCTAACTTTTTTAATAATCATATTTGTCAACAAATTCATTAAGCTATTTACCAGGATTTTTTCTTCTAAATATGCATTTCCTTAAAAATAATGTATGTTAAACTTAAATAGGCGCCACTATATGACGTTTTCAATAAACTTGGTCTAATTTTATGCATAGGCTATATATATTACAGTATCTCTCAAGTAACTGGTAACCTTACACATCCTCCATACTGTCTTATCCCTCTCTCGCTTGCCCTTCCCTCCTTTCTTACCGTTTATCTTTTCTTTCTCATATTTTTAACCTTCTCATTCGTTCTCAAAAAGTTTTAATGACATAGGCCTTTCTCCCTTATCACTTATAGTCCAGTTATATGATTCGAAAGACTGCGGCTGAGATTATGTTGTTGATCGCATGTTGGTTCTCAATATGTAGAGGTTGATTGATATTAGGCGCCGCAACAGCGAGGTTATATAACGCCAGAAAACGGTGATATAGAGGTGAGACAGCAAGCAGGAAGGAAATAGAAAGAAAAGAGGGATAGTCGAAGAACTAAAAGCTAGCTATATATATATATATATATATATATATATATATATATATATATATATATATATATATATATATATATATATATATATATATATATATATATATATATATATATATATATATATATATATATATATATATATATATATATATAAAGGGAGAAAGGCCTATGTCATTAAAACATTTTAAGAGCGAATGAGAAGGTTAAAAATATGAGAAACAAAAGATAAACGGTAAGAAAGGAGGGAAGGGCAAGCGAGAGAGGGATAAGATAGTAGGGAGGGGATGTAAGGTTACCAGTTACTTGAGAGATACTGTAATATATATAGCCTATGCATAAAATTAGACCAAGTTTATTGAAAACGCCATATAGCGGCGACTATTCAAGTTTAACATACATTATTTTTAAGGAAATGCATGTTTAGAAGAAAAAATCCTGGTAAATAGCTTAATGAATTTGTTGACAAATATGATTATTAAAAAAGTTAGAAAATGAAACCGTCTCCTGCCTAAAAAAAGAAGAAAACACAGCTGAGCTTGCGAGAAGGTGATAAATAGGGTGGACTACAAGCACGAGGGATTTGATCGATATTAGGTGGCGCAACAACGAGGTCAAATAACACCAGGAAAAGGTGATAGAGAGGTGTGACAGCAAGCAAGAAGGAAATAGGAAGAAAGGAGGGACAGTTGAAGAAATGTAAGCTAGTGGCTGGGGCCGAAGGGGCGCCAACACCCTTGAAGTATTGCCCACATCATTACAGGCAATACCCCCTAACGGAGCAAGCACGAGGAATAGAAGGAATACAGGGATAGCTGTCTAATATCCAAAGGATAATATATATTCAGTAGTCTATCCCACTACGATGGTGAACAAAAGACAGTGCCTTTATTTAAAGGATATAATGTAACAGATATTCTAATTATATTTGTTTGTTATTACTTTTAAACTAACAACCTTCATTTTTATTACCCTCTTCCCCCTCACCCTCGGTTCAATTCATCACATTTCTTCTCTCATATATCCACCTACGTTAATGCAGTATGCACTTCTTTAAAACCGGGTTCTTCAAACTACGGGTCCCGAATTCTTCTAAACTGGGTCGCAGGCTCACAAAAATAAATACATGAATAAAATAGAATAATAATGTTCGTGACAATAAAATAAATATGAAGTTCATACATGAATCCACCTAACATATTTTTATAATAGAATATTCATATATTTAATTATCAATAAAATAAAATCATTGCACAAATATTAGCCTTCTTGAGAGAGAATAAGAGAGAGAGAAGGAGGGGTAGGTGAGGCAGTGCTTCTAATTCTGTTTATAATTCTGGTGAGAATGTCTTTTAACCCCCAGAGTCCGGGCAGCGGGATTTCCCGCTCGGTCGACAGAGGCCGGGCAGCGGGAAATCCCGCTCTGTCGACAGAGTCCGGGCAGCAGGAAATCCCGCTTTTGGTAATTTATGGGGAAAAACGCCAAATTTGTCGGGATTTTTTTTGATCTGGCTATACTTTACCACCAGACCTTTTCATCCCCACATTCAATCAGTGTGTGCTTGACCGTGACAATGGCTGGGCGTAGTGAAGAAAATACGGGCTCGTTCGATTTGGTGCATCCTACCGCGCTGCCAGGCGCACCCGCTCCTGTAACCTCCACTCCGCGGGTGCAACCAGCTAGATTGCGTCATGCACCTGCAAGGTTGTCAGATTCTGCAATAGGGCGGGAATTGGAGAATTTGGCAGACCTTTCATATGGGAGTGACGACCTGGACAGCTACTCTGATACTGAATGGCAAGCTGACGAATCAACTGAGGAAGATGCCTGTGTAGCGGTGACTTCCATCACAGCTCTTCCCTCAACTTCAGCCTTGCATGATGTGTGAGAGGTTACAGCCCCTGTTGCAATTCCGTCCACCAGTGGGGTGGGAGGTAGTTTGGGAGACACTCTCTTGTCTCCCATTCCTACAACATCTGGCGTGGGAGGCAGGAAGAGGTCTACTCCTGCTTCAACCTCCAAACCTCGCTACGTCTCCACTCCCATGGGCAAGAGGCCGAGGAGGAGGTTAGATTTTTCGTCTTCCTCTTCCTCGTCGGACGAGGATGCGTCGCAACCAGTGGTGGTAAGAGGGAGGAGAGTAGGAGTAAGAGGGAAGGGTAAAGGAAGGGGGAAGAGGACAAAGGCAGCTTATCTCTCCCCTACTGTTGACCCTGATAGCCCGGCCCCCCGTGACCTGACGCCACCTCCCCCACCACCACACTCTCCCTCTCCTCTCGTGCCTGACGACTCACTCTCGCCTGCCCCTGGTACCGCTGCACCACCACCACCACAACAACAACGCCAACAACGACAGAAACGCGGCGCACCTCGTCATAGACCCGCTGATCCCTATGTGTGGACGGATTGCGATGAATTTGCGCCTGATATACCTGCCTTTGACGACAGTCATTCAGGTATACAGGCCGCATTTCCCTGTCGTCAGAGGTCATCAATATTAGATTATTTCACTGCCTTTTTTTATATAATATTGATGACTTACATGATGCAGGAGATAAACACCTTCAAACAACTCTCTGTGCAACTCAGCAATAGACCAGGCAGGGAACATAGTAAGATGTTGCAATGGGCTGACGTCGATATTGCTGAGTTGTATGTGTGGTTAGCTTTGACCATGATGATGCCTCATGTCAAGAAACATCGCCTCAAGGACTTCTGGAGCACACACGCCCTGATATCCACACCTGCGTTCGGGAAATACATGTCCAGGGACAGATATAGGGACATTTTGTCCTACCTGCACTTCGCCCCCAACATGGGTCCACACCCGAACGACAGGCTGTGGAAAATTAGGCCAGTAATGTCTATCCTCCAGGAGAAAATACGAGCATTTTTTCGACCATTCCAGAAAGTGGTTATCGACGAGTCTCTGGTGCTGTTCAGGGGAAGACTGTCCTTCATCCAGTACATCCCGTCAAAGAGGCATAGATTTGGCATAAAATTCTATGTCATCTGCGACTGTAAGACTGGCTATGTGTTGGATTTTATACTCTATTCAGGTACGGATGTGGATGTCCCGGCCGACGACCCTCTTGGCTTCAGCGGGAGTGTTGTCAAGGCACTCATGGGGGATTACCTTGACAACAACCACATCCTGTACACTGATAACTATTACACCTCTCCAGCACTTAGCCAGTTTCTCCTGCAGCACCAAACAGGATCCTGCGGAACTATTCGTGTCAACAGGAAGGGGTGGCCAGCATTCCCTCTCACCCGGAGGGGCGACTGCATCAAGAAGAAATGTGGGAACATGCTGGCCATCAAATGGCACGATAAACGCCCCGTCAATATGCTCACCACCGTGAACAGGGGCGTGATGCAGGATTCTGGGAAGACTGAGCGCGGCACAGGTGATACCATCTACAAGCCTGATGCTGTGCTCGATTATAACATCAATATGAGACTCGTCGATAAGTCAGACATGATGGTGAGTTCCATCGATTGTCTGAGAAAAACTTGTAAGTGGTACAAGAAGGCTTTCTTCCACCTTCTTGATGTCACAGTGCTGAACTGTTATATACTCTACCTCCAGCATCACCCTGACTCCAAGTTGGCACTCCGGGAATTCGAGCTAGAGTTGATATCTCAGCTCCTGGAGAGGTTCAGCACTGTGCAACCACAGCAAGGCAGACAGGCAGCGGCACAACGGCCTGACAGGTTGCAGCAGAGTGGCTATATGGCTCGCCACTACCTTACTAATCTGCCACTGTTGCCGTCAGGACGTCCAGGCTCTCGTTGCTGCTATGTTTGCAGGCACACAACACGTCACCCCCAGAAGTCCAAGGAAACTCGCTTCTGGTGCAAGGAATGTTGTGTGCCGTTATGCCCTGGAAACTGCTTCTCAGACTACCATATATTGGAATATATATAGAAGCAGGAAGTGATGGGAGTATGCGAATAAAGTGACAGTGACACTTGGTGACAGTGACACTATTTAGGCTATAAGAAAAGTGAGAGTGACACATTTGTACATATATTTTCGGCTGTAGTGACGTGATAGTGACACATTTGTACTTATTAGGCTATAAGAAAAGTGAGAGTGACACATTTGTACATATATTTTAGGCTGTAGTGACGTGATAGTGACACATTTGTACATATTAGGCTATAAGAAAAGTGAGAGTGACACATTTACGCATAGAAAAAATGATAATAAAAAATTTAAAACAACAAAATACAAAAATATATAGAAAATAAGGATAACAGTGATAGTGACACATTTATATTTACGTTGAACATGAACAAATGGTGCGAATGACACTGAAAATGTTTCGCGTAAATACTGTACATAACTCCCACGCTTCTCTCCAGGGCATAAAACCACTCTGGAATGGTCAGCTAACCACACAAATAATACAGGGGCTGTAATGGTAGGATGCACACGAGCCGTACGACGTGTCGCCCGGGGGAGGCAAGTGTTGCGTCATTCTGCCGGCGGCCATCTTTCCTTCACCCCCGCCAGTCCTTGTCAGAGCCATGCTCACAAAGCGAACGCAGCCTCGCTCTCACGGGAAAAGTGACCTCCATTCCTCACTTGATTTCTCGGCAATGGAGTCTCCTAGAGAGCTGGGGTTGGTTTTAATGGAAAGAGGAGGAGTTGATGGTGAGTACACAATCAAATTTAAGTTGTTCAGTATTGTAGTTTAGACGTAGGGAGTAAGAGAAGTAGAGTGATTTTCCGGGAAATACCCGGACAGGCAGGGTAAAAGTTAGTATTGGGCCCGTACCCACAGCGCGTAATTCCATTCTTGCCCCGTCCCGGAGGGGTTAATCATAATTATTGCGTTTCAGTTTCTGGCCTTGTATTTTCTTAGGTTGATAAGTCTGGTCATTTGTAAAAGATCTTTCTGTAGGCTATGGGTCGCGAGAATGATGTTATAGTAAACACTGAATCACGACTGAAAAAGTTTGAAGAACCCTGCTTTAAACTATTGGTGATTCGATACCGTTCACATTGTATGTTTCATTCATTCCTCCTGACACGAGTCTTTTCTACCTGATCATTCGTTACCCTCCTATATAGCTCCGCCCACATTTCTCTCCTCCTCTCCCACTAACATCCCCACTCCCTCCACCTGCAACTGTTACCAGATCAGACGAGGCCCAAACCAAGTCGCTGATAGATGGGGTGTGGACCCTTGATCTGTCCGGAGCTGTACGTTGACGACCTGGCGGTCTGGTTTGATGCTTCCCTTTTGTCAGTGACGGAGCATTGCATGCAGCTTGCCCTCGACGGGGTGTCGCATTGGGCTGTTTCTCATGGGTTTCGCTGTTCTCCTGCTAAGACAGTTGCTATGCACTTCTGCCGCATCTGAGGCATCCATCCCGATCCTGACTTATTCATGTATGGTCTTCTTTTTGACAAACGTCTGACTTGGGTTACCAATTTACATTTACTTAAGGTCTCTTGTCCCCAGGCTCTTAACCTGTTGAGGGTCCTGGGCCATACAACCTGGAGGGCTGATCGGGCCACTCTCTTCCACCTGTACTATGCTCTTATTAGGTCAAAACTCTACTATAGATGTGAAGTGTACTCCTCTGCCATGGATGCCTGTCTCAGAGTCTTAGACCCTGTTCATCATGCTGGGGTACGTCTGGCAACTGGAGCCTTCAGGTCATCTCCAATCCCCAGTCTCCTGGTGGATGCTGATTAGCCACCTCTTGAATCAAGACGACCGTCGCTAGTCATTGATGGTTTATTGTTGGCATCGATTATATCGATTTCCTGTCTCTTGGCAGTGTCATTTGATATCATGTCTCAGTACTTCCTTTCACATCCTCTCACACCATGGCCCTTTGGCTTCCAGGTCAGAAAGGCTATGGAGGAGATGGGCATTGATTTATTTATTTATTTTGATGCAACTAAGCATCTGGCGGCGCAACAGCCAAGGTCATATACCGCCTAACATAAAATTGTCATCTACACAATTAATAAAACATGAATACCCGAAAGGGACAGGCACCATGATTAAAAGACACACAAACTAAAAAGCACATTATTAATAAAAAAAAACATCAACTTAAAATAATCTAAAAACCATAAATATCATAAAATCATATTTTGTGGAGAAGGCCAGCCTCCTCCACATAGGAGAGGGTGTTCCCTCCCACACTACAAGCCTCCTCCCCGAGCACCTGGGAGTGACTGTAAGAACCGTCACCCTCCTGGTACTCAGAGAGGTGCCTACGACGAAGGTCACCAAGGCTGGGACACTCAACAATAAGATGCCGTACTGTCAAAGGGACCAGACAATCATCACAGTAGGAAGGGTGAGCCCTCTCCATTAAAAAGCCATGAGTCAATAATGTGTAACCAATGCGGAGGCGTACAAGAGCCGTCTCCCACCGGCGGGACAGGCCACTGTAGCTCCACAAACAAAGTCGCTGGCGGATGTCGTGGAGCTTGTTAGCCCCGACGGCGTCCCATCTGTCCTGCCAGCAGGAACGAACAGTAGCATCTATGTAGGGTCGAAGGTCCACTGCAGGAACAGGATGACGCCTGGCAGGAGGCAGGGAATTGGAGACCGCAGCCTTAGCCATGGCGTCAACCCGCTCATTCCCATCAACACCCACATGGGCCGGGACCCAACAAAAAGTGACTTTGCGGCCACGACAACCCAGGAGGACAAGCCACTCAAGAATGGCCAACACCAGGGGATGGGAAGAGTTAAAATTGCACAAGGCCTGCAAGGCACTACAGGAATCGCTAAAAATAGTAAACAAAGGCTGAGGGAGAGTGAAAATCACTTGGAGGGCATATAAAATGGCCGAGAGCTCAGCAATAAAAATGGACATGACAGAAGGGAGCCTGCCTCCACGGCAAAAGTCAGGAAAGACAACTCCAAAGCCAGCTCCTGCATCAGACTTTGACCCATCAGTGTACACAGGGAGGGACTCCCTATGTTCTAAAAAGAGGGAACGAGCCACTGGAGGAGGAAGAGATTCCTTCTTGTCTGTAAAGCAGATGCAGGGGAAAACTTCTGGAAAAAGCCGTGGAGCCACGCTGGGGACCCTCACAGGACAAGTCTGGAAGTCATCAATGCCCATCTCCTCCATAGCCTTCCTGACCCGGAAGCCAAAGGGCCATGGTGTACGAGAATGTAAAAAATAGTACTGAGACATGATATCAGATGACACCGCCAAGCAGGGAAGGGAGTCAGGAAGTCGATGTAATCGATGCCAATAACGAACTATCAAGGACTGGCGACGGAGATCAAGAGGTGGCTCATTAGCGTCCACCAGGAGACTGGGGATTGGGGACGACCTGAAGGCTCTGGTCGCGAGACGTACTCCAGCATGATGAACAGGGTCTAAAACTCTGAGACGGGCATCGGTGGCAGAAGAGTACACCTCACACCCATAGTCGAGTTTTGACCTAATAAGAACATGGTATAGGCGGTGGAGGGTGGCCCGATCAGCCTCCCAGGATGTATAGCCCAGGACCCTCAACAGGTTAAGAGCCTTGAGGCAAGAGACCTTAAGTGTACATAAGTGGGGAACCCAAGTCAAACATTTGTCAAAAAGGAGACCCAAAAAGCGAGTCTCCTCGACACAACGTATCCGATGACCATACATGAATAAGTCCGGATCGGGGTGGACGCCTCGGATGTGGCAGAAGTGCATAGCAACTGTCTTGGAAGGAGAAAATCGAAACCCATGAGAACCAGTCCAACGTGACACCCTGTCAAGGGCAAGCTGCATGCGCCGCTCTGCCACTGACATACGGGAAGCAGCAAACCAGACTGCTAGGTCGTCAACGTACATCGAGTTAGCTATACCGTCTGGAAGGGATGAGGCAATGGCATTAATTGCTACTGCAAATAATGTGACACTGAGGACGCTTCCCTGGGGGACGCCCTCCTCCTGTGCAACAGATGCTGAGTGGGTTGTACCAACCCTCACAGAAAAACTGCGACCACTGAGAAACTCCTTAAGAATGCGTGGAAGGCGACCCCGCAGGCCATATAAATGGAGTTGCTGCAGGATGCCATATTGCCATGTAGTGTCATAGGCTTTCTCTAAATCAAAGAATACACAGAGAAGGTGTTGATGTCGTGCAAAGGCCTCACATGCAGCAGCTTCCAACCTGATCAGAGCATCTGTAGTGGAACGGTGTTTACGAAAGCCAGACTGGGATGGAGACAGAAAATCACCCCGTTCCAAGAAGTATACCAGTCTGACATTCACCATCTTTTCAAATAGTTTACAGAGACAGGAGGTCAAGGCAAGTGGTCGATAATTGAGGGCAACACCAGAATCCTTGCCCGGCTTGAGGAAAGGAAGGATGGTAGCAACCCTCCACCCAGAAGGGAAGACACCCTCCAGCCAGATTCTGTTATATAAAGCTAAAAGAAATGAGATCGCCTCCTCACCCAAGTGTCGTAACATTGCATATGGGATGTTGTCTGGCCCAGGAGAAGTGTCGCCGCAGAGAGAGAGAGCAGAATGCAGGTCTCTCAGGGTGAATATATGGTTATAACTTTCATTCTCGTTCCCTGAGAAATCCAGGACAGTACGCTCCTTGGCTCTTAACTCATGCCTGACAGCCAGAGGTCGAGAGTCACGGCTGGAGACTTTTGCAAAAGCCTCTGCCATGGTATTGGCCACTGTCAAACCATCCATGATCTTAATTCCATTGACCTTAAGTACAGGTGAAGTACTAGGAGAAAACTTCCCCGCCATCTTACGGACTCTCCTGAACACTTGGGTGAGTGGAGTTTTAGTATTAATTGAAGACACATAGGCCATCCAAGATGCATGTCGGGCCTCTTTTAAGACTCGTCTAGCCCGGGTCTTTGCCCATCGGAAGTCCTCTAAAAGAGTTGGGTCCCAACGAAAGCAGCGCGCTTCTTCCGCACAGCAGTGGTGCAGACTGGTGACTACCAAGGGACAGGACGTTTGGGAAAGTAACCAGAAGTTCTAGGGATAGAGTTGAGAGCAGCAGAGTGGAGCATATCAGTGAAATATGTTACAGCCTCGTCAGAGCTACCGAAATCGGCTACAGAAGAGACCGAAGAAGTTAGCTCTCCAAAAAACTGCCAGTCAGCCTTCTCTATTTTCCACCTAGGAATACGAGACTGTGGTTCATACCTGTTACCTTCTAAAAGTATAGGGAAATGGTCACTGCCATATAAATCAGGCAAAACTCTCCAAGTAAAATCCAACAGAGCACTGGGTGAGCAGAGGGAAATGTCAATAACGGTAAAAGTCCCAGTAGGGCTATTAAAATGTGTCACATCTCCCGTATTTAAAACCCCTAATCCCTCATCCTCAATAAAAGAAGCCAATAAAACACCCCTGGGGTTGACCGAACCGTCACCCCACAGAGGATGACGACCATTAAAATTACCCAATAAAATAAAGGGAGAAGGAAGGTCCCGTACAAGACGGTTGAGATCACCCCTCTCAACTGTAACATTGGGAGGAAGGTATAGACTGCACATAGTGTATGGGCGGTCCATAGAAACCTTAACTGCAACAGCCTGGAGCGGAGTGTCAAGCTCCAGGCTCGTGCATGGATTATCTTGGCGAAATAGGATGGCAGAGCCACCATGGTGACCCTGACCTTCAAATGAATTGGAATAAAATGCAGAGTATGATGGAGGACTGGCAGGAATGTAGTCCCCAAGCATTGTCTCTTGGAGAGAAACACATGCAGGAGAGAAGCTAGAGAGAAGAATGAGCAGTTCCTCCCAAGAAGCACGCAAGCCACGGCAATTCCACTGAAGGACCTTGAACAGTGTTACTTTAGTACTGATTTTTGGGAAGCCTCACGGAGGTACTTCCCACTACCACCTCGACCTGAGGGTTTACTCAAACAATAAGATTTGTCTAATCTTGGGCCACTAGAAGAAGAGCGAACCCGAGGAGTAGTACGTGGGGCAGTAATTGGGACCCGTAGACGAGTCCCTGAAGCATCTGATATGTTAGAAGAAGATGAAGGTATATGAGCTGGGATATTCTTTGAAACAATTACATTGGTATTGTCCTGTACAGCAGTGGTATCACTGACACAGGTAGATACACCAACATCCATAATACAGGTGGTAGAATCACTCCGCTGCTCAAGCGGAAGAGAAACTGAATCTTTTGAAGTCACAACATCCGTGGCATCCACATTAACTTCACGCCCCTCTGATGATCCCGAAGGAAGCTTGCGAGGAGGAACTTCTGTTGAATCAAGAGATTCATCAGAGCCACGAGAACGCTTCTGGTGAAATTGAGAGGAAACTATGGATGAGTCCACAGAGATGGTTGCCTTACAAGGAGAAACATCTATACAGTCAAGTGCCTCAGAGGAACTGCGAAGGCATCTCTGTGGCAGTTTAGGTGACTTAAGTTTCCTTTTTGGAGAGCGTGTGGCAGCGTGAACCTCTACCACATGAACACCTTTAGCTAATGTCTGAGAATTGTCATCAGTTGAAGGGTCACCAGAATGAGTGTCTGATAAAGTTTCCAAGACAGAGAAACTATTACGTAGAGTAACCTTTGAAACGCTCTCAATAGAGCAAAAAGCAGCTGCCTCTTGAGAGGGTTGAGAGGGTGCTGCAACCGATTTAGGGCGAAGGGAGGAGGCGTATGTCTTCACACCACCATCCTTCTGTCGCCTGAAGTTGAGTTGCCATCTGGCACTACCTATGCTAATTAATTGGGTATTAGCCGAGTGGAGGATATCCTGCTCAAGTACCATCTCTGCAGTAAAAGCAGTAACTCTCTGACCGACACTCAGAAGTAAGATGTGAGTCAAGAGCAGAACAATTACCACACCGGGAACGTTTGTTGCAGTTCTTCCTCCCATGACCAAACTCATAACAACAGAAACACTGTAGTGGACGCTCAACAAAAGGCTTCACCTCATAAGAGGTGAGGTTAATGTTAATGCGATCTGGGATATGCGAGCCATAGAAGGTGAGGATGATATTATTTTTACTGCCATTCATCTTTGTTACTCGTTGGACACTGTCTGGGCACATAGCGAGAATGTCCTCTTCAGAGAATTCATACAGGTCCTCATTATATACAAGCCCCTTGCTATAATTAAATGTTCGATGTGGTTTAATAGATTCACACATGCTATCAGAAGGACAGGGGAGATTGAGGAGCATCATGGCCTGTGTAAGATCTTTGGCTCTGATTAAAATGCCCTTACCATATTTCTTTATGTGGCCCATTGGTAATAATCCAATTTCTTTCTCCAGATATCGGGAAGCATGGATAAGGTTACCACGTCCCTCCCTGTAGTAAGCCACAAACCAAAAGGGTGTAGGAACCCGACGTTCCTTTGGGACATGCTCTACAGAGTCATCCAATATGTTAGGGCAGTAGTCATTGTCACTGTCAACTACATTGGTGGACCGCATCAGCTAAACTTTACAGTGAGTATCCCCCACAGTCAGAGAATCTTTTGCCTCAAATGCTGCTTTGGCAGCAGCATTTGTAATGAAAGTAATATAGCACCGATTAGACCTACAATCACTGTCATATATGATTCGGATTCGAAGAACTACTCCAAAACACTTAAAAATGGAGTGAATAGCGCCATAGGAAAAGGATGCAAGTACATTAGTTAACATTAACGTGTCCAAATCGCTAACAGGGTTCTTCGACACAACACCCGACCTGCTAGGTCTAGTTTTATTTGCAGCTTTCTGCTTACTACCATGACCAGAGAGTGACGCCTCGAGGGCCTGGTCGACCACCACTCGAGGAAGAGATTGGGGCTTTTCTATATCCATATATCATTGGTTTAGTGTTTTTGGCCCCAGGAGCCAAGAGCTACTACCTACCGGGCAGATGAGGGGACCGAGCACTGGTCGCCGCTGGCGGGGTACCTCTTCCCCCACGGGGCCACTCGTTTTAAAAAGCAACCCCAATGGCTCGAAAGTTTGCCCACGACGGTGCTGAGACCCCCTTCCCCAACATCTCCCGGCCTAGACACCCAACCATCCAACATAGGACGGCCCCTAGAGGGCAGTCCCTCTGGAGGGCAGCACTGTTGGCCCGTACTGGCAGCCTAATGCATGGGAACCATTTAGTCTGGTCTCTCACTGGCGACCTTACTAAGATGGGAAGCCCTCTCTCCCCGAAATCGGAGCAGAGCAGGGGCCGGAGCCCCGTCTAGTCTAGCTCGCCAGGTCTCAGAGACACACAAGCCCCCCCACCACGTCAAGGCGGTTCCTGTTGGGGGGGAGATGGGCATTGATGACTTCTAGATTTGTCCTATGCGGGTCTCCAGGGTGGCTCCATGGCTTCTTCCAGAAGTTTACACCTGCACCTGCTTTTCAGACAAGAAGGAATATCTTCCTTCTCCAATTGCTCGTTCCCTGTTTTTAGCACTTGCCACCTCTCACAGGGAGTCTCTCCCTGTGTACACTGATGTGTAGTGCCTTGCAGGCCTTGGACAATTTTAACTTTTCCCATCCCCTGGTGTTGGCCATTCTCGAGTGACTTGTCCTCCTGTGTCGTTGTGGCTGTAGAGTCACATTTTGTTGGGTCCCAGCCCATGTGGGTGTCGATGGGAATGAGCGGGCTGATGCCCTGGCTAAGGCTGCGGCCTCCAGTTCTCGGCCTTCTGCTAGGCATTATCCCGTACCTGCAGTGGACCTACCTTTCATTCCTGCTGGCAAGACAGATGGGACGCCGTCGGGGCTAACAAGCTCTGCTGCATCCACCAGCGCCTGGGTTTGTGGAGCTACAGCGTCATGTCCCGCTGGTGGGAGACGGCTCTTGCCCGTCTCCGCATTGGCCACACACTATTGAATCATGGGTTTTTAATGGAGAGGGCTCCACCTCCCTACTGTATTGATTGTCTGGTCCCTCTGACTGTGCGGCATCTTCTTGCTGAGTGTTCCAGCCTTGGGGACCTTCGTCGTAGGCACCTCTCCGAGTACCTGTTGGTTGACGGTTCTTACAGTCTCTCCCAGGTCCTTGGGGAGGAGGCTTGTAGTGTGGGAGGGAACATCCTCTCCTATGTGGAGGAGGCTGGCCTCCTACAAAAATTGTGACTTCTATGATATTTATGACTTCTTAGATAGTTCAATATTTTTAAGTTTGATACTTTTATATATTTTACTTAAGTAAATAAGTTTTTTTTTGTTTTGTGAAAATGTGTTTCTTAGTTTTTATGTCCTTTTAATCATGCTGCATATCCCTTTCAGGGTAGTGAAACCTATTTAATGTGTATACATATTTTATTAATGATGTAGATGACCATTTTATGTTGGGCGGTATATGACCCTAGCTGTTGTACTGCCAGATGTCTAGTGGCTTCTATAAATCAGTCAATCAATCCACCTACACTGCATCACTCCTACACTCTTTTTCTTCTAAAAACATACGAACGGTATATCGCTACCTACCCCCCACACTCTCGTTCAACATCCATTCCCCCACACAACACAACCTCGACTCCACATCCCACACCACCCCATCGTTTCCTGTTACCCACGCAGCACCACACCACACAGACGTGCTAACCTACCATTGGCATACCATTTTACTCTCTTTTCTTTTTACTCCCCCGCCTATTCCCACCGTACTTACATCTCACACTACCCTAATATATACCTCCTTCTCAACCCACTCCATACACACCACCATTCCTTTCATATTCATCCACACACACTTACGACACGATTTTCCCTTCTTTTCATTCGTGTCACATCTCGTAACCACACAACAACCTCGCCTACACGCTCCTCTGTACCTCCACTCAGACATAACATTATAACTCTACCTATTCTCCACATTACTTTCCACATTCACATTCCACATTCTCCTTCACTCACACAACAGTGTAACTCTACCTATTCTCCACATTATTCCCCACATTCACATCCCACATTCACTCCTCCACCCACAACAGCCTCGCCTCCACGCTCCACCGTACAACTACTTAGTTGTTAGTTAGTAGTTAGTTGTTCCCCACACCAGACCCGCAGCACTCGCTGCCTCAGGGGAAACCCTGTGGTAGGGAGGCCCAGTCGTCTGGTGCGTCATATGGGAACATCTTTTTCTTAAACTACTTTTTCTTCCATATTTTCCGTTCGACCTCCTGGGCCTACGGTTGTCTCTTGGCTGAGTAACGGTATTCGCTTCGGAGGTGGGTTCTGACTACACCACCCCTCGCATTAGGCAGGTTCGGTGGTGGGGAAGTTCCTTCCGCACAAACTCCGATCCCCTAGTTGGTACTGGAGAACGCCGCCAGGCTACCACTAGGGAGGGGCGAGTAAAGGCAACTTTTATTCCCTAAATTATTGTCCATTTTTTGGGGGTTGATACAATAGTTAAGGGAGTTAGGTAAGTATGATAGGAGAGGGGTCGGACGTAGTCCGAGGGCCCAGATGGATGATCCCCTGGTAAATGTGCAGGTAGTCACGAGACAGAATTGTGTTCAGAGACGGTTCTCAGGTGTTCTAATTGTGGCAGCCCCCACCAGGCAAGTGCAGGTGACTGCAGGAACCTTAAAGTAGAGACTGAGACAATGGCATACATGAGGGCTCATGATGTCAGTTATGGTGAGGCAAAGAGGAAGATGGAGGGGGTTAACCAAAATCCCACAATTTCCTATGCTGCAGCTATGACTGGCACCCCTGCTCATGTAAATACAACTGATGTAAACGTGACTATCCAGGCTAAGGATAACGGAATTAAAGGATACAGTAAGCAAATTAACGCTTCAAGTAGAAAATTTGACTAAGAAACTAGAAGAAGTTGTTGAATCAACCCAACAAAAGAAACACCACAAGGCTGATGATACCGTATCAGCTTCAAAATCTCATGTTCTCGCTCAGGTGATTCCCATGAAGCATGCATCCGAGATTCGTCGAGCCGTCCATGGACTGGCTCTATACCTCATGGAGAGGAACAGGCGATGTAGGCTACCGTCGCGAAACCATCCCGCACTAACCATACTCCAATGGAACTGTCGAAGTCTTAGAGCTAGATTAAATGAACTCAAACTTTTGGCTTGTTCTTACGCTGCCGATATTATTGCCCTTCAGGAAACTCATCTGAACGACCAAGTCGAAGACGAGGTTGTTCAGCTTCGGAACTACAGGTTAATTAGGAGGGACCACGGGGGGAGGGGTGGAGGTGGAGTGGCAATCTACATCCGCCATAACCTCCTTTTCACTGATGTGCCCTGTAATTTTCCTCTGGAAAGTGTCGCTTGCAGAGTAAAATTCGGTGGCACCTACCTGACTATCTGTTCTGTCTACTGTCCTCCTGATACAGTAACTTATGATGATGTTTTTGATCTACAGGACAGTCTGCCCTGTAGAAAATTAATTTTAGGAGATTTTAATGCTCATCATACGTTATGGGGTTCCCTGCGGGATGATAGAAGGGAGGAACAGATGGCTAGGCTAATCAGTGATTCCAATTTGGTTCTTCTGAACGACGGTAGTCCGATGAGAGTTGATGATAATACTGGTAATTTTAGCGTCCTTGACCTATCTCTGGTCTCCCCATCAATTGCAGCCTCTTGCCAGTGGCTACCCGTTGATGACTCATTGGGAAGCGACCATTTTCCTATTTTGATTAAATATAAAAGAGACATTATTAAAGAGCCTTCAGCACCTAAATTTAACGTAAAAAAAGCAGACTGGGTGTCCTTCACAAAGGGTGTCAATATTGAAATTGTTGGTGAAACCATTGATGATAAAGTAAATAATATTCAAGATAATATCCTCAAAGACGCAATGGCAACAATTCCTAAGACTTCGGTAGATAGCGCAAAGCATAGAGTTCCATGGTGGACGCCAGATTGCCGCAGGGTACTCTGTGAGAGGAATAGAGCCTACAGGCTTTTAAAAAATCACATTAGTGATGAAAACTTTCGCAAGTATACACTTGCGAGAGCTAGGGCTCGTCGAACCATCAGACAAGCCAAACGAGACTCCCGGCGATGCTTTGTCTTTAGCATAAACAGTGAAACATCAATTTCCCAAGTCTGGTCCACTGTAAGAAAATTAAATAAGAAAAAAATATCAAATAAAATTACTAACATCTCATTTAATAACATCAACTATGACGAACCTAGAGACATTGCTAACGCCCTCGCCAGGCAGTTCTCTTTTGCTAGCAGCTCTGAAAATTACCATCCAGCTTTCCTGCCCATCAAGGAAGTATCAGAGCTGCAGCATATTGACTTTGCCACATGAGATGAATTAGATTACAACAGTGATCTAACAATGCAAGAGCTTGTCCAAGCCGTAGGAGCCTGTAGTGGAACATCCCCAGGACCCGATGAGATTCGGTATGAGATGATAAAGCATCTTGATCATGATTCCATGATCAAGATGTTGCAAGTGTTCAACGAGATTTGGAGGGGTCACACCTTTCCAAACTCGTGGCACTTTGCGCATGTCATTCCCATACCGAAAGGAGGGGGGGACCCCAGATCGACTTCATCGTATCGACCTATTGCGCTCACAAGTTGCTTATGCAAGGTCATGGAACGAATTGTTAATCGTAGGCTATTGCATTTTTTAAATTCCAGGAATTTGCTGGTTGACGAGCAGTGTGGCTTCCGTAAAGGTCGCCAGACGCTCGATCAGCTAGTAAACCTGGAAGTTCAAATTCAAGAGTCATTTGCCAAAAAACAATTTTTGATTGCAGTATTTTTAGACATTGAAAAAGCCTACGACATGACTTGGCGACATGGCCTCCTCAGGAAACTATATGCGATGGGATTACGCGGTAACCTGCCCTTTTTTGTTAAGAATTTCATTTCTGACAGAACTTTCTCTGTCAAGCTTTTTTCGGACACAGTCACTTTCTCGGACATATTTGTCCAGGCAAATGGGGTCATCCAGGGGAGTGTTCTGTCTCCGACCTTATTTCTATGTATGATCAATGACATTCTACCAGCTCCTCCTCGAAATCTTAAATATTCACTGTACACCGACGACTGTGCGATATGGCACTCCAGCTGTAATGCAGAGTTTTCGGCAACTCGGATCCAATTGGCACTGGATTTGATTCAGTGGTGTTTTAGGTTTTCAGTAAGATAGAGTGTAGGGGTTATTTTCACTCATAGGAAGAAGACAGACGTCCGGCTGACTATGTGTGACAACCCCCTACCTATTCAAAATTCAACTAAATTTTTTGGACTGCATTTTGACAGTCGACTGACATGGCGAGTCTATGTCAGTCAGTTAAAAATTAAATGTTTAAAAGCGCTCCATTTGCTGAAGTGCATTTCTGGTACTCAATGGGGAGCAGATGGGAAGTCATTGCTAATGCTATATAAATCCCTGATAAGATCTAGAGTAGATTATTTGTCAATAGTATATGGTTCGGCATCTGAGTCTGTGTTGAAAGGTTTGGATGTTGTGCAGAATGCGTGTTTGCGTGTGTTTCTTGGAGCCCTACGTTGCACTCGAATCGAGCGTCTAGAGGTGGAGTCACAAGTGCCTCCCCTCCGATTGAGACGAGATCAACAACTTTTAGTATACTGTGCTAAAAAAATCCAGGGTGCCGAATCATCTTCCCGGGAATGCCTTGCTTCGGCAACTGCACCCGGGGGGCCATGGCGCTAGGCCCCTGGCAGAGGGACCGAGTCATCTGTCCGGGAACCCCTGCGCCCCAGGGGGCACTGGCGTGAGGCCAATGGGGACCAGGCCCCAAGTTCAGGTACCCGGGGAGCCGAGTCATCCTCCTGATAATGCCTTGGTGAGGCATTTGCAGCCGGGGGGCCATGGCGATAGGCCCCCGGAAGGGCCGAGTTATCCGCCTGGGCGTCGCATTGTGCAAAAAATTTATGCAAAAAATTCGGATATTAATGCTCAGCAGTTCAAGTCTTATTTTGATGTAAAAGCACAGGGGAGGAAATTTAAACCAGGTGATGAAGTGCTTCTATTGCTACCTGATGATAGGCGTAAACTACTGATGGCATGGAAAGGACCTTACAGGGTTCTAGAATGTAGGAATAGAGTGACTTATCTGATTTATGAAGATGGCAAACCAAAATTGTACCATGCTAATCTTCTAAAGAAATATTTTCGAAGAGCTCAGGTATCCATGGCATATGTACTGGATGAAATGACTGGATTAGATTTTGAGGATCAACCTTTAGTTGTTCAGGTATGTGTGGAGAGTGATGATAGCTCAGATCATGAACTGGATTTTCCTTCTCAAGAGTTTAGCTCATCCCCTGATGTTTCAGAAGCGGAAATATCTAGTAGGTTGTCTGTAGAGGAGAAGGAAGATTTCAAACATATCATTGAAGAATTCAACGATGTTTTTTTCTGACAAACCAGGTTGTACCACTACCTTATTTCATGATATCTCTCTCTGTACTACTGAGCGACTTAATTAAAACCTAAATTGTATTCACTTCCGGTACACCTGCAATCATATTTTAAAGAGGAAGTAGAAAATCTTCTTCGACAAGGAATAATTAAACCTTCCCAGTCATGTCATTCATCGCCAGATGGAAATTATAGGATGGGTATTGATTATAGAGTCCTTAATGCTGTTACCGATTTCCATGCTGAACCAATGTGTAAACTAGAGGATGACTTACACAAGTTTTCTGGGGCGAGATATTTTTCTGAACTTGATCTGACAAAGGCCTACTACCAGGTCCCTCTTACAGTGAGAGCGAAGCCCCTAACTGCTTTTCTCGCTCACAAAGGGTTAATGGAGTTTTGCCTGATGCCCTATGGTTTGGTTACAGCCTGTGCAACTTATATTAGATTAATGCGCCTTGTTTTAGCCGGACTTGAGAATGTCTCCATCTATTTTCATAATGTTTTTATATTTGCTGATACTTGGAATAAACATGTTAAGAGTGTACGTGAAGTTTTACAACGTCTTCGTGACCATGGATTAACAGTAAAGCCTGTCAAGTGTAGGTTTGGATTCAGTTCCATTCAGTATCTCGGGTACAATATAGATGGAGAAACTCTAAGACCAGTTAACGACAAAGTTCAGGCGATACTCAGGGTTTCTCCTCCCCCAACTAAGAAAACTTTGAGGTCATTCCTAGGTTTGGTATCCTTCTACCGTAATTTTATTGAACATGAGTCCACCTTGACGTCACCATTGTCTGATATGTTAAGGAAGGGTGTAAAGGAGCCAATAGAGTGGACTCCCGACTGAGTCCCCGAGTTTGTTCAGTATTTTGAGAAACTTAAGTCAGTTTTGGCAGAGGATCCAGTCCTTAAACTCACAAACCTTTCAATACCGTTTGTCCTTAGAACGTATTCTTCTGTGTATGGGTTAGGAGCTGTTTTGTTTCAATACAAAGAAAATAAACCATTCCCAGTTGCTTATGCCAGTAGAAAGCTACTACTAAGGATTTCAGAGACATTGAAAGCTCGTTTTTTCAGAATAACTCTGTAACGAACACTCGTATCAGTACGAGCTTTCGCTAGAGTTTAGTACACACAGTGTCCTAATTTATAAGAGTATCATGAATCACTAATTGTAAATTATAAAGACACTTGTCCCTATACCAAGAAGCATAAACTGGATTTGCCAGACATGGAAACGAACACAACTAGTGACGTGTTGTCTGTGACGTATGAAAAGCTCCGCCTACACTCTCCCTGCTCCTCCACTTCCACCCCCCTCTTCTCTCCGTCTCCTTAATTTCCTCACCTGCCCTCACCCAGCCCCCCCCCCCCACGTCTCTCTCCCTCTCCCTCTCTCTCTCTTCAATTACGGGCAGTGACTCATGCATCATACCTATGAAAATAAGGTATATATTAATAATTGGTCGTGGCTTTGTTTCATGACGTTGTTGCTGATAGGCACACATTAAGTAAAGGCTGGAGTAGGACACTGTGTCAATAATAACCACCAATACTGTCGGTGACGCAATGGTTTGGAGGTATGGTGGCGCACGTTTCTGTGGCGCTATCTTATGGTATGTACTGATAGGGTTGCTTTATCGGCGAAGTGTAATAAAAGCCATGGTATAGGGTGGTTGTAATGATAGGGAAGGGTTGAGAGTAAAATATAGCAACATGAAAGGGTTGCGTAAGGTAACTTGTGTGTGGTACTGCTTAAAACAGAGGCTTAGCCTTTTTTGGCTTCCCCCCACCCGTCACCAGTTGATTTTACCCTCACGGCCCATAAAACGTACTTGTTTGTCAAATAGTATTATTTATATATATGACAATTATGTTGTATTTGTTCAATGTGAAATTATACACCAATATACAATACATCATTGCTTATATGGGTATTGAGTATGTGCACGGATGATGGATATTCAAAGGAAAGGAAATACGACTGAAAGCTTTATATCACATGAATGTGTAATGTATAACATGAATTATAATCATCAATTTTAATTTTCGTCACTACTTAATATCAAGTCAACTTCATCGTCACTGTCACTGTCAAGGGTAATAATGACAGGATCAACACTTTCATGCACATTATCTGTTGAACGGTATTCGTCCTCAAAAGCTCGTGATCGACGAACCGCCCCTGCCCACACCTCGTCAGTGACAGAGAGTCTGGCCTCCTCCATCCTGGCCTGCAGGTCAGCTCGGGTGAAGCGTTGAAGTGAGGAGCGCACGTGTCGCTTCATGTGCCCCCACACCTGCTCAATTGCATTGAGCTCAGGATGAGCGGGTGGCAGGCGGACGATCTAGTGGCCCCATTCGCGAATGATATCATCCACCTTGTACTGAGGCTCTGGCCTGTATTGACGGCAAATGTTGAGGAGCTCAGGCCTTGTAGCATGCTGCGGGAAGGAAATCTGTCGGTGCTCCAACCATTCGATGAGATGAGATTTCCTGGTGGCAGTGGTGGGACAGCGACTCTCCTCAGTCAGCATGCTGTGGTATGGAGCATTGTCTATCACCAATACCGCTGGCTGCTCCAGGATCGCCAGGAG
This sequence comes from Petrolisthes cinctipes, assembly GCA_033782935.1. Classification (NCBI taxonomy): domain Eukaryota; kingdom Metazoa; phylum Arthropoda; class Malacostraca; order Decapoda; family Porcellanidae; genus Petrolisthes; species Petrolisthes cinctipes. The sequence continues at coordinate 2,493,307 of JAWQEG010000506.1, read as the reverse complement.
CTGTGTCGTTAGCAACCGGAGGAAGAGCTCCCCATTCATCTCCCCATGGTAGTCGCCGGTCGTATTATTAGCAGCGAAACAGAGGAAGGAGCCCTCAACGAAGCCATCGGCTGTGCCAGCTGCTACTACCACGAATCGCTCCCCATCTCCTGGCGGCACCTGACGGCTGTAAGTGGCACTGGTGTTAGGCTGCATGCTGTCCACCCACTCCATGTTGTGACTCATCCTGGTGGTAAACCACGTCTCGTCAATGTATACTACCATCCTGTCCTCTTCCCGGTGTCTTTGAAGTATCCGCAGGGCGCGTATTCTGTGGCACACGACGTCCATGGACTCCTTTCTCACATACATTTTACGTTGTGCAGTCTTATACTGGAATCCCATTTTGTGTAGGAGGCGGCACAGCGAAATCTTCGAGGTACTTTCAGGGATGATGCTCGCTTCCTTCAGGTTCCCTGTCAGGGATGCGAGAGTGAAAGCCTGCTTGGCAGCAAACTTGGTATGAACGTGCCGGCGTATGGCACCTACAGTGAAACTGTCGAGGACGGGCTGTGCTGGAGGTGTTGGCGGTGTGGCACGGCGTGGCCTGGTCCTGCGAGACACAATTGAATGCACCGTCCCGACCTTCATCCTTAAGGCCGCTGCCACACGGTTGTAGGCTGTATGGAGGAGAGGTAAAACACACACACACACACACACACACATATATATATATATATATATATATATATATATATATATATATATATATATATATATATATATACAGTATATATATATTGTGTCTGTGTGTGTGTGTGATAAACATTGTCAATTCAAATATACATTTCCTGCTTAAAAATGTATACCTCGCTATCATTAAAGCTGTGATTCCAATGACTGGCCAATAGGAAGAAACAAATAACCATAACCACATACGGTACCTATTCAAACCAATCTGCATGCGATTGGCTGCTTTCTCATTCTTAAAAAAGTTGAAAAGTTGCGTGACAAACGCATTCCTGCAACCATGCCGACATTTGTCTACCGAGGTGGCCATCCCTTCTTTACCTTCGTGTTACAAGTAAACGACTGACGCCCTGAGTATACATCACGATGAAGAAGAAAAGTAACCAAACACAAGTATAACAACTGAACAGTCGTTTTCCCCTCAATCATGGTGGTTATTTTTCTACTACCCCACCCTACTCTCATGTGTGGATACATTAAGATATGTAACACAATAATAACGAAATGCAGTACTACTAACACATTATGCATGCCTTTATCGAATATTCATACATTTATCTAGAAAAAATATTGTATTTTACTTGGCGACAGTCAAGGAGAGGGAGGGGAGGGAGAACAGACGGGCAAGGTGCCCATTACAAAGATATTTCCAGAATACGAGCTTGCACTCACCGTAATACATAACTCACTCATTTATTCACATTCTATCTTTCTACACGTGTGAGAGAGAGAGAGAGAGAAAATAAAAGAGAGAGACGTGGGGGGGGGGGGGGGGGCTGGGGGAGGGCAGGTGAGGAAATTAAGGAGACGGAGAGAAGAGGGGGGTGGAAGTGGAGGAGCAGGGAGAGTGTATGTGGAGCTTTTTATACGTCACAGACAACACGTCACTAGTTGTGTTCGTTTCCATGTCTGGCAAATCCAGTTTATGCCTCTTTGTATAAGGACAAGCGTCTTTATAATTTACAATTAGTGATTCATGATACTCTTATAAATTAGGACACTGTGTGTACTAAACTCTAGCGAAAGCTCGTACTGATACGAGTGTTCGTTACAGAGTCATTCTGAAAAAACGAGCTTGCAATGTCTCTGAAATCCTTAGTAGACAGGGAACGTAGATATTCCACAATTGAAAGGGAATGTCTAGCAATAGTGTTCGGGGTTAATAGGTTCAAATATTATTTGCTGGGAGCAGAGTTCATCCTAGAGATAGATCATAAACCTTTGGTATATTTGAGAAATTTTAAGGGTAATAATAACAGATTACTCCGATGGGCCCTATGTTTACAGTCATTTAGATTTAGACTTGTCCATGTTGCCGGAAAGGACAATGTCGGAGCTGAATTTTTGAGCCGAGCTATCGGTTAAAATGAAGGACTGTAAATAATTGCATGGATGTATATAAATTATTGTTAACTTACTAGGTTAAGGAATATATTTTGTTGGAATCTGGGTATCTATCTATCTGGATAGATATTTTAGAGGGGAGCCATGTAAGGGCCAACCTATATGTAACAGTTATAATCTTAATTGTAAACATGTTACTGAATAACAAGACTCAATGTCATAAAAGGAGACTGTTTATTGTATATATATTATGTATGTATGTAAGTATAGTTGATTGTAAACCTGCCAGTTCACCGCTCTTTATGGTAGTTGTCTGAGCATCGTTTGGTCTTAAGTCCTTATTTATTATTGATTTAACCATAAGGGAGCCGGGGATTAACGTAAAGATCGAGTTGAAGGCCAACGTGCTTCATAGTTTGTGTTGATGTGTTGTATAAAAGTTAAATTCAAGAGAAGTGGCTTATGTGTTTGTTTGATTTAAGGATCCTACATCAGCCGAAGGCCGGGCCGGTGAGGCATCCATTCAACCCAGTTACGAGTCAACCCAGGTCGTCCTTGTGTCCCGTAGTTGTGATTCGGGCTCACTGCTCTCCATGTTCCCAGAATTGTGCCTAAGATTCAACAGTAATCATCGTGCTTAATTCAGGAGAGTCTAGACGGGGCATCGAGACTAAACTCGAGGATTATATTTATTGTTATTGATTTTAAGTGTTATAAAGTTTGAAGTGTTAATATATGTGTGTATTTTATGTCAGAGTTTCTTTTGGTGTTCCTTGTGTGGAGGTGAGAGAAGTTTTATTCTGGCCCTTACACCAAGACTAACACTAACCATGGCCCACCACCTTCCAACGCCCACCCTCATGACTAGACTTCCCGTACTCTCCTATGTGTGGAGGACCTGGGGTCGGGCGAGCTGTTCCTCGTGGACTCCGTGTCAGAGGTGAACGTGGTATTGTACCCAACCCTGGGAATGGACTTCCTCATGGCACACGATCTCTTGATAGACCCCAATGGCAGGTGGCTCATTCATCAGCCGGCGGGTGCCACCACACCCTACATCACCCACATCTTACACTCCAGCAAGTACGACGACATCCTTCAGGAGTTTCCTACCCTTACTACAACTTCACCACAGGCGGCTCCCACAGGCCCTGGCTTCAGACACACAGTAGTCACCACCTGACCCCCGTGCTCTGCCAAGCCCTGCCGTATGCCAGCAGATCCCTGTCGCCGAGGACGACATCAGAAAGACGGCTATCACCACACCCTTCTGCCTATTCGAGTTCCCATCCATGAACTTCGGCCTCCTTACTGCTACACAGACCTTGCAACGATTCATGGATAGGGTGCTGGGAGGACTCGACTCCATGCACCAACAACACTTGAGAGAGCTCTTCAGCCCCCTGCAGCAATATGGCCTGAAGGTACACCCCTCTAAGTGCGTCTTGGGAGCGGACAGCCTCAACTTCCTCAGCCACAGGGTCACCCACCACAGCATCACACCTCTCCTCTGCCTCGTCCTATGTTTGGCCAGGGATGCGGAAGGAGGTTGAGAACAGGGTTGTCGCCTGTGTCCACTGCCAACGGGTGAAGGTCGGGCCGCCACACCCGACCACCACTCCACGACTTCCCCGTCCCAACCAGCAGGTTTCACATGGTGCATGTGGACGTTGTGGGGCCCCTGCCTCCTTCCCACGGCCACAGCTACCTCCTTACCTGCGTGGACAGGGCCATGCATTGCTGTACGGTGACTTCCATGGCAGACATCACTGCCGAGGGAACTGCACGCCACTTCCTGGCCGACTGGGTCCCCACCTATGCTCCTCCCGCTGTAACTGTGATGGACCAGGGTACCCAGTTTGAGTCCGGAGCATGGCAAAACATGCTACAGTTCTGGGTACTCGGCGTCAGAGGACCACAGCCTATCGCCCAGCCAGCAACGGCATGGTGGAGCGGTTGCATCGCCACCTCAAGGAGGCATTCAGGGCCCTGCAGCCACACCAGTGGACTGACGCATGCCCCTCATGCTCCTCACCATCTGCATCACCATCAATGAGGTACTCAATCACTCGCCGGCGGAGCCGGTCTTCAGTGAAGAGCTACGCCTCCCTGACCATGTCATTTCTCGCAACATCGGCACCTCTAACCTCACCTATCTCCCTGCTCTGAAGGCAGCAATAGACACGAAATAACACACACTGACATGACACGCAAGCCCTACGTACCTCCTAACCTCTACACTGCTACTTCTCTCTTCCTGTGCATGAATGCGCACCGCTTTGCCCTACAGGCACCCTACACCGGACCATACCCCGTGATCTCCAGGTCGGAGTCGACCTTCACTATCCAGGTGGTGGGACAACCATACGTCACGTCCTGGGAACGGGTAAAGCTCGCCAACAACACACCTCCAACACACTCATGCACCCACACAGCCATTCGTGTGACACCCTACCACCAATCTCACCCCTCTATTACCCACACCTCCACCACTCTATCACACCACACAATTTCTTCCCGACACTCACACCTGAGCGCCTGTCCTTTCCCTCCCGACACCAACCAACCCCGCTCCTCTCCTGCCCCAGCCTACCCGACACAACCGTACCCCACTAATACCGCTCCCACCCTTGCTCTCACAAACACCAACACACATCACCATACCTAACGCCTTCTCAGCCGCCATCCCTGCACCTACCGAACCCCCTCCCACACCACACCAAGCCACTCCACATCACCCCATACCCACCCCTACCACACCCCTACCTCTCCTCCCTCAACAGACCCTACCTTCCGCCTACCACTCCCACACAACCTGCGCACCACACACTCCCTCACCCCAATCCCGGCCCACACCCCACCTTACCCTACCTACCTCTCCTCAACCCCAGCCTCATTTGTCCCCTAGAACTATCCCTACCCCTCCGCCACTTACCTTGGCACCAGTAATCCCTCTTGTATCTCCACAGCCTCTCTTGTACAACCAGCTCCTACCTCGGCCACCACTGCCTCACACCGACCACACACCGGCCTCGCCACCATGGCCGCTCCTCGACCGCTCGCCTGCCTCTTCACCACGCCCACTCAGCAACCTCTCGTCTACCACGCCACAACGTCCAAGCTGCGACATCTCGTCTGCCTCATCACCAGCACCTCGCCTGGACCACTCACCCGCCTCACCACCCCGCCTGCAGCCTGACAGCACACCGGCCTCGCCACATAGGCCATGCGCGGATCCCGCTCAGGCACCTTTGTCACCATTGCCGCGACCCACGAGTTATACTACGCCTTCCGCTTCAGAGGACCGGCAGGAACCAGCCCCGTCCCAGGACAGCTTTGTCACATGGTCTGGGATGTAGTGCTGGGGATATTTGAATTTAGTGCCTGACCCAAAAATTCCAGTATTCCTTTTCCTAAAAGAACCATGACTGAGTACATTCCTGTTCGCTCTTTGAAAATACACTTCCTGTTAATTCTTTGAATATGGTGTCATTATATTATTAATTTCTGTTCTTTAAATGGTAAGTAGATATTGTATTTGAAGTATATTAAGATAGATGTTGTTGGTGTACGTGACTTTTTCAATGTTACGTGGCACAAGAGAGTTGCCGTGATTTGCTTGCTGGTTAATTACTCGTCGTGATTATAACATATACCGTAGCTAACTTGTCTCAGGATTATTTGTTTACCAGTAAGTGGCAAAAGAATGTATATTTTGTTTTATAGTTCAATGTAAAGGAAGGATCACCTTGGGAATTTACTATGAGTCTCTTGATTTCACGTTTTTGTAACTGGGTGGTACTGAGCTTTCTGGGTAGCCACTTAGACACGCTCGACAGGCTGACTGCGGGGGCTGGTTGCTCTCATTATTTTCTTCGCTTTTTGTTAGTAAAATCTACTATTATTCTCAGAAGAGTGTTGTATAAGATCTTGGAATACTACAATATGGAAATATTTTGATATAAGAGGCTCAGAGATTTGCAAGGTGATTTTCTTTCTAGTAGGGAAAGAATTGAGGGGAGAGAACCGGCATATGTCGCCACAACCAATGCGTACCGGACCCGTTTCTCTCGTTTTTATTCTACTTGACACTGATTTCTTTCCATGAGAGAGGTATGTAGTCGCGCTTTATTCAGAGTTACCGATTGTATACTCTTGGTGATGAAATTAAGTGAGCTATCATGAATTATTACTATAACTATGGACAATATGTTAGAAAATTTGCTAGTGTATATGAGTGGCTGACTGTTACAACCAGTCGAGCGCCACGCCTACTTAAGCGAGATAATTGCCTTTAAAGTATAGGTAATAATGTCACGCGTAAGGTAAACACGAATAATCTGTTGACCGTTACTTCACTTCATCAACTTGATATGACCACAGTATAACATATACTTTGGTATTTCAGACTTCATTAGAGGCCAAATTTTCTTAGCTTTTAACTGATATATGCCAAAAAGTGTTCAGTTCCCTATTAAGAAAGATATTACAGGTATAATATATACGACTGCCATGGAGAATATGTGAAAAGTTATTCTCGTACTGAAATATATGATTAAAATGGAGAATTGGTAAATAATAATAAAATATACTATTTCGCTTAAGACACTACATTTTTTAAGCATTCTATGGGTATAGTTTAGATGTAGGTACGTTATAGAATAACTTTGAAAAGTTGAAAAGAGTGTGGTACTATCACAATTTCTCCGGTCTATCTAGCGGCTTCTAGCCTCTCTGCCAGGCGCCTGCCTCCAGGTAGGATGGCGCCGGTAGCTGCCAAACGTACGATTCAACATATTGCTTTTAACAGCGAGAGTTCTAAATAGTAGTTGATTATGTATCTGAGTTTGCTAGGTTAAACTGTTATGAATGAGTGGTAAGCAGGGGAACTGCTGAGTCATCATGCATCTATTTCTCCACACGGGCAAGAATTACAACAGATTTTTTAATGGATTATAACAATCACACACCGCTCGCTTCTTCATCTGCTTCTGTAGTATGCTTATACAAGGAAATTTATTTATACAAAATAATTATAATCGTCACTGATCTTTTAATCGTTCTTTCGCCATTGGTCTAAAATCGCGAAATTTATGGAGTGACGTCACTATTCTTTCTCTTACCGCCTCGGCTTTCCTCCCTCCCTCTTCCTCCTGTACCCCGGTCCATCCGTACTCACTCCCCCCCCCCCTCTCCTTCTTAAGTTCCTACCCTCCTCTCTGTCACCCCATCACTGATTCCCTTTATCTTCCTGTATAAATTCTAATACGTCTCACTATCCAGGTCCTTCGCCATTGTTTTTTACACTGAGGTACTGAAAGTAATTATTACTAAGTAGGCTGATGTTTTTTAGTCTGTCTTAAGGGACCCTGTGATGTAGTAAAAAAGTTGGAGAAAAATTAGTCCTTCAAATATTGCCACGAAACACCACCTATAGGGAAGGAGCTTGTTTCGTGGCATGGTCAGGAGGAATCAGAAGTCTCCAATTTTATACACGATCACAGGGTCCTTAATGTGTCCTGCTGTGTGTGTGTGTGTGTTTTGGTATGTGTGTGTGTTGTAATGTTTCCTTCTGTGTTTTGGTATGTGTACTGTTATGTGTGTGTGTGTGTGTGTTGTTTCCTTCTGTATTTTGGTATGTGTACTGGTGTGTGTGTGTGTGTGTGTGTTGTTTCGTCTTGTATTTTGGTATGTGTACTAGTGTGTGTGTGTTGTTTCCTTCTGTATTTTGGTATGTGTACTGGTGTGTGTGTGTGTGTGTGTGTGTGTTGTTTCCTTCTGTATTTTGGTATGTGTCCTGGTGTGTGTGTGTGTTTCCTTGTGTGTATTGTTATGTGTCCTGTTTTGTGTGTGTGTGTTTCCTTCTGTGTTTTGTTATGTGTCCTGTTGTGTGTGTGTGTGTGTTTCCTTCTGTGTTTTGTTATGTGTCCTGTTGTGTGTGTGTGTGTGTGTGTGTGTTTCCTTCTGTGTTTTGTTATGTGTCCTGTTGTGTGTGTGTTTCCTTCTGTGTTTTGTTATGTGTCCTGTTGTGTGTGTGTGTGTTTCCTTCTGTGTTTTGTTATGTGTCCTGTTGTGTGTGTGTGTGTGTGTTTCCTTCTGTGTTTTGTTATGTGTCCTGGTGTGTGTGTGTGTGTGTCCTTCTGTGTTTTGTTATGTGTCCTGCTCTATCTATCTATCTATTGCTCCGACGTCTCGCTCCCCCCGGGAACTCCCACCAAGGGGGTGGCCACGGCAGAAGAGTCTCCAGTTTTCCCTGTTCCCAGTTTTACTTTCTCCATCCCCCCTCCCCCCTTACACTTCTCTCTCTCACATACTCTTCCACTCTGTTCTGCCATCTAACCGGAGGTCTGTCTCTCACACCAGGTCCCATAACTTCACTTCCATGGGGTGCTGATGGTATAGAGGTTAGCACACTCGCCTGGCATGCGAGAGATCCCGGGTTCAATTCCTGGGTCAGTGGAATTGTTGGACAATTTTCCCAGCCCCCAATGTCCCTGTTCACCTAGCAGTAAATAGGTACCTGGCTGTAAGAGCAAGGATAACATGCTACCTTGTAAGCTGGGGGAAGACGTGTTGATGGCTAGAGGAAGATTTGTTGATGTAAAAAACTACCCAGCACACACTGGTGAGGGAAGATGTGTTGGTGCAAATTACCCATCACACTTCTCAACTACCCAGCACACACTGGAAAGGGAAGATGTGTTAATGTAAACTACCCAGCACACATCTCAACTACTCAGCAACACACTGGTGAGGGCTGGTTCTATCCAGAAATGAGGAATCTGGCATCCTCTACCACACTCTGGCCTGCTCTGTCTGTCTCCTTACTATCTCTCATTCCTTCTGGGTAGCCGACGAGATTGCCCGATTGGGTGGCACAACAAGGAAGACTACAGACGGTGGGAATGTTGGCCCAGGGATACATGCCCGTGAGCCAGCAGTCCCCTCGTCTGCTGCCTTCGAAGAAACAGACCTCACTATTACCCTGACTCCCATTTGGGGGTCCGAGCATCTGCACGGCTTCGGTCAACCAGACTCAGGACTGCTCGGCCAGACAGTCTGGGGAACTACAACAACAACTTCACTTCCATACACCTTCTTTATAAACTCCACACTTTGCATTCTCTCCACATGTCCAAACCACCTCAGTGTATTACGCTTCACTCTCTCAACCACTCCACACTTCCATACACCTTCTTTACAAACTCCACACTTTGCATGCTCTCTACATGTCCAAACCATCTCAATGTATTACACTTCACTCTCTCAACCACTCCACACTCAATACCAACTGCCTTCTCACTCATACCACACCTCTCATACACACTCATTTCTTTCTCCATCCCACCTAGTAAGTCCACATGCTCCTCTCAAGTAACTCATTTCCACTGCACCTATTCTACATCTCTCATACATATACACACTCATTACTTTCTCCATCCCACCTTGTAAGTCCACATGCTCCTCTCAAGTAACTCATTTCCACAGCACCTATTCTAGACTGATGAGCCCTACTCCATGTCCATGTCTCTGACGCATATGTCAGTATTGGCAGGATTATACTATTTCTCAGTCCCTTTTTCACTTCCATACTCACACTTCTACCCTTCATAATCCTCCTCAGTAATATTATGACCTGCCTGCCCCTCATTGCTCTCTCCCTGATTTCTCCTTCCATGTTTACACGGAACTGTTCCCAGTTACTTGAATTCCCTCACCTCCTCCATCCTCTCACCCCCTAAAGTTATCTCACATTCAGTCCTAGTTGGTACAGCCACTCTATAGGGTGTAGCAAAGTCAATTACTTCTGTTTTGGTCCTCTCAAATACCATCACCTTACTCTTACCAACATTCACCTTCAGTTTTCTTTGCTTACACACGGACTGAAATTCATCCACCACCCTCTGTAACTCCCTTTCACTCTCGGCCAGCAGCACAGTGTCATCCGCAAATAAGCTTGCAACCAAGGTACTCCATTCAACCTCAGTTTCGCACCCAGGCCCTCCACCTTTGCCTTCATCTCTCTCATGCACCCATCCATAAAAATATTGAACAACTATGGTGACATGACACACCCCTGCCTCAATCCTACACTGATATCAAAGTTCTCACTCAAATCACCCTCAACCCTCACACAAGCTTTTGCCTCTCTATAGAAAGCCTCAATCCCCTCCAGCAAGCGCCCACCAACACCGTAAATCCTTAATACATCTGTCATAGCTCTCCTGTCAACCCTATCGTATGCCTTCTCCAAATCTATGAAGGCAGCATACAACTTCCTACCCTTCCCAATATATTTCTCCACTGTTGATTTTATTCCAAAGATCGGGTTCACACATCCTCTACCCTTTCTGAACCCTCCCTGCGCCTCACTGACTTTATTCCCAGTTACTTCTATCAGTCTCTCAGTAAGAACCTTCCCATACACCTTCCCCGGTACACTAAGAAGGCTTATTCCCCTATAGCTACCACACTCATCCTTATGACTCTCCTTCAGTTCTCTGGCACCTCTCCCTGTCTCCAAGCCAATATGCATATAAGCAGCATCCACTCCACCACTTCCTCCCCCCCACACCTCAGCATCTCTCCAGTTATTTCATCCACCCCGGTGCCTATCCTATCTTCAACTTTCCTATTGCTTTCCTAACCTCTTCCCTTCCTAATTCTCCCTATACATCCTGTTGTCTACCTCCTGCCTCCATCCCCATGCATGTCACCACCGCCTCCCCTCCAGTTCCCCCATTCATCAACCGATCAAAATGCCTATTCCACACTTCTTTCACTTCCTCACTTCTACTCACAGGAACTCCATCCTCTCTCTTCATTCTCACGCTACCAGACTTTCCTTCTCCTCTTTCTCTTTTCACCTCCTTCCAGAATAATTTCTTGTTTTCTCTAAACTTCTCACTCGGTTTCCTACCAAACTCCTCATCCACTCTCCTTTTGCTCTCACTCACCGTCCTCTTCACTTTTCTCTTACACTCATTGTATTCCCTCTTTCACCTCCTCTGGCACATTTCTCTGCAGGGTTCTCCTAAAAGCCTTCTTCTTATTCTCTACTGCATCCTTCACTTCTTCAGATCACCATGCACTCCCTTTCTTCCCCCTTTTGTACTTTGTACCCCACCACTTCTGCTGCTGTCTTACACACTAAAGTTTTGAATGTTTCATAGACATCATTCACTCCCACTCCCTCCCCTATCACCATCCTTGCATCCCCCAGCACCTCACCCACCCTCCTCTTATATTCCTCCCTATATTCTGCTTCATCTAATTTCCCACTAGCCACCTCCCTCTTTTTCCTCACCCCTTCATCCCTCCTACCATATTCCCACTTAGCACTAACCTTCATCCTTACCAACAACACAAAATGGTCGGAGCATTGGATAATTTCTCTCACCACTTTTGCATCGACCCTGTGATCTTGTATGAAACTTGGAGGCTTGTGATTCCTCCTGACTATGCCACGAAACACGCTCCTTCAATATGGGTGATGTTTCGTGGCAAAATTTGAAGGACTCGCAAACCTCCAATTTCCTCCCAAAACACACTCATCCTCTCTCCCCGTCCTACTCTTTTCATCCTCTGGTGCATATGCACACACCCACGCATATTTCACCATCCATATTTCATCATCCATACAATCCTCGATCCATGTCCATCCTCCCCCTACCCTTACCTTCCCTTCTTACCAACCCATCCTCCACCTACCCCAACCATCCCTCCTTACCAACCTATCCTCCTCCTACTTTGTATACTCCCACCATCCCCCTGTGAGTTCCCTATCCTCCCTTCTTACCAACCCATCCTCTTCCTACCCCCATATCCATTTACCTTGTCCTCCCTCTACCCCTACACACTCTCTCTCTCTCTCAGTGAGTGTGTGACTGTCTGACTGACTCGAGTTACTGCCTACCCGTGCAATTTGTGAGTTCACAATTATTATTATTAACTTTAATTAATTATGTATCTTATTCGATGTATTGTCATAATTTTACTAAGAAATATTGAAGTAATAACACTTCCCTTATAATACAGTGAAACACATAGTATAAGCATAAATTATTTAGACATCTTTTAAACGCAGTACGAGAGTTTGGGCTGGTCCGACCTGGCGCCTGCGGGCATCGCTATCGTTCCCTGTTTCCTCTCTTTTTAATTATCTTTTTTCCACGATTTGTGATAACAAAATGGATTTACAAGTTTGTTTTTGCAATAAAAATGTACATTAATGTGTTTATGCTACATAGCAAGCGTTCCCAACGGCTAATAAAATAATCACGTAGAGCACGAAGTAAATAATATTAATTAGCGAGCAGTGGCAACATCTTTGTTTCAGCTGACTGACTTGTCGACTGCCTGCATTTGTCACTCGCCGACACTCGGTTGTATTTCAGACATTCTAGAGATGTCTATATACAAGCTAAAATGATATCCATTTGTTCATTAGATAGAAGAGGAATTGTAGAAGTAATTCCTATTAATAACTCAATTTTAGGGTAGTTGGCGCTTGACTGGTTGTAACAGTTAGGGCTACATATATACATATATATAGTGTATATTGTTACGGTGTGGTTGAGAGGAAAAATCCCTGTATTAGAGTTCAATGGCCTCGTCCCCCATCTTAAACAGTAACATGAGAAACAACTTACTATGGACTATAATAGTCCCAGTCAAGCAACAATTGCACTACTTAAACAAATGTAAATTAAACAAAGCACGACGCTTTGGAGTAGTTTAATTAAAATGAAATGATAGTTGCACAAACTTACAAGGCACAACACGAATAATTCTGATAACTCACGCTAAAATGTCACCAATTACAGTAGAAGAGCAGGCACGAGTCACCTGTTAAACCCTTCTCCCTTGTTCACACATCTGCTACTGCCCAACACTCTTGGAAGAAAGATCCATGACGACTCGTCTGAACCCAGTTGGATTAGTTGAAATACAGATTCCAAATCCTGAGCCATCAGGCCGAGCCTCATCAAGCTCATTCCCAATAAATAGCTTAGCTTTTGGAGGTACAATCTGCCCCTGACCTACAACATGGCCTAAGTATAATACATGAGATTTTACAAAATCTTATTTCCTTTTAAGTTGATTACCAAATTTGCCTCACTAAGTCTAGAAAAAAGCAGGGACAACTGAACGACATGATCCTCCCATGAATGACTAAATAAGAGGATATCGTCTATATACACGACACATCCAGGGATACCCAAAGTTATGTTGTTTATGAGCCTTTGGAAGGTTACCGGCGCGTTTTTCATCCCGAAAGGCATCACATTGCATACGTAGGACTGGTTGTTGGCCACGAAGCAGGAGATTTCACGCACCTGGGGCCAGATACTCAAAACAACTTAGGACATCCTATCTCGGCTAGGGAGCCCTAACTTCCACAGTGCGCTTATGACGGCATACTCAGAACACTTACGACAGCATACTCAAAACATTTGGCAGCCATCTTTCGTAAGTTAGGGCGCTTGGATTTAGGACAACACCCAGGCAGCCCTAAGTGGAGTTATGACACCGAACACCTTAGAAAACATGATAAATCAACTCGGCTGTACCGAAATGAATAAGGACTCTATACTTTTTGGCTGTATTACCAAAGAGCACCACTTTGTTGTTGTTGGAGAGACTACTGAGAAAGAGTGTATAGTATAGGGATCCACTCCAATGTCAGTGATGATCACCAACGAAGACAGTATAGAATTCCTCAGAATGAAATAATAAACTTATCCGAGAAATCACTTCTGACCCATGAACCACCGCTACCGTAACATTTGTTGGGAGCTCTCCTTTTCTGACGTAAGGCTTCAACATATTAATGTGGCAGAGTTGGCGGGACTTGCGACGGTCAGGTGTAGCAATCAGGTAGTCTGTGTCCCCCACCTGTCTTGCCACCTTGTAAGGGCCTTTATACTGTGCAGCCAAGGGTTGTCCAGTTAAAGGCAGAAGAACCAGCACCTCATCCCCCGGCTCAAACTTCCGTTGGCGGGTTTTCCTGTCGTACCATCCTTTCATGGTCTGCTGTGCTACCTTTAGATTGTCGTTAGCGAACTGACAGGACTTGTAAAGCCTCTCCTTGAACTCCCCCACATACTTAAGGAGATTTTCCTTCAGGAACTGTAGCGTGTCACGCACCCGGTGTCCAAACATCAGCTCATTTGGCGTGAAGCCCAACGACTCGTTCGGTACTTCCCGCATGGCAAATAGCAGTGTCCTCGCAGTACTTCTTCATTGTCTTGAAGGTCTGTTGAAAGCATTTCAATGCACCTTGGCTCTGTGGGTGATATGCACTGGACAATATCTGGTCTATGCCTAGTTCCTTCAAGGTCTGCTTAATTAAACAATTCCGATACAAACACTGACCCTTGGTCACTTTGTATTTCCCGAGGGAATCCCCTATGTGTAAATAACTTAAGTAATTCCTTGATAATAATTTTAGCTGACAAACTACGTAACGGGATTGCCTCTGGATACCGTGTGGCCATGGCCATTATAGTTAACAGGTAGATGTGGCCTTGCAAGCTCTTTGGCAAAGGGCCAACAATATCAATGAGTACATGGGTAAATGGTTGTTCAAACACTGGGAGAGGTACAAGTGGAACCTTAGAAATAGGCTTGTTAGGTTTACTTATAATCTGACAGGTGTGACAAGCATTTAAAAATTTCCTCACATCAGTATGCATACCTGGCCAAAAAAAATGACCCCTCAACCTTTCCAAAGTCTTATGTACTCCCAAGTGACCCGATAAAGGAGTACAATGCCCTATTTCTAATATCTCTTCTTGATATTTCCTGGGTATAACTATCTGGTGAACCTCCCAAGCTCCGTCATCAGCAGGGCTGTAAGCAGGACGCCACCTACGCCATAAAACTCCATCCTTTAGATAAAAACATGTGGCAGGTTCCTGATCTAAATTGGTTAAATCCACAGCACTAGCATCCAAATCCTTGCATTCGTCATCGTGCAACTGCAACTCAGTCAGACTGCTCGCACCCTTGTCAGATAATTCACTCACGTCATCTAAATTTGCAAAAAAGGTGTCTGAAAAATCATTCATGTCCACATTATCCCCTAATTCCTGGCTTGCATTCACTCCGTTGCCATTAGAATGCTCTTTAATGTCTTTGGGCTTTACTCATGAAATTACTCCATCCATAGAACGAGTCATGGCACACAAGTGGAACACATATGGAAGTTCTCTTTCAAGCACATTAGTAAATGTCTCAACAATTGGGGCCACGGAAACAATGGGGTCGTCTGGTCGCACTCGCATACCACACAGATCATTCCCCAATATCACATCCACGCCCTTTACAGGTAATTCATCAGCTACTCCAACAAAAGCTTTAACCTTAAACAGGTCATACTCCAACTGAGCTTCAACAAGCTGTGCTGAGAACGGTCCTCCTAAGCCAATTAACACCACACTTGTATCACTAACATGAGAACCAAGGTTTGGATTCCAGTAGAGAGTAGGATCAGAACCAGTGTCTCTGAGCACTTTCACATCATACTCGTGGCCAAGCAAACAAATTTTACCAGAATATATGAACGGATTGAACGAGGGGGGAGAAGACCAATTGTCACGTGAAACCTCCACTACTGAAGCCTCCTCAGAGCGTTCAAACACACATGCAACGACATCATTCTTACCACACCAGTCCACACTCCGAGTATTCTCAGCCACACTGGTCTCAATAACTGTAGCCACAGATCCGACACGGTTTTCGTCTCTCATCTTTTTCCAACATTTGCTCTTAACATGACCTTTCGCTCCACAATAATAACATTTAATTTCAGTAGTGAAATTATTAGACCCTGTCATATTCTTAGTGAACATGGGAGAAAGATTACAGTTTTTACCTGATAGTTGAGCAGCAGACTTGGCACAGGAAGAGGGGTGTGTGTTCTGGGAGAATTGGTCGATATTGACATCTGGTTTAACACCTGAGGTACGAGGTTTACCTTGAAAAGAACTACATTTAATAAGTTTTTTATTTAGCTTGTGAAGCAGCTTCATCATATTTATCCACTTTCTTATTATTTAGGTAATCTGCAACCCAGGGCCCAATGTTGTTTAATTAAGAAATTTTCTAGTACTATAATTTCAGTTAAGTCCTTGAGACAGTAAGGAAGCTCCTTATGCATCTACCCAGGTGAACAGACTCTAGAATACACGGTACAGTTTATTTTGTAACATACAAAGGTGCAGTACATATGGTATGGGGGAAGGCCAGCCTGCCGATGTTGTGTCGTGGAGAGTCGGTAGTTACAGTGTCGCTTGTGTAGTAGTGTTGGGCAAGGGAACAGCGTGTGGACGTAGTGCGAACACGTGGACTTCAGGTGTGTGACAACGGTAGGTGCGGTTGGTCCTTCCCCCTTAGTAGCTCGCTGGGATAGTCTGCCTCACAAGCGCCACTCCGCTCTTTTATATCCTTTCTCTAGGTTCCCGTATGTAGCATCATTTATGTGATCACGCCATCTCCTGACCTGCTGCAACCACCTTAGTTCATACCTGAAGGAAGCGGTAGGCTGGCGGCTGGGATACCCAAGGGTATGCAAACTGTACCAGGGGACGGGATTAATCAAACCGCCAGACTGTGGCTTGTCTGGGACGGGAAGATCACAAAGAAACAGTGAGCGGCGTACCAGCACATGGAATATATATTTAGGAATATAGAGTGGTGCGTATGCCACCACTACATTACCCACCCTCCCCCCAACAGAGTGAATTTATTAGGGGAGAAGGGAAGGCTCAATACATACAATGTAACAAATAACATAGTACCAAAACAAACATAAAAACAAAAAATATATATATATACAGGTTGACCAGAAATGTAGTACAGATGTATAAGGGTAACATGTGGAATGTGCAGGTTGGGGGGGGGTTAGATGCAAGTGAGTGTGATTATTAGTAGGGACTGTGTGTGTGCTGGAGAGTGTAGTGTGTATGTATGTCTGTGTTGTACAGGGCGGCAACATATTTACTTGGGTGCCTTATTGTGCGCCACGAGCGGGAGGTGCAACCATCAGGGACCATCATCGGTTTGTCGTCCCACCGCTCCTGATGTGGTAAAGGTGGTGTAGCAGGGCGAGGTGAGGGAGTGCACCGTCGAGGAGGGATGGCGGGACGAGGAGGCGTGGCTGGTATGATGTTGATGATGGGTGGCATCTTCTGTGGAAGACTAGAAGGGATTACGGTTATTGAGTCATGGTCAGGTAACGGGTCATCAGGCCTAGGAATACGGGTAGACAGATGAAAGTCAGGTAAGGGTAGGAGAGTGGGGTGTGGTGCGAGGTGGGGTGTGAAAGGGGTGGTGTCAGGTAGGTCTGGGGGTTGATAGGGGTAGTGAGGGGTAAGGGTAACATGGGAAGGTCAGGAGAGGGTGGCGGTTGAGGTGTGGGCGGTGCAGAGGAATCTGAAGTGGTAGCGGGAAGGGGTGTTGGAATATGAGGTGGGGAATGGATAGGAGATGGTGTGTATGTGGGTTGAGGTGAGTGATTATGAGGGGTAGTAGGTTGAAGGTGAGTAGGTGATGGGGGAATGGGTATGGTGGTGAGTGGTTGGGAGTTGGTGCTGAGTGAAGTAGATGGTTGTGGTTGAGGAGGGTGGAAGTCGTGTGTACGTGTGGTCTGATGTGGCGCGGTGTTTGGAGGTGAGTGGTATGTATGTGTATGTGTAGGCATGTGAGTGGTAGGTGGGTAGGTGTGGTTGTTGGTGGTGAGTGAGGCTGGTGTGTGAGGCTGGTGGAGGGGAAGTTGGTATGTGTGTATAGCATGGTGCAGTGGTGTGGGTGGAGATGCGTACTGTGTATGCGTGAGTGGCACTGTGAGAGGTGTAGGTAGAAGTGGTGGTCGTCGTTGTGTGTGAGGCGGGTGTGTGTAAGAGGCGAGGAGTGAACTGGTTTCACCCGTTCCCAGGACGTGTCAAGAACGGGGTGAGGGCCAGTGTACAGCTGCTGGAGCGGTGTACGGTGTGAGTCAGTCCTGAGTAGCAGCGAGGGTACGGTGTGCAGGCCGATAACTAAAGGGGGACCAAAGTTCGACACCCAGTTATTGAGAAAATGTCGGGCTGTGCTATCAGCCTTGGTCATACATAGGGACAGCTGTACACCACCGCGTCATCCAGTCTACTCACGTCAGGAGATATCGGTACCCTCGGGAGGACGGGAGAGGGCCCACAATGTCGACATGTACGGTGTGGAATCTGTTGAGGGGAACGGTGAACTCGTATTTGGTTGGGTGTATGTCGTCCAACCTTCGCACGCTGACAGGAGATGCAGGCTGTCACCCACTCCTTCACTTGCTTCCTCATCCCTGGCCACACTCCACTAATGAGGCGAAGTGTACCTGCATTGCTCAGGTATGTAGGGGCGTGGCATGCCGCAGGAAGTGTCACACCAGACACATGTTGTAGAGTTAGGTGCGGTTATGCATTCAATTCGTAGACCAGTATCACCCGTCAGTAGTTCCTGGAGGTGAGTGTCATTCTGTTGGTCATGGGCGAGTGCTGCGTAGTCTAGAAGAGGAATGCGTTGTATTGTAGCGATGAGTGGGTGTGGCGGTGGTGCCCTCAAAAGTGCATCAGGCACCGTGTTGTCTTCCCCCCGTACATGCCGTATATCTGTAGTAAATTCGGAGATGAATGAAAGATGTTGAAATACTCATGGTGACCAGCTGGCACCCAGTTGTGTCATGGCTGTCGTAAGTGGTTTGTAATCGGTATGTATGTAGAAAGCCCTACCTTCCAGGAAGTGTCGGAAATGTTTGACGGCATCATGCATGGCCACCAATTCCCTGTCAAAAGCGCTGTATTTTCTCTGTGGTGGCTCGACGCATTTGCTAAAGAACGTAATAGGCTTTAGCACCCCGTTAACCTCCTGCTGCAGCACTGCTCCTACGGCGTCGTTGGATGCGTCAGTATATATGGATGTAGACGCATAAGGTGTGGGATATGCTAGGAGGGTGGAGTCAGCTAGCCTATTTTTCACCTTGCTGAAGGAGGACTCTGCTGTAGGGTTCCACGTGAGTTTCTTCTGGGAGGCCTTTTTCAGGCAAATCAACAGGTCATGGAGTGGGGCGAGTGTTGTCGCGGCGTGGGAGATAAAGCGGTGGTACTAATTCACCACCCCTAAAAATTCTCTCAGTTTCCTTGCCGTGGTAGGGATAGGGAATTCCTGAACAGCCTCCACCTTCTGCGGGAGTGGGGTGATTCCCTGCGGGGTGACTTGATGGCCGAGAAAGTCCATTTGGTTCTTCCCTATTACACACTTAGATGGGTGAATCTTTAGTACATACTCTTGTAGGCGGGAAAATAATTCCCGCAGGTCTTGCTGGTGTTGCGTATGATTGCTTGACGAGATGAGGATGTCGTCAATATATACCACTATATAATCGAGGCTTCGTAGTACCTTATCGATAAATCTCTGGAATGTCTGCGCTGCGTTATGTAAGCCGAAGTTTATTACGGCGAATTCTTATGGTCCAAAGGGTCTTTTTTATATCCTCCTCTGCAACGGAAATTTGGTGGAAAGCCCTGACGAGGTCAATTTTGGAGAAAACAGTACATCCTTGCAGCTTCGAGTAAAAATCAAGAACATACGGAATGGGATACCTGTCTGGAATAGTGACTGCATTCAGGGCCCAGTAATCCCCGCACTCCCTCCATTCACCTTCTTGCTGTTTGGGTAATATGTGCAGGGGTGACGCCCATTTGCTGTCAGATGGCCTGACTGCCCCTTGCTTGATCATCACTGTGAACTCCCATTGTGCAGCTCCTAGTCGTTCTGGGGGCATACATCGAGGCTTGGCGAAAACTGGGGGGCACATCGTAGTGATTGTGTGGCGGATACCTGCATCTTGGACTCTTGGTGAAGTCTCTGCAGAGCGTAGGAGTGGAAAATCGTGAATAATGCTATCGTAAGTGTGGGTTTGTGTGATTTGTGTGATAGCAGGTGTGGCTTGCTGGCAGTTTCTGGTGGAAATCGTAGCTCCAGACGGCTGGTGTATGAGTCTCTTACGTTTAGCATCGATTAACAAGTCGTGCGCCGTCAGGAAGTCCAAGCCTAATATTGGTGCTTGTACGTCCGCTACCACGAACGGCCATACTACATACTCGTCCTTCAACAATGTGACGCCCTTACTCCTGGTTCCGTAGGTGGCGAAAGGAGACTGGTTTGCAGCGAGTAGGTCGTAAGCAGTAGACGCCTGCCTCTTACGTGGAGAACCACGCTAACTTCGGAGCCCGAGTCGATCAGGAACGTGTGTCCTGACTCGAGGTCCTCTACTTAGAGCAGTGTGTGGGCGTGAATGCATGGGGGCACACACATACCAGCAGGGGAAAGGTCTGGGGGCGTGATAGGGGGGACACGTGCGTGTACACGGGACGACATACATTGAGCTGGGTCTGTGCGTGGTTGAGGGCATGGCATAGTAGCGTGGTTGGCTTGGGCGTGTAGGCCAACTTGTCATAGCGTGGAGTGTGAGGAACATATGGCGGAGGCGTAGGAGTGACGTAGAAGTGCAGGCAGAGAGGCGTCCTGAGGGTTCGTGTGCTTGTTTGTTACCTCGAAGGTATGGTAATCATGGTTCTTGTATCGTTGCGCATTGTGTGTGAATGTTTCAGGCCTGGTGGGTTGGCTAGGATGTATGGCGGTGACTTCTTGGGCGTGTTCTTGCAACCGCCTTACTCGTTTCCCTGGTAACCACGGGGTGTCTGGCGAGTGCCAGGGGACACCCACTGGCAAGGTGGGCGGCAATTACGTGTGACATTGCCGAAGCGTTGGTGGTAGAAATAGAGTTGCGTGAGTTGAGAGATATTATTGTGTTGCTGGGATGAAGGATTGACATGTGGGGGTATCGTTGTGCTGTGCGAGGTAGTGCATTGAGGCAAAGGAGGGAGAATGCGTGGGGATGAGGTGACATCTTGGTGAAGATGAGGGTGGATGTGTTAGGGGTGTGTGTATACATGTTGGGGAGATGGTGTTGCATAGTTCTTTGTTGGGGCTGAGTGGATATGTGTGTGAATTTGATGTAGTGGGTATGAGTGTGGAATAGGTGTATGATGCTGGGGGAAGGGTGGTGTATTATGTATATGAGGTTGAATAGGCGTGGGGGGAGTGGAGGTGGATGTATGTGTTTGAAGGTTGAGGTAAGAGGGGTGTTGGAAGTGAGGAGAGGATGCGGGTGGAGCGTGATGTGTAGTGGGTGTTGGAGATGGTGATGTAGTGGTGGTTGTGTTGACGTGGTGGTATAGTTGTGGTGGGTCGGCCTCAGAATAAATGTTCATTATAGCGTCCGCATGTTTCACGTACTGGTTTATGGGAAGGTCAAGGTGGGCCTGGAGGTGGAGTTGCACTGTCGCAGGGAACAGCTTGGAGTGGCGCCTCTTGAGTAGTGCCTCTGAGAAGTGGTCTTCTGCCTTCTCATTCAGCTGCTGCATGTGCGGAAGGGCTCGGCCGTCCACTTGTATATCTTCTAAGGCCTTCAGGTACTCCTGGTCGGACATACCAAGAAGAAACGATAGCATCCTTCAAATCTTCGTAGGATGGGCGTTGAGTAATAGTGGTTGGGATAGCATCGAATACGTCCTCTGGGAGTACCCGGAGGACAGCATTAAACTTCAATTCACTCGTGAAGTTTGCAGAGCACCACAAAGTCTCCATGTGACGGAACCACGAGTGTACATTAAGTGAGAAAGGTGGGACATACGGTTCATACCTGGAGGAAGCGAAAGGCTAGCGTCTGGCTTCCCAAAGATATGCAAAGCTGAACCAGGGGACGGGATTAATCAAACCGCCAGACTGCAGCTTGTCTGTGACGGGGAGATCACAAAGAAACAGGGAGCGGCGTACCAGCACATGGAATGTATTTATAGGAATACAGAGTGGTGCGTATGCCACCACTACATCCTCAACACTTTCCACCGCCCGGCTCTCCATAACTGAAATACCTTTTTAGTTTGATATAAAATATCTACATGAGACTGATCTGACCTTTTAGACGTTTTACGGAACTTTTTCCTGTATGCCTCTGGACAAAGCTGGTAGGTATCAAGTATAGCCTTCTTAAGCCTAAAATAATCCTGACGAGTGTCATCAGTCACAGAAATATATGTGGTACGTGCCTTACCGGTTAATGTTGACTGTAAGAGGAAGGGCCATTGTACTACAGGCCACTTCATACCTCCTCAAACAAAGTGTAGAAATCTTCCACTTCATCCTCAGAGAATGTTGGAATCAAACTAGAAAATTTTAGACTCATAGAGGATAAGGATGCAGGATCCCCAGCCGACTGGTGTAGTTTTGCCATTCTGTATTCATGATCCAATCTAGCCTGGTCTAATCTAGCTTGCTCCCGCATTTTGTAGAGTTCAAATCGTTGTTCAACAGTAAAATTACCTTCAGGGTTTATGTCAGTCAAAGGGATTTGGTCTGGTAAGTGTGTAGATATAGGGAGAGAGGTACTAACTGAGGGCAAAACAACACTTCCTACCGCTTGTGGATCCAGCTCCCCCTCCTCACAAGCCATATCATCACCCACCGGACTCACAATCTCAAACAACTCCCTGTTTTATCTTATTTTGAATAAACTGTTTACCCTTACTGGCCATATCCTCCAATGACATGTAGGAGGTTAAAACTAGCAACTCATCCCTAGTGAGCCGGTTTACGTCATTCATGACTGGCTTAGCTGATAGAAATCTTTCTGCGTCCTCCTCGGAATATATATGAATAGGCAAACTCATTTCGAATGGTAAGAAAGTGGGGATTAATGTATAACAGCTGGTTTATCCTGGCGAGGTCGCCAATTCTGTTACGGTGGGGTTGAGAGGAAACTTCCCTGTACTAAAGTTCAATGGCCTCGTCCCCCACCTTAAACTGTAACATGAGAAACAACTTACTATGGACTGTAATGGTCCCAGTCCAGCAACAATAGCACTACTTAGACAAATGCAATTTAAACAAAGCACGACGCTTTTGAGTAGTTTAATTAAAATAAAATGATAGTTGCACAAAGACAAGAGTAATTCTCAGTACTGTTGGTGATACAATGTTAAACTTGTAGCCGACACATGTGTGGCCACTCTATGTACCACACACATATGGCCACTCCTGTATCACTAGGTATACAATTCCTAGACCCCTGGTCTATTATTAGCCGGCCAGGTACATTAATCCTCAACCCATGCGGACCTAAGCCGCTGTAAGCCGCCCGTGTAACCACGCCTTCCTTCAGCCAAGCTACCTCAAGCCCCTGGGGACACCAGCAGCTTCCTCCACTCTCTGGTTTGGACCATATATAAAGGCCCAAGATTGCTGGGTCAATCACTCACTCCAGCACCAACACCGGAAAAACAAGGTTCCTGCCCACCGTCGTCCTGCCTGCCGCAACACCACCTAGCTGCCCTACATCTATCTGTGTTCCCGTTCTGATCACACAGCTAACCTCCTACCTCCAGCCAACTCTCCTGCAGGAACTACGGCTTCTCTACGGCACGGCACGACACGACACGCCAGCATACCACCATATTCTGTGTGACCTTTGTGTACTACCAATAAACTGTATCGTGTATCCTAGAATCTGTTCACCCCGGGTAATGATGCAAGGTCTTCCTTGACGTTATAAACTAAAGGTAACTAATATACAGATTCAAAACCCAAGATAAACCACCTAACACATCAATCTCCCACCAAACAACTGGACCTTACAGGTTAACATATTAATCTTACGATAGAAACTATAATTATTACAAACCAACACAAACTTACAAGCTAGAAAAATCTTACAAATACATGAATTATAAGTTAATAAACCGGTAAGGCACAACACGAATAATTCTGATAACTCACGCCAAAATGTCACCAATTACAGTAGAAGAGCCAGCACGAGTCACCTGTTAAACTCCCAGAACACTTAAACACACCCTTCTCCTTTGCTCACACGTCTGCTACTGCCCAACACTCTTGGAAGAGAGATCCATGACGACTCCTCTGAACCCAGTTGGATTAGTTGAAATCCAGATTCCTAATCCTGAGCCCTTGGCTCGAGCCTCATCAAGCTCATTCCCAATAAATACATAATTGACAGTTAGAGAGCACTACATCACAATATATATATATATATATATATATATATATATATATATATATATATATATATATATATATATATATATATATTACTAGAATTTACCTGAAGCAAGGGTGAGATATGATTGTGTTCTTTTCCTTGATAGTGCTTAATTAATGCCAAAGTATTATGTGTGATTAAGCCACTAGAGAGATACAGTATTTAGTTAATGTTTATATAGATGTTTAAGTACCAAACTTATTGGATTTGCTAACCGTTATTCTGATGTGATACCCTAATTTTAGAGGGTACGAGTATCCTATTGCAGAAGTCAGTTGCATTATTTATTATATACTTTGTGGAAATTAGTAGGCTTCTGGCCTAACCTAATCATTTAATATCATGTACAAAATAGTTATTATGCAAATCTTTTAGCTGGTCCAAGTGCTGAGTGTTCCCATGTTGATGTCCAAGTGTCCCAGTATCTCAGTGTCCTAGTGTAGGGATCCAAGTCCCAGGGTCAACTTCTCAGTGTGATGTTCAAGAGCCCAGTGTGGAAATACAAGTATGATTCTGAAGTCTCATTTTTGGAGCCAAGGATTCAGGTTTGAATTGTAATTGAGGATATACAACATTGTGCATTAGTAAGGACCTAGAATAGTATCATGGTGTATGCAGCTAATGTTTGGTGAGAAGTAAAGAACTATTATTAAGAATTATTGGTGACACAAGGGACAGGAAAAAAAAAAAAAAATAGCAGTGTCGAAATGTAAGAACATATTTTTGTTGTCATGGTCCAAGAAGTAAACAGTTGTAGCGGTCAGCATTGGCATTTCGCCACAAGCTTCGCTGATTGGCTAAAAAGATAGGCTCGTTATGATGTAACTTCATACTCGAGGGCGGACGTGGCTTTTCCACGTCTGCACAACTCGGGATCACGCATCTACGACGTATGACTACACTGCATGCTTATTGGCTAATAATATGTAACACTTGATCTTGTATAATGTATATATGTGCCACATGTTCCTCAAATAAATCAGGGGGGTGCTGATGGTGTAATGGTTAGCACACTCGCCCCGCAAGCGAGAGATCCTGGGTTTAATCCCCAGGTCAGTGGAATTGTTAGACAATTTTCCCAGCCCCCTATGTCCCTGTTCACCTAGCAGTAAGTAGGTACCAGGCTGTAAGAGCAAGGATAGCAACCTTGTAGGCTGGGGGAAGATGTGTTGATGTAACAAGACTTGTCTGCCTTAATGACCAACACCATGAGTCGATAGGCATAAAGCACTAAATCTTCTTCAAATAAATCAGATCTTACTCACCAACCATTCTCTTATTTTTTCCTTTCCCTAAGCTACTTAAAAGAGAATCATGGACACTAAAGAGAATTATAGACACTTATTAAGAGAAGTATTGTAGACACTGTTTAGGGGGAATAAGGCAAGAAACAGACTGTTTAAAGTAGCTACCACTACATTGGTGACCCAGGAGTTGTTCAAACTGTACGCTCACATGTTCTACACAATGGAAACTCTCTCCAGCAATAAAACACTCCTTACTCTTTCAGAAACACACCCTGTCGCTGCTGCACAGGTCAAGCTTCCAACTTTCTCTGCAATCAATGCCCCAACCTGGTTCCGGCGAGCAGAAGTACAATTCCGCCTGAAAAGAGTGAGTAGCCAGAGCACCCAAGCCGACTATGTCTTAGCAGCCCTTCCAGATGAGCTCTTTTCACGCATTTCGGAATGGGTGGAAACCAAGGGTAATGCTGCCATCCAGTATGTTGAACTAAAAACCTACCTTCTCAAGCTTTTTTTGCCATCATTTGCATCAAGAGTATCACAACTGCTCCACCTCTCACAGCAACCCCTCGGCGACCAGAAACCGTTCGATGCCCTCCTGGAAATGAAGACATTGGCAAGACTTTCCCGAGCAACCGACGGATCAGCACGGCAACTGAGTTTGCTGAGGGCATTGTGGCTTCTCCGCCTCCCTGAACCCATTCGTGCCTCCATTCCCAATGCAGAGGAAATGAGTGAGGAAGCCCTGCAGCAACAAGCAGATAGCTTAGTCGATTCCCTGGCAGCAGCATATCGGCGCCATGCCCTGGAATAATACATTTTCAACCCCAGAAGAGATCAACTTTGCAGCAGCAAGCCACCCACCACAATGGTCCCGCCAGCATTACCAAGCTCCACAACATCAAACATCACAGTGGTGGACAAGTAGAAAGTCAAATGACTCCTGTTTCTACCACACCAGATTTGGACACAAAGCAAGAAGATGCCAACCAGGATGTTTGTGGTCAAAAAACGAGTAAGGCAGCTGCTGCACATTGTGGCAGCTGCTAATGGAATTCATGCTTTCTTTCTCCATGATCCAGTGTCGGTATAAGTTTCTTGGTCGACACTGGTGTCTCCTGCTCCCTTCTACCGGCTGGATGATGGAAGAAGCCTCATCGACCTACAATCAACGTTCAACTAGCTGCAGCCAACGGTACACCTATACCAATATTTGGCCGTCAACACGTCAAGATCAAGATTGGTAGCCGCCTTTGTGGATGGAGTTTTATAGTGGCAGACATAACCATACCCCTAATGGGAGCAGATTTCTAGCCTACTATCAATTCCTTGTGGAAGTTGCAAGACGCCAGCTGGTGGACGCAGCCTCCCTCAACACCACTGCTGCACCAACCAACCTCGCCCTACAGGTAATCGACACATCAGACAACTTTGCTCATCTTTTCAGCACCTACCCAGATGTCGTCAAGCCAGAACTCAGGCAACAACCACAGCATCCAGCAAAACACGGAGTCTACCACCAGATAAAAACATCAGGACCACCTGTGTTCTCCAAGTTTCGCCGACTAGCCCCCGACAAACTCGCCACAGCAAAATGGACCTTCACCGAACTTGAGCGACTGGGAATCTGCCAGAAAGCACCAAGCCCCTATGCATCCCCACTCCACATAGTAACAAAAAAGGATGGCTCTCTATGCCCCTGCGGTGACTACAGGAGCCTCAACACTAGGCAATCCGTCACTATCACCACTTCCTAGAAGGTGTCACTTTCACCATTCAGACTGACCACATGCCCCTCTTACACGCCTTCACAAGACAAACAGATGCCTGGTCCCCACGACAACGTCAACATCTCTCAGCCATCTCAAAGTTCAACTTTACCTTCAAGCATCTGCCAGGCAAGAAAAATCCAGTAGCGGATGCCCTCCCCAGAACAGAAATCAACGCAGTTCAACTGGGCCTCGAATACGACCACCTTGCCAGCGAACAGCAGCAGGACCCCGAAGCATCAGCAACCAGAAATTCAATCACATCTCTACAGTGGAGGGACGTGCCTCTGAACGATTCCGGCACTATCATTCTCTGTGATATGAGCACAGGTCGACCATGCCCACGGATACCAGCATCCCTTCGCCATCACATCTTAAACCTCGTACACAACCTATCACATCCTTCATGTCAAGCATCAACACGACTAATAACGCAGAAATTCATATGGCCGGCATCTCTCGCGACGTGGGAAATTGGGTGCGGTCCTGCATCCCCTGCCAGAAGTCCTAAGTACACCGACACACCAAGACTGGCCCAGGATCTTTCCACCAACCAAAGAGACGTTTTGCCCACATCTACGTAGACGTTGTAGGCCCTCTCCCTCCATCAGGACATTGTTACCTTTTCAATATCATAGACCGCTCTACCAGATGGCCTGAAGCCGGCCCAATGACCGACACCACATCAGCTTCCTGCACCTCTGCCCTTCTCTCCGGGTGGATCTCCAGATTCGGAGTTCCAGATCATATCACATCCGACCGTGGTACCACCTTCACCTCTCAATTATGGAAGTCTTTAGGAAAATTGATCGGCACTGCAGTCCACCACACTACAGCCTACAATCCAGAAGCAAATGGAATGGTAGAACGTTTCCACAGAACTCTCAAAGCTGCCCTCATGTCAAAATGCAAGAACTCAACAGTGTTCTCACAACTTCCCTGGCTCCTCCTCAGTCTTCGAACCACTCCAAAAGAGGGCCTCGATGTCTCCCCAGCTGAAATGGTTTTCGGCGAATTCTTCCCCAACACCTCTACAGACAACAACATCCAGCGCCTCCGAAATATCGTCGGAAAATTCGCCCCATGCAAGCAAACATACAAAACACCAGAACATCACTACATCCCCAAAGACCTTCATACGACAATGTACGTTTTCCTCCACATCAACGCACACACACTATCTCTCACCCCACCTTACTCCGGCCCCTACGAAGTCATCAACAGGAAACAGAAAGCTTTCCTCCTAAGAATCAAGGGTGCCGATGATTGGATCTCCATCGACCGACTCAAGCCAGCATACCTGCAATGGGGACGACTCTCCTCCTGTTCAACTCTCCAGGGTAGGCCACCCCGTCTCACACTACCAGGTTTTCTCGCTGAGGGGGGAGTATTGTGGCGGTCAGCATCGGCATTTCGCCACAAGCTTCGCTGATTGGCTAAAAAGATAGGCTCGTGATGTGTAACTTCATGCTCAAGGGCGGACGTGGAAAAGCCACATCCGCACAACTCGGGATCATGCATCTACGACGTATGACTACACTGCATGCTTATTGGCTAATAATATGTAACACTTGATCTTGTATAATGTATATATGTGCCACAGGTTCCTCAAATAAATCAGATCTTACTCACCAACCAGTCTCTTATTTTTGCCTTTCCCTAAGCTGCTTAAAAGAGAATCATAGACACTTAAGGGAATTATAGACACTTATTTAGATATGTATTGTAGACACTGTTTAGGGGGAATAAGGCAAGAAACAGACTGGTTAAAGTAGCTACCGCTATAAAGTAATAGGAGAAGTGTTTTAGTTGTTATGGTGGGTTTGCATTAAAGCCAGTGTGTTAATTATGTGTGTTAGATTTGGGGATGGGGAAGTGGTCTTAACTGGGATGTAAATTATAAGCAGGTTGTGTCAAATACCAACCTTTATTATATTTTATTATATTATTATATTATATTTCTACAGGTTGTTTTAGTTTTCCCTCTAGAGATCTGCTATCGATTCATGTTGGGGATCACCTGAGGTGTGTAATTTAAGGGAGGTGTAAACTAGGGTCGGTCCTGGGGGCTTGGGTAGGTTTTAAGAAGGAGCACACTGACCAAGACTACACTACCACTTGTCACTCTTTCATCCAAAGAGACCATGGACAGTAGTAACTCTCCGCTACACGAGACTCCCCCCCCCCCCTCCACTGGGACAGAAACTTGGTAAACGGGTTGACCGAGCCCTCGGGCCTCCACAGGGAGGACCGTTCACCACCCGGCCAAGCTACTATCCCTCTCACACAATGCAGACACTCTCACACCACACAGTCCAGCACACACACATTCCCTATTACAAACACACACCCTTCTACCACCCACCCAACCTACACGTATAGCTCCGGACAAATCAAGCGTCCATACCCCATCCATCAGCGACTTGGTTTGTGCCTCGTTGGATCTGGAAACAGTTGCAGGTGGAGGGAGGGGGAATGTTAGTGGGAGAGGAGATAAATGTGGGCGGGGCTATATAGGAGGTAATGTGGGAGGTTAACGAATGATCAGGTAGAGGAGACGTGTGTCAGGAGGAATGAATGAAGCATACACTGTGAACGGTATTGAATCATCAATAGTTAAAAGCAGGGTTCTTCAAACTTTTTCAGTCGTGACCCAGTTTTTACTATGACATCATTCTCGCGACCCATACAGAAAGATCTTTTACAAATGACCAGAATTATCAACCCAAATAAATACAAGGCCAGAAACTGAAACGCAATAATTATGATAAAAAGGCATTATAAACAGAATTATAAACACTGCCTCACCTACCCCTCCCTCTCTCTCCCTCAAAATTTCTCAAGAAGGGTAATATTTGTGCAATGATTTTGTTTTATTGATAATTAAATATATGAATATTCACTTACCCACGAAGCAGCTTCCGGCCACTACCTTCACGCCACCGCACCACACCGCTCGCACTCTCCCGTGGGTGGAAGACCTCGTATCGGGTGACTACTACCTCGTCGACTCAGGGTCAGAAGTGAGTGTCGTTCCACCCTGGGACAAGGATAAGAAGAGCCAGGCCTCCACCGCTTATGACCTCCTTGCTGCAGTACACCATGCTCTACATTGACAACATACTTATCACTTCACATGACCACAGACAACACCAGCAGCACCTGTGGGAGCTCTTCTCACGCCTGCAGATCCACCTGTCCAAGTGCGTCATTGGGGCATATCATCTCAAATTCCCCGGACACCACATCACACCTAATAGCATCACACCTCTCCCGCAGAAGGTGGAGGCTGTGAGGGAATTCCCCCGACTTACTACAGCCAGGAAACTCAGGGTATTCCTAGGGGTGGTGAACTGCTCCCACCGGTTCATCCCCCACACTGCCTCCGCCCTCGCCCCACTCCACGACCTGTTGAAGGGGCTGAGAAATTCCTCGCAGAAGAAACTCGTCTGGCCCCCTGCAGCGGAAGCAGCGTTCAATGACATCAAGACCAAGCTGGCTGACACTACACTCTTGGCGTACCCTACTCCTCACGCTCCAACTTCTATCTGGACTGATGCATCGAATGACGCCATCGGAGCTGTCCTGCAGCAGGAGGGGGACGGAGTACTTAAACCCATCGCCTTCTACAGTAAACATCTGGAGCCGCCACAGCGCAAGTACAGCACCTTCGACAGACGCTGTGAAGCACTTCTGCCACTTCCTCGAAGACAGGACATTCCGCATCTGGACGGACCACAAACCCCTCACCACGGCCATGCATCAGCTCGATACTAACTGGTCCAAATAGGTTAAATGCCACTTGGCGTTCATTTCTGAGTTCACCACTGACATCCGCCACGTCTGGGGAGAAGACAACGCCGTCGTGGATCCCCTCTACAGATTGCTGCCTACATACCCTCTCGTCTCTAGCATTCAGCACATCCCGACCATGAACTTCCCGGGGTTCGCAACTGCTCAACTGGCCGACATGCACCTTCAAGAGTTCCTATTAGGCGAAACGGGACTATGGCTGGAGTACCTGACAGCTTCTGACTCTACTGCCTAGCTCTGGTGCGACACCTCCTGCGGCATACCACGCCCCTATATCCTATATCCCCGAGCAGTTCAGGGAGGCAGTGTTCCAACACTATCACTTCTCTCAACCACCCAGGTGTAGCAGAAAGGCTCCGCCTCATCAGCCTCCACGCAGTACGGCCAGGCATGAGGAGGCAGATCAAGGACTGGGTAACATCATGCCTTCCCTGTCAACGCGCTAAGGTTGGCTGCCACACCCGTCCTCCACTTCACGAATTCACTGTTCCTACCAGCAGGTTCCACAAGGTACATGTAGATATCATGGGCCCACTTCCCCCTTTGCGTGGATCCCGTTACCTGATTACGTGTGTTGACAGGACGACAAGCTGGTGTACCACTATCCCCATGTGAGACATCAACGCAGAAGGGACCGCCCGCCACTTCCTTAGCAACTAGGTTGCGAAGTTTTGTCCTCCTTCAGTTATCATCACCGACCAAGGCACTCAGTTCGAGTCTAGGGCATGGTAGGATATGCTAATGGTCCAGGGAACATGATGCCAGCGTACAACCGCCTATCACCCCTGCAGCAACGGTATAGTAGAACAGTTCCACCCCCCCCTTAAAGACGCTTTCCGTGCTCTATAGCCTGACCAGTGGACAGACGCGCTCCCACTCATCCCCCTCACCACCCATACCACCATGAAGGAGGACCTCAACCACTCCCCAGCAGAGCTGGTATACGGGGAAGACCTACGCCTCCCAGGACAGCTAACAGCTCTGGACATAGACACCTCCAGCCTCTCCTTCTTGCCATCACTCAAGCACGCCATTGCTAACGCTGCACCAACACCGACACACCAGCATACCAGACCAACCTACATACCACCCGGCCTACACACCACACCTTCTCTTCTACTAAGAACAGATTCTCACCGTACACCGCTCCAGCAGCTGTACACCAGCCATCACCCCATGCTCACCAGGACGGATGCAACGGTCACCTTACGAATCCACGGCAAGCCTTACGTCACATCCTGGGAGAGGGTAAAACTGGCCCACACCTCAGACTCACCACCGCACAACACTCCACTAAACACCCACCTATCCACTCACACATCGGCATGCACCACATCGCTCACGCTTCACCCTCCACACACACACCCTACACACCACTCACCTCACCGTCCACCACTCCTACCCACACCACATGCGCTACCATTCACCCATATACACCCTTAACAACCCACACCTTAACACCACACCACCAAACCATTACACCGTATCCTACCATCACCACCATTCCACCCCGCCCACAGCATTCTCACACTCACCCTATCATATCTCAACCCACCTCACCTGACCACGCCACTATTCAACCGACACCACCACCCACCCATACCTCTCCCAACCTACCCAGGCAACACCCCACCCTAACCTGCTTCCCCATCCCATCCCCCCTCCTTCGCCTCAGCCTAACCTTCCTGCACTCCTCCTTCCTTCCCCATATGTCCCTCTCGCCAACCTCATTCCTGTACCAACCTATCTATCCCACATCCCCTTACTGACATACCATTCCCCTCCACCCCTGACTTATCTGAACCTCTCATTCCTTCCCCACCCGTGTCTCTCGCCAACCACATTCCTGTACCCGACCTACCTATCCCACTTCCTCATTCTGACATACCACCCCCCTCCACCCCTGACCAACCCATTCCTTTGCCTTCCCCAGACACCGACCCTGCACCTATACCTGACAACCCGACCCCAGACCCTATCCCGTTGCCTGACCACACCCTACCTGAACCATTACCTCTACCTGACCTGCCCCCACTAGAACATGCCTCGATTGTTTTAATCCATTCTAGTATCCCTCAGGACCAGCTGCCTGTCATTCTTGTTATACTTGCCACACCTCCTGGTCCTGTTAGCCCTCGCCGCAGTCTCACGCCTCCTCCACGCCCTGAGACGCCACCTTCACCACACAACATGCTACAGGCCGACGAGCCGGCTTTGGTTACTGAGGGATTCGCTTCCCGTTCGGGGTGCACCATACGGCGTCCAGCCGAATATATCTCCACTGTATCCAACACAGACACGCACGCACTCCACACACAGCTACACCCACCCACCACTTACTATTAGTACACACACTTGCTCTTACTTACAACACTACACACACTATCCGTACACATCTGTGCAACGCACGCACTCCACATGCAGCTACACACACCCACCACTTACTATTAGTACACACACTTGCTCTTACTTACGGCACTACACAAACTACCCGTACACTTCTGTGCAACACATTTATTTTTATTACCATGTATATATGTATTTCATGTTTATTTTCTCCTATGTATGTTACCATTTCTATGTATGTATTTATGTCATCCTCATGTATGTTACCTTGCCCTTTTTTTTTATTATGTGTATTTTACCTTGTATTTTATGTGCCATACCCCAACTTTTCCTCCTGTTCTTGGGGGGTGGGGGGTACTTTAGTGACCCAAGCACTAGAATTTCCCATTCTCCATGTACCTGTTTACCGGCGCGCGGTCGCACAACCAAGCCTAGCTGCTTGCTTCCCCTACCATCGCTCTTCCACTAGCATCGGGATCACCAGCCAGCCAACAACCCATTCCTCCCGCTCCGCCAAAAGCCGCTGCTCGTCTTGCCGCACCACGCCAGGCTTCCTTGTGCCACCTGCTACACTACAGTCACCCTCAAGCAACACCAAAACTACCTTCTCCAAGCAACACGTCACCTTCTCCAAGCAACACACGCAGCCGGCCAAGCCAGGAGACTCCACACTGGTGCTTGGGTTCGCTCTTGTTACTTTACCTGTGTACTCTATTAATAAATCTGTGCCTAGTATTTGAATCTACTATACACCTTCCGGTAGTAACGGCCTCCATACGTTACAAAGTAAACGAGAGGGAGCAGGAAGAGAGGGGAGGGAGAGTGATAGAATGAGCGCTAGATGACGTTCGAATGTGTACATTAGTCATGCCAACTCATTTGACTTTGACTTTAAATGCTAAGAGTAAACACCGTAATTAACAACATTTGCCATTGCACTGAATTGCTAAAAATCAGGTTGTGGTGTGTTGTACACTGTGCCAAAGAACCAATCCGATACAGCAATTACTCTGGAAGATAATTGCAAAAAACGATTATTCATAGGCCCTGAAACACATAGTAGTATAACAACTCTGTGGGCAGTTACTACCTGGGAGTGCACCAAACTCACAAGGAGTTACACTGGGTTTATTGGGTATGTCTATACAGGGTGTTGTATTGTGTGATACACTCTTCTCTCTAGACTCCAGGGAGCTGGGGTTAAAGTAAGTGTGGATAGCGAGCACTTGAATAGGCTGGGCTGCAGGTAGGCGCTACGGCGAGCAGGTATGTTCACTGCAGGAGGCAGATGAGCAGCAAGCAGGAGAGTGGTAAACTGCTAGTAGGCTGGTGAGCAGCAGGCAGGAGAGTGGTGAACTGCTAGTAGCCTGGAGAGGGCCGCAGGCAGGACTGTAATTATGGTTGCGTAAAACATATTTATACTGCACATGGGATTCTGTGAATTATGCATCCCGTTTGTTCATTCACATAGGTTAGGATTAATTACCGTCTATTGTCAAAGTTCAATGCCAAACCTCCACCACCACTATTACTGAACCTGACACACACACACACAGAAAGAGAGAGAGAGAGCAGTTACTAGTTACACTGACACTTAAATTACTAAGTCAATATGTTGTCTGTCGTCACATATAACAAGGATTACTTATGTGGTCAAGGCAATAATAATAATAATAATGATAATAATAATAATAAACGGTTTATTGATATGGCAGCAACAAGGCTGAAAATGCACAAATTGATACATGAACATGATGATATTCTATATGGAAGAAAATATAAATAGATGAATAATATAATAAGAAAATATAAATAGATGAATAATATAATGAGAAAATATATAGATGAATGGACAATATGCAAATGATAAATGTAAAAAATGATGTACTGTACGAGAAGTTGAATTTGAAGGCTGACATATACATTGTTTCTTGATGTTGTTATTTTCTGTTAATTATATTTACAATTGAAGGTATGGGACTGTGGGTGGAAAATCACACTAACGTGATCATGAATGTAAGTAATACAACCCACACTGGTAGGCGAAATATTTTTATTCCAGACGTTTCGGCGACCTCTGTCGCCCTCTTCAGTGGAATTACAGACCACTCTTAACCTGTATTTCCACTGAAGAGGGCGACAGAGGTCGCCGAAAGGTTTGGAATAGAAATATTTCGTCTACCAGTGTGAGTTGTATTACTTATGGGACTGTGTTTATAGCGGTCAGTACGTCCCCTTATCGGTGTGAAGATGTTGGAGTGTCGGGGTTTCTCGCCGTAGTAATGAGAGGCGGGGGGGGGGGGGAAGCATTTCATGGTGTCTGGGGTTGTTCAGCAGTTGTTCGCTGAATCCCTTTAGAATGTTAAGGTGTGTGCTGTCCAGGGAGGTAATCTGTAGGGTGTTTAGGGCTTCTTTGTAGGTGTTGTAATGAGTGCCCAGTATGATTCGGCAGGCTCTTTTCTGTATCCTCTCAAGTTGTTTTTTCTGGGTGTTTTTGAAGGATGGAGACCAACTTGGGGCGGCATACGTTAGCTTGGGGAGTGCAAGCATTTTATATATACCCTTCAGCTCCCACTCTGGCGTGCCTAGGGATTTGAGCCTTCTTATCATATAGAGGCAATAAGAGGCTGACTGGGTGATGGTGGTGATGTGCTGCTTCCAGTCCAATTTGTTGTCTATTATTATCCCCAGGAGTTTGGTTGCCTCCACAACCTAGAGTTGGTGACCTCCGAGAGTGACTGCAGGTGGTGGTACAGGTGTGGTGGATGTGTGATAATGCATCTCCACCGTCTTGTTGAAGTTGATGGTCACATTGTTAACCTCGGTCCAGGACTGAAGGTTATTTAGTTGCTATTGGAGGTGGTAGTAGCTAGGTTGTGTGTTATCCACCACAACACCTACAGTGGAGTCATCCACATATTTCCACCGGTGTGGTGTGTCGGTCAGAGCATCATTTATGAGGATTAAGTAACACAAGGGTCCCATTCTCATCCCTTGGAGCACACCTGACTTAATTTTCTGAGGTCCTGAAACAGCACCCTGATATCTGACCACCTACTGCAGGCCAACCAGGAAATCCGACAACCAGGCTACCAAGCCCGGATCCATCCTTGACCTTCCTATACCACTCTTTGATGTTTGTCTGTTTTAGTTGTTGTATTTTGTTTGAGTAATGCCTGAGTTTAGCCATCTTTATCTCTCTGATGACTTTATTTCGCAGTAGATTGAACCTGTCCTTGTTGATGTAGAAGGCTCGCCTCCGTTGTTCTATAAGGCGTTTAATTCTGGGGTTCATCCAAGGCATGTCCGACTGGTGGATTGTAGTAATCTTTTCTGGGAAAAAGGAATGATAGACTTGTGTGATGGTGGCTAAATAGTTTACCCACTTGGTGTTTACATCACTGACAGTTAACACTTCTGTCCATGGGTAATGTACCAACCATTGACCAAACTGCCTCATTAGTGGTAGTGGTTAGGGCCCACAGGATGGAGAGATGGTTGCTCATCCCCACGGGTGGAAGTAGCTGCGGGGAGAGATAATGGTCTGTTAGATCAGTGATAATCCTGTCCAGGTCACTTTGGTTGTGGGTAGGGAAGTCAACAATTTGGGTGAGGGACAGTTCGTCTTCAAATATGGTGGTGTCAATTTCATTGAAGTCCTCACAGATAAAAAATTTTGCTGACTGATACCTGGTCTGTATTACATCACAGGTGTTGATGGCGAGATCAATCAGCACTGCCTGAGAAAGTGCACGCGGTGGATGGTAGACCAGGCAATAAATAATGGAGGCTGTGAGTCGAGGGTGGGAGGGTGGTGTTAATCTCACCCACAAAACTTCAACTCCCTCAGGAATATCCACATTGAGGTGTTGGGGGCGGTATTTGTCCTGAGCAAATAAGGCTACATCGCCACCTCTTTTGTCTTTTCTGAGATGGTGAAACAGGGTAAAGTTTTGAATATGACACAGTTCAGGAACTACTTGCCAGGCTTCGGTGATACACACAACATCAGCACCAATGGATTTCACTGTTGACACTAATTCGTCCACCTTGTTGTTCAACGATGTCACATTTGATAAAAATAATGTGATGTGGGCAGAGCAAACCACAGATGAGGTTTCGTAGTTTCACTGTAACAGCCTTCTTCTGTTTGTTGGTCGTGGTAATTACTGGGATTGGTCTGAGTTTTTTCCTACCTGCCTTGCAACCCCTGCCGTGATAAAGGCAAAGGATTTTTAGGCGGCTAATAACATCGTCAGGCGGGTAAGTTTGTTGGTGGGTGGTGTAGCCACCAACTATAAGTTGTGCTGCTACCTAAAGAAGGCTCCTGTGTAAGGGCCACTGGCAGGGTTTCTCCACTACACTTCTCAGCCTCAGGAGCTAGTGTCTATAACTCTCTTTAAGAAGTGTTAGTGTCTATCACTCTCTTTAAGAAGTGTTAGTGTCTATAACTCTCTTTAAGAAGTGCTCAAGGAAGAGAGAGATGCGGTGAATAGTTCCCAATTGGTTTAATGTCAAAAAAAAGTTAACACTATATACAATTCTCTGCGTACCTGACGTTAACAAAGCTAAGAGTATTTGGTTATGGTATTAAATGTATAATACATATGTTGTATACATGAAATTTTGCAAGAGTATGCAGACAATGACATTACACAAAATGGCAAAGAGAATATGCTGAAAGAAATTGCATAGGCTATCTGCATGAAGGAATGTAATGGTAAATTAATCACAATACAGGGCTGGTAGATAATTAGAGAATGGTTACACACTCAATCAAAGAAAATCGACCTATTTTATGGTACACTACAAGTTGATCCTCACTTAAGTTGGAACAGAGCAGCACAGGAATAACGAGGTGTAACCATTGTTTTTGCAGCAATCACTGTCTTTTCTCTCCACTTGTAGAATTAGTCCCTCATTGTCCTCTTATATACTTGGTGGCAAGGTGCTGGTGGGATAGGGTTAGTGTTTTCTGTTTACTGCACGGTGTCCAGTAATAAGCCTACTTCTGTCTGGCCCAGAATTATTCACATTTATTGCAAGTCAGAAGTGGAGGTTATGGTTTTCTTATAAATACTGACTTGACTTTGAGCACAAGCAATTCACAGCAGAATAAAGGAAATCCAGGTTGAGCTACTACTGCTGGAAACATTCAGAAATAGAGTGAACAATCTAATTTTCCTATCTTTGCTGAGGAGTGTTTTATGCAGTTTGTGATTACACAGCCTGATGCAAAATAAAAGCAAGGGAAATCTGGACTAACAGGAGAACAAATATAGAGTGCTACCGGAGCAAGCAAGTAAACATCAGCAGCAATGATGGATGGTATTAAGTCCAAACTACCTTGTTTTATGCAAAATACTTTCAGGGTTTGAAACAAATCCACGTCATCCAGTCGTTTTAGACAAAGTCTTCGATGAATATAATAATTTAAG
Source organism: Petrolisthes cinctipes (assembly GCA_033782935.1). Lineage (NCBI taxonomy): Eukaryota > Metazoa > Arthropoda > Malacostraca > Decapoda > Porcellanidae > Petrolisthes > Petrolisthes cinctipes. The sequence goes on along the minus strand of JAWQEG010000506.1, from coordinate 2,454,474 downwards.
ATAAGGAAACCGCTATAACAACAAGAAAGCACTTGCGTTACTACCCGGGGTGAACAGACTCAATTATACACGGTAACAATTTATTGGTAAGTACAGAGTTGTGTAGTAGCTAGCACCTTGAAGTAGTTATAACCCGCCTGCCATGGTAGATGCTGCAGGAGAGTGTAGAGGCTTGGTGGACACACGTGCGGGCTAGGTGTGGGCACGTAGAGAGAGCGTGGTGCAGGCGGCATCCAGGTAAGCACTGCAAGGCAGGTGTCTGTCTTGTAGTAGAGCGGGAGCTAGAGTGTCTGAATAGCGTCGCTCTGTCCTCTTTTAAGGCTGCGCGGGGGCCTGCGCATGCTCACCAGGTAGTCACGTGAGATGGAAGCTTCGAGAAGGCGACAAGTGAGGTTGAAGATGCGTCAAGGTACTTGGCGTTGCTACAGTAACCCCCCCCCCCATACAAAGTTTTAGGAAAGAGGGGAGGACAGAATACAATCATAATAATATTATACATCCATACAAAATATAAATATACAAAAAAATAAGTGTTATAGAGAAGTGTACGGGTATGGTGTGGAGTGTCGTGGGAGAGAGAATGGAAGTGTGTGGACAAGTAATAGGGAATGTGTGTAACTGGAAAAGTGTGGAGTGGGTGAGTGTCTGCGTTGTACATATTTGCCAGGAATTTGGAGGATCGCTTCACGGTTCTCCACGAACGTGAAGTGTACCCCTCAGGGACCAGGGCAGGCTCGTCATCCTCCACCTGCTCATGCGGGGAAGGAGGTGTGGCATGGTGCTGTTGAAGTAGCGGTGGTTGAGGTGGAGTAACGGGTCGAGGCAGCAAGTCTGGTACCGGGCGAGTGTCAAGTGGTTGGTCCTGAGAGAGTACTAAGGGGATTACTGCAGTCGGGGGAGCATCAGGAGTAGGGTCAGGAGGAATAGGCGTGAGGTCAGGTGGGGTGTGATAGGTAGGAGGTGGGAGGTTGGGTGACGGGGGTGGGAGAATAGGCAAGGTAAGAATAGGTAAGGCTTGAGTAGGATACGGGGAGCAGGATAAGGGTGAGGGTGTGGGAGAATGGGGCGGAGGCGGAGGTGTTGATGGTGAGCTATGAGTCGGTGAAGGTGAGGGAGGTTGAAGTTGAACAATGGTGGGGGCAGATGGGTAGGCGAAGGTGAGCAAGGGTGTGGTTGGGTGATGATGGGTAGATGGAGGATAGGGGAAGGTGAGCGAGGGTGTGGTGAAGTGGTAGGTTGAGGTAGTGATATTGGCGAGGTGTGGGAGTATATGAGTTGGTGAGATGAAGTTGATAGCGTAGGGTGTGTGAGTGAGTGTGGCAGTGTTGGTGGCATGGGTAGGAGATGTGCGGGGTGTGTGCATCGTTGCACCATGACTGAGTGTTGAAGTTGAGGGATAGGTAAAAGTGGTGTGCGGTAGTGCGAGGATGATGTGGGTGGATGAGGTAAATTGGTTAGCGTGTTGGGTGAAAGTAGCATGGATGCGTGTGTGGGTGGAGGTGTGGTGTCGGTGTGTGTGGCGGTGTGGGATGGCTTGACCCGCCCCCAGGACGTGATGTACGGTTTTCCCACGACCTGGATAGTAAAGGTAGGGTCCGTCCTGGAGATAACGGGATGAGGTCCAGTATAGGGTTCTTGTAACGGTGTTCTGTGGGCATCCATGTGAAGGAAGAGTTGAGGAGCGGAATGTAGACCAGGGGGTGTGTAGGTAGTCCTAGTGGAGGTGTTACGAGTGAGTGTAGGGTGGGCATTGATGATGGCTGCCTTGAATGCCGGGAGGAATGACAGGTTTGTTGTGTCTATATGTGATTGTGGGTGCATGTTTGTGTGTTGTGGTGGGTGTGGTGGCAGCGTGGCATTAATATGTGTGTTGGTGTGTGCTGGCTTCACCCGTTCCCAGGACGTGACGTATGGCTTCCCAGCTACCTGTATAGTAACAGTAGCGTCGGTCATGGAGATCACGGGGTAAGGTCAGGTGAATGCTTCCAGCAGTAATGTGTGGTGGGCATCCAAGCGTAGGAATAGGTTGGTAGCCGAATAGAGTCCTGAGGGTGTGTAGGTAGGTCTGGACTCTGCTTGGCTTGTGGGTGTAGGGCGGGCGTTTCTTATCACCGCCTTTAGCGCCGGGAGGAATGATAGGTTGGAGGTGTCAAGGTCCGGTGTTGTGAGTTGGCCTGGCAGGTGGAGATCCTCGCCGAACACTAATTTAGCTGGGGAATGGTATAGGTCCTCCTTGACCATTGTGCATCCTTCAATTTCCTATGCAGGCTGTTCTACCATGCCGTTACTGCACGGGTGGTAAGCTGTAGTCTTCTGGTGACGGGTTCCTAGGAGATTGAGCATGTCTTGCCATGCCTTTGCCTCAAACTGGGTTCCCTGGTCTGTGACGATTATGGCCGAGGGACCGAAGTTGGCCACCCAGTTACTGAGGAAGTGGTGGGCAGTACCTTCGGCAGTGATGTCGTCCATGGGGGTTACGGTACACCAGCATGTCATCCTGCCAATGCATGTCAGTAGGTAGCGTGAGCCGCAGGACGGGGGCAGGGGTCCCACGATGTCAATGTGCTTGGTATGGAACCTACTGGTAGGCACAGAGAACTCACTGACCAGGGGGTCGGGTGTGGCATCCTACCTTAGCATGCTGGCAAGGGATGCAAGAGGTGACCCACTCCTTCACTTGTTTCCTCATCCCTGACCAGACTGCTCAGTGGCTGATAAGGCAGAGGGTATCTGCGATGATTGGGTGGTTGAGAGAATGGTAGTGGTTGAATACCTGCAGCCTGAACTCCGTAGGGATATAGGGGCGTGGCGTTCCGCACGATGTGTTGCACCACAGCTTGGTGACCACGTGTGGGGTGGTCAAGTACTCAAGGTGGAGTCCAGTGTCACCTGTGAGGAGGTCCTGGAGGTGTGTGTCAGTGTCCTGAGCTGCTGCGATGGCCGGGAAGTTGAGCAGAGGCATCTGTTGGATCGTAGCGATGTAGGGTTGTGGTGGGAGTAATCTGGATAGGGCGTCGGCGACGGCGTTGTCCTCGCCCCTGACAAGGCAGATGTCAGTGGTGAACTCGGATATGAATGCCAGGTGGCGTGTCACCCTAGGCGATCAGATGGTGCCCTGCTGCTGTATCGCCATCGTTGAGGGCTTGTGGTCAGTGCAGATATAGAAACTCCTACCTTCCAAAAAGTGGCAGAAGTGTTTGACAGCATCATGAATGGCCACTAGCTCTCTGTCAAAGGCGCTGTATTTCCGCTGTGGTGGCTCAAGTCGCTTGCTGAAAAATGCGATCGGTTTCAATGTCCCATCCACTTCCTGCTGGAGGACTGCTCCGATGGCATCGTTGGAGGCGTCCGTGTAGATGGATGTCAGTGCATGCGGAGTTGGGTACGCAAAGAGGGTGGTGTCTGCTAGCTTCGCCTTGATACTGTTGAAGGCTTCCTCGGCTGTTTTGGACCACACCAACTTCTTCTGTGATGTCTTCTTCAGTTCTTTTAGGAGGTAGTTGAGTGGTGCGAGTGCAGCGGTGGCATGGGGGATTAATTAATAATGGGTAGTAATTAACCACCCCCGGGAATTCCCTGACTTTTCTGGTTGTGTTAGGTAGTGGGAACTCCCTGACGGCCTCTACCTTCTGTGGGAGGGGGGTGATGCCGTCAGGAGTAACACAGTGCCCGAGGAAGTCGAGACTGTCAGCTCCCAGAATGCATTTGGAGGGGTGAACCTTTAATCCGTACTGCTGCAGTCTGCCAAATAGTTCCCTCACGTGTTGTTGGTGCTGTGTGTGTGTGTGTCGGAGGCCACCAGGATGTCATCGATATACACCACCACCCAATCGAGTCCTCTCGGTACCTTGTCCAGGAACCGTTGGAAGGTCTGGGCGGTGTTGCATAGGCCGAAGTTCATGGACGGGAACTCGAACAGGCCGAAAGGCATGGTAATAGCCATTTTCTTGATGTCGTCCTCCGCAACAGGGATTTGGTGGAATGCCCGTTCCAGGTCTATATTTGAGAATACCATACGTCCTTGGAGTTTGGAGTGAAGGTCCAGGACGTGCTGTATCGAGTACCTGTCAGGTGTGGTGACAGCATTCAGCGCTCTGTAGTCGCCGCATGCCCTACATTCTCCTTCCTGCTGCTTTGGCATCATATGTAGTGGCGATGCCTAAGCACTGTCTGATGGTCTCTCTATCCCCTGTTGGAGCATGACTTTAATCTCACGTTTCGCTGCCTCCAGATGCTCGGAAGAGCATCCTCCGGGGCTTGGCTAAACAGGGGGGTCCAGTAGTGGTGGTGGTGTGGCGTATGCCGGGGTCGTGTGTGTGTTGTGTGGTGGTGGTAGAAAGCAGCGCTGGGAACTGCAAGAGTAAGGCGTCGTATGGGCTGGCTTACAAGATGTGTGTGATGGTAGGTGTTGACTGGTGACAGTGTTTCGTCGAGATGGTGGTTCCTGACGGTTGGTGGATTAGGCGGCGTCTCTTGGGGTCGATCAGCAGATCCTGTGCTGTGAGGAAGTCTAACCCCAGGATGGGGCCTTGTACATCTGCTACGACGAAGGGCCACACTGCCCATTCCTGGTGTACATGGGTGATGCCCCTACTCCTTATACCGTATGTGGCGATGGGCGACTTGTTTGCTGTTAGCAGGTTGTATACTGTTGAGGCCTGGCTCTGCCTGTCTTTGTCGTGGGGTGGGATGACGCTCACCTCGGATCCTGAGTCGATGAGGAAGAACTTCCCTGACCCTATGTCTTCCACCCACAGGAGCGTACGGCGTTCTGGTGGGCGGTTCGTGGAGAGATGGTAGTGTGTTGCTGGGAAGGTGTTACCATTGTAGGCATCTGTGCAAGGTTTGCAGCGGTGCTGTGTTCGGTCGAAGAAGGCGTGTGATGTTGGTGGGTAGGTGTCATCATAATTGGCCCTGTGTTGGAGTGTGTTGTGTGGGCGGGTTCGGTCTGCCAATTGAGTGAGTAGAAGGGGCAATCTACTCGCATGGGGGGCTGCAGTTGTGTGCTAGGGCACCAAACCTCTGGTGGTTTGCGCACAGTTGCGGGTCATGCCAGTGTTGCTGCATTGGGGCTGTTGAGGGAAGCCGCTGGGTAAAAGGTAGCTGGCGAACAGGTGGGGCCCACTGCTGGTGTTGGTGTAGTGGTGGGGCTTCGAGGAGGTCGAGTTTGTTTGAGAGAGCCTCGAGTCGTTGTGCTAGATGGGCGACGTCGTGAGGTGGTGTGTGTATGTATGCTACTAAGATGGTGGTATGTTGATGGGGGCAGCCTGTGAAGTGGTAGGGGTAGTGATAGCTGCAGAGGTGTTTTGTGAAGGCCAGGTACTCATGTGGTCGTTATGTTGGGGTGGGCAGGCAAGTAGAGCTGGATTTCTGGTGGCAGCAGCCTGGTGTGTCGGGCTTTGAGGATCGCGTCTGGGAAGGGTATGCCGGCACTACCATTGAGTTGCTGCATATGGCGCAGCAGTGCTGACAGACAGTGCTCTTCCACCTGCACGTCCTCCAGTGCCTTGAAATGCTGGGCAAATGACTTGCCATGAGCAGTTGTGATGGCTCCCTTAACACCCTCGTACTGTGATCCCTGGTCGAGTGTTGTGAGGAGTGGAGAGATGGAGGCGAATATTTCGTTAGGCAGGGCAAGCAGGATGGCTTGATACTTTTGGCCGTCAGTGTAGTTGTTCCCGTGAAGGAACCAGGAATGTGTCGAATGAAAATGGGGGAATGTAGGGTATGTGTAGGGTAGGTGTATGTGTGGTGTTGTGTGATAGAGTAACGGTGTTCTGGGTAGGCAGGGACATGTTGGGAGAGTCGTGTGTAGGAGCGGTGTGGGTAAGCATGGTAGTAGTGTGTGTGTGTTAAAGAATGTTGTGGCGTGAGTGGAGGCGGTGTGGAAACACACAAACACGTAAATCCTTGGGGTTGCACTCGAATAGGGAGGAATAGAGCACTGGGGGCAGTATTGTATCGTTATTTTTCAGTCGGTGGTGATGGCTTGTCCTTGGGCTAGTGTGTGGGCTGTGTGAAGGGGTGGGAGATGGGAGTAACTACTGTATGTGCCGCCTGAGGTAGGGAAAAGTTCCTGGGGTGGACAAAAGAGGGGTGCGGTGGGTCGAAAATACCACGTGTGGCCAGGTGAGAGCGAATTGGTGGGGTATGGGACAAGGAGAATGGAAGTAGCACGAGCGTGGAGAAAAAGGGGTGGGGAGACAATTATTGGGTAGGGGTGAATATAAGGATGGTAGGTGGGGGGTGATGGTGAGGAAGGAGTGGAAAAACACGAGTTGTAGCGTAGAGTAGATGTAGCACGTGAAAGTACCGTGTAGTTGTAGCTTGTAGGTGCAGTGTGGTGTAGTTGTAGCACACGGATGTAGAGTGGAGTAGTTGTAGCTTGGAGTGGTTGTAGCTTGTGTAAACGAGCTGAATCCGGGGTCACCAATTGTAACAACAGGGGTGTTGTGTTACTATTGGGGTGAACAGACTAGATTGTACACGGTAACAGTTTATTGGTATGACTACAAAGGGTTGATTCTCACACCCGTATATCCTGGACTCAGTAGCAAGGTAGGCGAGGATTGTGGCTGTAGAAGGAAAGCACCTTGTAGAGAGGAAAAATTGTCTACCGTGGCCGAGTAGAGAGTGAGCTACTGCAGGAGGTAGTGTGGTGTGCTGGAGCTTGGTGAGAGTAGTGTGGTGTGCTGGAGACTGGTGTGAGGAGCAAGAGGTGAGTCCAGGTCAAAGGTTAGCTGTAGAGTGAATGGAGCGCGGCCCGTCACCACCTTTTATCTCATTTTGGCCGGCTGCCCACGCAGGTGTCATGGCGGCCTTCAGTGGCAGGTGGACAGGTGAGGACAGGGAAGCGCAAGGTGCTTTGTATCTGCTACATGTGTATTGAATATTATATGCAATTAACTATGTATGTGTGTGTGTCTCTCTCTCTCACCTACATCCAAACAATTTCCATCATTTTCTCTCACCTACATTCACATCCTCTCTCTCTTGCTCTCTCATCCTGGTTAAGTATAGTACTGCAAATGCCTCCATAGAGGAACGCTACATACCGTACTCATGGTGCTGGTAGTTGTGGTAACTGTAGTAGTGGTGATGTAAGATGCGGTAGTGGTCCGGTAGCTTGCAAAAGTAGTACAGTACCAGTAGATAGATAGATATAGAGTTTGGTTTATGTGGAGGCCTATTGGTTGTGGTGGTAGTAGAAAAAGGTAGACTGACTAGTTGTGGTGGTAGTTGTTAAAGTTGGTTGAGGGAGGTTGAAGTATGGTATTTTATGGTGCGTCTAAAGGGACTGTCACACTATGGAGACTTAAGCCCCGTCCCACGCCGACTTAAGAGGTCGTAGCGAGGTCTTTATATAAGTTGCCGCGTTTCGGGAGAGGTCGTGGGGAATTTCAGGAAATTCTGAACATGCAGCTTGCAGATGGGGAAGTCAGTGTCCAGATTATTTTCGTCAACTAATAACGATAGCCTCAATATTTGTAGGGTTTCCTGGCGATTGTATGGGATTGTGGGGGACATTGTTGAGGGTGGATTTCATAGTCAGTCGGACTTCCTATTCGGGCGCGTGTTCTTGGGCCTCGGACTCGGATGCCCGACTCACCAAATTAGATTTCACAGTCGCTGAAAATCCCAGATGTCAGTGTCCGAGCCGTGGACTGGGGTGCCCGAGTGGCCTAGCTGCTGTAGGTTGGCAATACTGACCAGGCTCGTCTACCGTGGTTGGCAATACTTTGCTGGTTAAATGTAAACAAACAAGCTTTAAGAATATCATACCGTCTCACGCACGCTGACATCAAGAATGCAAGCATCTCTCCAATGAACAACGAGCAAAAGCTGTTTTTGGTTAAGCTGATCAAGCAGCACCCTATTATTACCTCAAAGAAAAGCGAGTTCAATGCAATCAGCCAGCATAAAGAAGCATTGGAGAAGGTGGAGAAGCAGTATAATAAACATTTCACAAGTGAACCCAAGACTGTAAAGCAGCTGAAACGTATTTGGGATGGATATAGAAAAAGTAAGATTTATGTGCCTGTGTTTGATTTATCAGTAGTTTCTACGGTATTTATTGAAATAATTACCGTTTTGTAACAGTGTTGCCAGATCCGGCTAGGTCCCAGTATATTGCCCCGGTCATTTCCTGTACTTTACCACTGTTATTTCCCGGTAGTTTCCCAGGTTAGGTCCCGGTAGTCTGCTGTGGTCTAGGTTAGGTGAGGTCAGGTAAGGTCAGGCTAATTTCAAAATGCCCCATTTGAATCTTGGAAATGGGGCATTTGCGGAGGAAATGGCATAGAAAAATATAGTCTTAGAATTGTCTAAATAAGTGAGTAATGAAGGTAGAAAAACCATACGCAATATTTACCGTTTCTACCACCATTTCATAAGTGTAACTTACCTTAATTAACCGGTACACAAACAGGCTAACTTTAAGAACAACCCATATGTAAAAATACTTTCTATATTGTTGGCTGTTTGGGGTTCCCCCAAAGCTGCAAAGTCCAACCTGGTAAGATGTAGAGGGAAAACATCTACCAGTGCCACAATAATAGCAAAAAATTGAAAAGCAGTACAATTATAAGTAAACTATATATAGGAAATTAATTTTGGGGGAGTAATTCTGCATAAGAGCTGCACCTAGGTGTTTCATTTTTTTTTTTTTTTTTTTACCATATGCGTCCATATTCTTCATTGTTCTCTTCAGTACTGACCATAATTTGGTGAGAACACAACTTATTTTGCAGGTCCTGATTAGGTTAGGTTTGGTCAGGTTAAGTCAGGTTGATAAAAAGTTGTCTTCTCGCAATTTTATGGTCAACAGTTAATATAACAAGTAAATATGTGCAGGATGAGTACAAAAAGTGTGAAAAATGTAGGTGGAACTCTTATGCAGAATTACAATTTTAAGAACAGCTGTCTGTAAGCAATTCTTAAATGTCATTGCTCCAAGTGTATTGTATTTTTTTCACAGATTAAAAAAGATCATGCTGCATGCATGCACAAAAATCATCAGACTGGAGGTGGACCTACTCAAACACCACCGAAAATGGATGAACTTACAAAAATCGTCCAAGAGATCAATCCTGATTTCTTACCCTCTCCACATGACATGCTGGACAGTTGGTCGGTGTCTAAGTTCCTGTCCCTAGCATTGTTCAGAAACAAGATTGTCATGTGGAGGCCAAGCGTGCATTATGCCAACTGGCTCAACTTCCATCACAACTCCATATTCTTGTACAAAAGCTTCCATCCCTATATGACCAGCTCCTATCTACATCAGGACAATCAATCAGTACTGGAAGTTCAAGTATTGATATAGATTCTAATACAATTGATACATCTAGTATTGAAAACACTAAAGACTATATTAAAACATCTATACAAGTGAAAGTGTAAGGTTGGCAGGAAGACGAGGCATGAAGAGAAACCTGGCTATATGAAAGAAGTACTGGTAAGAAAGATGTGTAGAATAGAACAGCCTAATTACAGAAAAGAAATGTAAAAAAAATGGTTGAAGAAACAGATGATGATGATGAACACAATGGCCACAGAGGTGTCAAAAGCTGTGTAAAAAAGTACTGCCAATGCAGTGAAAACCTTAGTTTTGTCCTTTGACAGGCTGGGGGACAATCTGGCAAATGCCATTGGCAAGATGGCAATTGTGTTCGAGTCTGTTCTGGATAGGAATAAGAATGAATAGCCATTGTAATATTGGTCAATAGATTTTGGGTACATTTGCAATAAACACTGAACACATTGTAAAGTGTTTGCTTACCAGGTTAATAACCATGAGTAGCACTGGGATATAATAATTTATTTGTTTGCTTATCATGTTACTCAAATATTAACAATTACATACGGTATATTACATACTACATGATCACAAACACTTGCTACAGCCTCCACAAACCCACACCATCCACTTGTAGTGGACCCAAGCAGTAGGTTTGCCATATTTTGCTATGTGTCGTTTTCATACCTAACCACCCAGCTAGCCACCCGGCCTAGAACTGACCCTTCAGTGACCCACCACTCCACCATCTAACAGAGCGAACACACTAGCTTTCCCCCTCTGATCTACCTGGCCTGCCGCCCAGGCTGACTCCTTCCGCCCCCACACCGCAACACTGTCCTTGGGTCCACTCCACATCCCTGTTATAATATAGAATAAAACCGTGCCTAGTATTGGTAGTATAATATAACACCCTTGGGTAACAACGACCCCCTGACGTTACAATTGGTGACCCCTCGGAGTATAGTGCACCTACTAGGCTGGTGAAGAGGCCCTGGACGACGACGTCAGCTCCACGTGTTCAACGCCAGCTCGAGCTATCCCCACACACGTACATATTCTTACTCCCTTGTTTATTGGCATACCTGTGTTCATTTCCCCACGGCACTCTCCCTCCACCATTGTTATTTTAACGTAATTTTCCCCCATATTTACGTGTTTTTTTTTCTCCTCCATAACAACAGCATTCCTCGTGCTCCACGTACTCTATTTTGTTGTTGTTTTTTTCTTGCCGCCTTGGTACACGCTTTCTCGCCTCTTAAGCGGGATTCTCACTAGCCCGTTTGGACGGTGGACGTTCACGGTGATGACGTCACGAACGTCCTTGTTTGTGCCCAAACAGTGTGAAAGCGGAGCACGTCTCGACCTCCAGGAGACGGCCGACGTCCAACGTTGAAGATGAACTGAATTCATCTTTTTGGGTAGCGACGTTGGCTATGTTGACCGTTTATAATGTTGCTGGCTCCTCAACATATGAAAATAATATGAATTAAAGTTATTTGTTCGCAAAATGATATGATTTTATGTAAATAAAATAATAATCATAATATATTTGTGTATAGTTCGTCAATTTATGTACGATTAATAAGAATGTACATTGGATCTGGAGGCTTGGCACCACTGCACTCTGATGTCGTGACGCGTGTACTGTCCACAGTCTCCCTCCAGGCTCCAGGCAGCATAGTGCATACAACAGAAGCAGCAGACAGTGGATTAACAACATTCCTCTTCATTATTATCATCAATAACGTCTGCTATATCAGATTCTGGGACCTAATACCCAAATAGAATATTTCTGCATTTAATGGAATATAAATGGATGTTAAAATTATACGAATCACACAAAAACACAGTTGGAAAGTCCATTATTTATCTGTCTGTGGGGTCATAGGCAAAGGGGGCATATATCACTTAAAAAATTATGATATCACATAGCTTACAGAGAGTCAAATTTGCATATATATATATATATATATATTTCATATGAAGGTTAGGTCTTATAGGTCTATTGAAGGTTCGTTTGGTTATTTTTGTTTCATGTCGCCTTGTTGGGTGTCCCCCCTCTCCAGAAAGAAGCAAAACTGCTGCAAACACAAGTAAATTCTCGTCCATATCCGGTAAAGTTGACGTTGTGAAGAAACGGCGCCCAACTCCTCCGTGCCTGTCTGGACGTCGTGTTCGTGACGTCATCAATGTGAACGTCCACCGTCCAAACGGGCTAGTGAGAATCCCGCTTTACCCACACACACACACACAAAACCCCTGGGGTTCCCTACGACGCACCTTCGTACACCGCATCACCTACGGCCTCATCTCCTCGTACGCACGTGCTTGTCTCCACTCACCAACGTTATCCACGCTACGTGCTTCAACCCTACGACGTACTCAACGCTTCTACTCTCCTCACCATACGTACACAACAACGTAACGTGCCAGATTCTTCAAAGAGACGAAATCAGGACTGGTACACCATCAGCACGCCACCGTACAGCCACGCCTTCGTCTTACTGGTATAAGGTATAAGTAATTATTACAATTTTTTTTCCATCTCTGTCTCTCGGTGATTCCTCCCTCAGTGCTACTCGCCCTCATTTTTTCCATATATCATTTGTATTTATTATATATGTGCTTGGCCCTCGGGCCCATTATTGTATTTGCCTGACTTGATCGAGGTAGTATTCCTTCGTCATATTGTGTGAATATATATTTTCCTCACCCTGTGCTACCCGTATTTTCGTGCCCTTGTCATTCCCAATGCACCTATTCCAGCCAAGTGGGACACACTTTCCCAATCCCTTCCCCCCTTTCAACCGCCTTTCTATTTTTAGCTACCACTCCTCTATCCACACCAACGGAAGTACTCCCTGAGGGATTCCCAGCTCCATATTCCTCACCTACAAACCGCGCTGTCTCTCTAACACAGTACCCCCTTGTTTGTACCCGTTTTCTTTTCATCCACTACTACACACACCACACCCCACACATCACCACCAAGTCTCCACACCCTCATCTCCACCCAGTCTTACCCACACACCTTATTACATAATCTCCACACTCTCGCCTCACCTCTTGTACACACACCATACCCACTCGACACCGCATGTCCACCAACAACACCAACCCATCGTCTCCAAACATGTCGCTATACTCGCTACCCAACAACCCCTCCACGTCCTCTAGCACAAATAACACCGCACCTGCAACACAGACCCTGTACGTTCCCCCCCTTCTCTTTGAACGTTTTTGACGCTATCCCTCCTGCAATCAAGCAACATCTCGACTAAACCTCCATTAAAGATTCCATTCTTGCCTCTCACGGGATGTCGGAACAAGAGCACCAAACGGCGCTTGAGAACATGCAGCTGGAGGGGCGCCGCCCATCGGAACTCCTGAGACATATGCAGCAATTAAATGAGAAGGCTGCCAACCCGTTCTCTGAGTCTGTACTGAGATTCCGCCACGCCAAGCTATTACCACCAGATATACAACTACACTTACAAACAGTACAGAATCTTCCTCTTCAGGCATACAGTAAACTCACAGACTCCCTCGTGTATATACACAACACCAACGATTCGGCATGGCAACCACATCATGTAACAGCCAACATCACCACCACGCCAACACACCCTACGCCCCACATATCAGCATGTCACGCCCTACAACCACCTGTCTATGTGCCACAACACGCTACTACGACATACCAACAGCTACACCACTCTTAGATAACCGCACATCATAACACTCCACCACATAGTAACAATATATCACCCTCAAAACAACAACAACATCCTCTCCAGTACCAATACAACCCATACCCATCACAACAAATCTCTGCCACGCCACTAACACAACATTTTTCGACCACGTCACAACCTACCAGCACGTCAGAACAACAACAGCTCGACTCAACCGCACAATCCGTGCACACCATCATAAACCAACAACAACAACATCCTCTCCAGTACCCACAACCACACTCTCTTCATCACAACAAATCTCTGCCACGCCACTAACACAACAACTTCTGACCACTTCACCCCAACCACACACGCTGATTGACATACAGTAAAAACAAATACTGCCACAGCATCAACTCGACTCGCCTCAACAGTTAGTAGACACTTTACTTCACCATTACACTTCTTATGAACCACCACCACAACAACACTACACCCCCACGCCACGAATTCTTCCACTACTACAACAATATCCTATATCCTCCCAAACAACATTACAACCCACCACCTCGTATTCTCCCACCACTCCAACATCAAACTACCACGCCACACTTACAACCCTGCCACTATCACCAACGATTTGGTATCTTCGCTCGTAATTGCTGTCCACCCTGCCAGTGGGTGTCCCCTGCCAACTGCCAGTCATCCCGCTCCAGTCAGGGAAACAAATGAGGCGGTGGCAAGAACACGCCCACCACGCTACCGCCCACACCGCAACAGACCACTAGGGCACAGTCAACAATACGTAACTTCTTCCTGCGATATCCACGCAAACACCACACACACCACCACTACTACCAAACAAACGCAGCCACTCGACGCTCACATGCCACCCAGCCTAGAGTGCCAACTCGAGACTCGTCACCATCACGCACCTTTTCAACAACGCCCACACTCCAAACACGCCATCAACCCCAACACCCTGAGACAGTAAGGAAGCTCCTTATGCATCTACCCGGGTGAACAGACTTTAGAATACTCGGTACAGTTTATTGGTAATATATAAGAGTGCAGTACATATGATATGGGGAAAGCCAGCCTGTCGATGTAGCGTCGTGGAGAGTCGGTAGTGTCGTTTGTGTAGTAGTGTAGAGCAGGGGTACGACGTGTGGTCGGAGTGGAAACACATGTACTACAGGTGTGAGACGACGGCAGGAGTAGGGCAGGTCCTTCCACTTCGGTAGCTCGCTGGATAGTCTGCTGTATAAGCGCAGCTCCGCTCCTTTTATCTCCTTACTTCAGGTTCCCATATGTAGCGTCACTCCCGTTATCACGCCATCATCTGACCTGCTGCACCCACCTCGATTCATACCTGGAGGAAGAGGGAGGCTGGTGGCTGGACTCCCAAAAGTACGTTAAGCTGAGTCAGGGGACGGGATTAACCAAACCGCCAGACTGTGGCTTGTCTGGGACGGGGAGAGTACAAAGGAACAGGGAGCGGCGTACCAGCACATGGAATATGTATAGAGGAATACGGAGTGGTGCGTATTGCGCCACTACATTACCCCCCCTCCTCCCAACAGAATGAATTTATTAGGGGATAGGGGAAGGCTCAATACATACAAAGTAACAATTAATATAGCAAAAAAATATATATATATCTACAGGTGATAAAATATAAGGAATAAATGTTGTAAATATGTGTACGGGTAATGGAGTGTGAGGTGGGGGTTTATCTGCAAGTGAGTGTGATTAGTAGTAGGGACTGTGTGTGTGTTGGAGGGTTTAGTGTGGATGTATGTCTGTGTTGTGCAGGGTGGCGACATATTTACTCGGGGGCCCGTATCGTGCGCCCCGAGCGGGAGATGAAACCATCAGGGACCATCACCGGTTCGTCGTCCCGCCGCTCCTGATGTGGTGAAGGTGGTGTAGCAGGGCGAGGTGAGGGAGTGCACCGTCGAGGAGGGATGGCGGGACGAGGAGGCATGGCTGGTATGACGTGGATGATGGGTGGCAATTCCTGTGGAGGACTAGAAGGGATTACGGTTATGGAGTCATGGTCGAGTAACGGGTCATCATGCCTTGGAATAGGGGTAGACAGGTGAGGGTCAGGGAGAGGTAGGGGAGTGGGGTGTGGCGCGATGTGGAGGGGTGGTGTCAGGTAGGTCTGGGGTGTTGATAGGGGTAGTGAAGGGTATGGGTAACAAGGGAAGGTGAGTATGTGATGGAGGTATGGGTATGGTGGTGTGTGGTTGTGAGTTGGTGCTGGGTGAAGTAGATGGTTGAGGTTGATGGGGGTGGGAGTAGTGTGTACGTGTGTTATGGTGTGGCGAGGTGTTTGGTGGTGAGTGGTATGTATGCGTATGGTAACGTAGCTTAGTGGATGTCTAGGGGGATTACTAACCCTTCGTTAACTAGGATGGTTGAATTATTTAAAAACCCTTTACTGTTAATAAATGTATTCCCATAGATCAACCAACAACAAAGTCAAAACAATACAAAAACACAAGACAATGGTAATTTACAATATTTACAATAAAACCAATAAGTAAGTAAGTAATAGTGCCGTCTCTCCCACACACAATCTCTACATTACCAACACTGAACAGAGTAGAGGTTGTTTACTTAGCCCAGGAGGGAAGGGAACACTACAGCTGTATGATCACGATGAGACTGACTGTGTGCTTGCTTGCTTGTTGGATTTATTGGCTATCAACCAGTGGCATATAGCCAAAGGTCATTAAGTCAATGGTTCCATTTTATTATATCAATCTATATAAGGTGATAAAGTTTTGTCTCCCTCAGAAAACTCATTAGTTTGTTTATAATATTCTTATCATCTGCTAGTAAATTGTTGATGGTGAAAGCTATTTTTGTAATTTGGAAATATTGTTTAATTTTGAATCTTTGAGTTGTATATTTATTACAGTAAATTAGCAGATGGGCTATGGACATTGTAGCATTACATGATGTACAGTTGCCTCAAGGTTCTTCTTTACCCCTGGTTTTGTGTCTGGCGTAGATGTGGCAGCATAACAATATTCGAATTGCACTTATGAATGAGACAATCTCCCTGCTGAATCATCGTGTACTGTATCAGATGTGATCCGAACGTGTCCAGCGTTGCCACATGTACCCCACAGCCACTGCAGGGGGTAAAGAAGAACCTTTAGGCAACTGTACATTGAGGGGGAAAATTTCGGTTTACGTAGGCCTCTAGGTGAGTTACCCATGTGGCATTGACCCGAAGACGGGCCAACACCACTTCGTCCCTGCGGCTACGCCATGATGACGTAGCCCAGGGTTCAATAACTGTTTTAACTTTATTCCTGATGTCTAATCCGGTCCACTGCCTTTGCCACAGGAGATGAATTCGAGACTTAATGAGGGAAACAAAACACCTGAGATCCGTACGGACTATGCTAAGGTCCAGATCAACAGTTGACCCGGCTAGTATATCAGCCTGTTCATTGCCATAGATACCATAATGTGAAGGTACCCATATTAGCTTGATTGATTTATTGGCACAAAACAGCTTACTAATGATATAACCCTGTATTTCCTTGTTAGTTGTATTTAAGGATTTAATAGCTTGAATTGAACTTAATGAATCAGTAAAAATAACTATCCTATCGTGGGTCATCGATAGGGCAAAATCCAAGGATTTATTAATACCAAAAAGTTCAGCAAGAAAAATAGATGTATGATTCGGCAGTCTGAATCTTAACTGGCATTCAGTCGACCCTACACCTGCACCCACACATTCATCTGTCTTGGAGCCGTCGGTATACAGATGGAAATATGAAAGATGTTGAATAATTATCTCACGAAACCTCTGGTGTACCTCCACCTCTGGCACCCAGGATTTAACCCCTGGCAGCCAGGAATCCACAATATTGAAGGGGGGTGTTACCCAGGGTGCAATATTTACTAAAACCAGGGAAATGATTGTTGATAATTCTATACCGACACACTCTACGAGGTCGTGGAGTCTTGCTCTGAGGGACCTCACGCCAGTGCCCTCCGAGGCCATGCGACGCCCAGGCGGATAACTCGGCCCTTCCGGGGGCCTATCGCCATGGCCCCCCGGCTGCAAATGCCTCACCAAGGCATTACCGGGAGGATGACTCGGCTCCCCGGGTACCTGAACTTGGGGCCTGGTCCCCATTGGCCTCACGCCAGTGCCCCCTGGGGTGCAGGGGTTCCCGGACGGATGACTCGGTCCCTCTGCCAGGGGCCTAGCGCCATGGCTCCCCGGGTGCTGTTGCCGAAGCAAGGCATTCCCGGGAAGATGACTCGGAACCCTGGATTTTTTAGCACAATATACTAGAAGTTGATCTCGTCTTAGACGGAGGGGAGGCACTTGTGACTCCACCTCTAGACGCTCGATTCGAGTGCATTCTGCACAACATCCAAACCTTTCAACACAGACTCAAATGCTGAACCATACACTATTGACCCATAATCTACTCTAGATCTTATCAGGGATTTATATAGCATTAGCAATGACTTCCCATCTGTTCCCCATTTAGGACCAGAAATGCACTTCAGCAAATTGAGTGCTTTTAAACATTTAATTTTTAACTGACTGACATGGACTCGTCATGTCAGTCGACTGTCAAAATGCAGTCCAAGAAATTTAGTAGAATTTTGAATAGGTAGGGGGTTGTTACCCATAGTCAGCCGGACATCTGGCTTCTTCCTATGAGTGAAAATAATCCCTACACTCTTTCTTATTGAAAACTTAAAACCCCACTGGAGGCCCCAATT
Source organism: Petrolisthes cinctipes (assembly GCA_033782935.1). NCBI lineage: Eukaryota > Metazoa > Arthropoda > Malacostraca > Decapoda > Porcellanidae > Petrolisthes > Petrolisthes cinctipes. The sequence goes on along the minus strand of JAWQEG010000506.1, from coordinate 2,436,726 downwards.
GTGAATCAAATCCAGTGCCAATTGGATCCGAGTTGCCGAAAACTCTCCATTACAGCTGGAGTGCCATATCGCACAGTCATCGGCGTACAGTGAGTATTTAAGATTTCGAGGAGGAGCTGGTAGAATGTCATTGATCATACATAGAAATAAGGTCGGAGACAGAACACTCCCCTGGGGGACCCCATTTGCCTGGACAAATATGTCCGAGAAAGTGACTGTGTCCGAAAAAAGCTTGACAGAGAAAGTTCTGTCAGAAATAAAATTCTTAACAAAAAAGGGCAGGTTACTGAGTAATCCCATTGCATATAGTTTCCTGAGGAGGCCATGTCGCCAAGTCATGTCATAGGCTTTTTCAATGTCTAAAAATACTGCAATAAAAAATTTGAACTTCCAGGGCACACCAGTGAAAGGGAGGTTATGGCGGATGTAGATTGCCACTCCACCTCCCCCCCTCCCCCCATGGTCCCTCCTAATTAACCTGTAGTTCCGAAGCTGAACAACCTCGTCTTCGACTTGGTCGTTCAGATAAGTTTCCTAAAGGGCAATAATATCGGCAGCGTAAGAACAAGCCAAAAGTCTGAGTTCATTTAATTTAGCTCTAAGACTTCGATAGTTCCATTGGAGTATGGTTAGCGCGAAGATTATCGCTGTTTATGGGGTTTCTTGGGGCCTTGTTCGTCTGGCCGAACCTTTTTGTGCTGGGAGGGAAGGCCCTCTTCCCGGGGACCTCCCGCGGGATGGTTTCGCGACGGTAGCCTCCATTGCCTCTTCCTCTCCATGAGGTACAGAGCCAGTCCTCGAACGGACGACTCCCTGATGTAGGCTTCATGGGAGTCACCTGAGCGAGAACATGAGATTTAGAAGCTGATACGGTATCATCAGCTTTGTGGTGCTTCTTTTGCTGGGTTGATTCAACAACTTCTAATTTAATTGTCAAATTTTCTACTAGAAGCGTTAATTTGCTTACTGTGTCCTTTAATTCTTTAATTTCGTTATCCTTAGCCTGCATAGCCACGTTAACATCAGTTGTATTAACAGGAGTAGTGGTGCCAGTCATAGCTGCAGCATAGGAAACTGTGGGAGTTTGGTTAACCCCCTCCACCTTCCTCTTTGCCTCACCATAACTAAAATCATGAGTCCTCATGGATGCCATTGCCTCAGTCTCCACTTTAAGGCTCCTGCAGTCACCTGCACTTGCCTGGTGGGGGCCGCCACAATTAGCACACCTGAGAACTGTCTCTGTACACAAAGCTGTCTCGTGACTACCTGCACATTTACCACAAGTGAATGAATCTTTATTGAAGCACCTCAATGCTGTGTGTCCGAATTTCTGGCAACGAAAACAACGCATCGGTTTCTGAACATATGGTCTAACGTGAACTATTTCGTATCCAATCTCTACCGTGTCCGGAATCTGAGCTGAACCAAAAGTCATGAAACATAAGCCAAATTTCTCTTTCTTGTTCTCTCTCATCCTGGTCATACTTTGAACATCAACAATGCCTTGGTCCTTCATTCCCTCCAAAATGTCTGCCTCATTCAGAGCGGCCAAATCCCTATGGAAAATGACGCCCTTACAGGTATTTGGCCCCACTGGAATAGTGGTTTTCACTTTCAGGTCGTGAATTTACGTCAGTTTAAGGAGATCCTTAACCTGGGATGCCTTTAGTACTTTCACCAGGAGACTACCATCACGTAACTTGTTAGCAGAAGCAAGACTGCCACCTGCTTGACCATCAAGGACCTTTTTGATGATAAAGGGGTTAACATTTATGAGAGACAGACCCTCATCTACACATCTAATATTTACGTATCGAGCATTCATAGGAGGAATTTTAACATCAACTTGTCTTTGTCTGTCTGCCGTAGAGGTTCCATTATTGTCAGCCATTGTCCTAATTTGGTCCTTGGTCATTAACCTCCCTCCTTGAGGAGGAGGGAGGCTAGTCGGGGGATCATCCATCCGGGGCTAGGGGATCGGAGTTTGTGCGGAAGGAACTTCCCCACAACCTGCCTAATGCGAGGGATGGTGTAGTAGGAACCCACCTCCCAAGCGAATACCGTTGCTCAGCCAAGAGACAACTTGAGGCCCAGGAGGTTGCATGGAAAATATGGAAGAAAAAGTAGTTTAAGAAAAAGAGGTGCCCAAATGACGCACCAGACTACTGGGCCTCCCTACCACAGGGTTTCCCCTGAGGCAGCGAGTGCTGCGGGTCTGGTGTGGGGAACAACTAGCAACTATCTACCATAAACTACTGGTTGTCCTCCAGCAAAAAACAAAACACTGAAGGTGCAGCACAGCAGTGCAGCAAAACGCTGCAAATTTACTTTACTTTTATTACTTTAACTTGGCAAAAAAACAACAGAGTACTGCTGGTGAGAGGCCTCGGTACATCAAGGTAACTCCACGGACAGTACTGTAGTCTGTTGTTGCTGTGCACAGAGAGGACGAGGTCTGGACTGAACAAAGTATGGATGCATAATGATGTGACTGTGTGTGGGCCCGGCAGGGTATTTATGCACTTTAAGTGAAGCCCGGTTCTGTTTTAAGAATGCAGGAATGAGACCCAGCTTGTTTCAGAGACATAGAGAGACCCGGCTTTTCGAACATGGCTTCGTTGAGTGCTGGTGTAGCGACAGAGGCGGGCAGGGTCATAACACCTCCCCCCTGAGACACCGCCACTTGTTGAAGTGGTGTGGTTGTACAATATGAGACTTGTTCTGCTGAAGGAGCTAGATCCGGCTGAGAGCATCTGCTATGCAGTTTTGTTTCCTCTTCATGTGGTGGACTTCCAATTTATATGCTTGGAGATAGAGGGACCACCGGAAGAGTCATTGATTGTTAAACTTATTGTGATTCAAGAACGATAATGGGTTGTGGTCAGTGTAGACTCGTAGAGGTTGAGTGCCAGGATGATGGTAGCACTCAAACTTCTTGATGGCGGTGACTATGGCTAGTAACTCTTTTCCAATGGTACTGTATCGGCATTGACACAGAGTGAGTTTGGCAGAGAAATAGGCTATAGGATGTAATATGTCGTCCTCCTGGAGTAGTACTGCTTCTACAGCTATGTCACTGGCGTCAGTCTGCAGTATGAAGGGTTTGGTGAAGTAAGGAGAGAGTAGCACTGGATCCTGGACCAGATAGTTCTTGAGTTGGCTGAAGTTGGTCATCCATCCAGTGGTAGGGCACAGTACCACTGGTCAGACGAGTGAGTGGGGCCGCAGCTGCAGAGAAGTTCGGGCAGAATCGTCGATAGTACCCTGACATACCCAGAAAGCGCATCAACACCTTCCTGGTGGCAGGCACAGGGTAGTTGATGATGGAGGCGATGTTGGCTGCCTTCGGACGAACTTGTCCCCGTCCCACTTCTTGGCTGAGGTAGATCACAGTAGCCTGGGCGAAGGTGGGCTTAGCCAGCTTCACAGTCAGGTGGGTTTCACGCAGCTTTTGCAGCACTGTTGAGATCTGGTCAAGATGAGGTTACCATTGTTCAGAACAAATAAGAATATCATCTAAATACACAGTTACCCCTTTTAACCCTTGTAACAAATAATTCATAAGGCGTTGGAAAGTTGCTGGACTATTTCGCATGCCAAATGGCATTACTGTATACTCATACAAGCAAGCCAAAAGGTGTTATAAAGGCTGATATAAGTTGTGCTCTCTCTGTGAGGGGGATCTGGTAATTTCCTCTTAGCAGGTCTATTTTAGTTATGAATTGGGCTTGTCCCACCTCATCAATGAGATCGTCTACCCTGGGTGTAGGGTACACGTCTAGTACAGTCATGGAGTTGATATGACGATAGTCTGTACAGAGTCATAGTTGTCCCCCCTCCTTGGGCATGAGCAGACAGGGTGACGCCCAAGGCGAGTGGCTGGGAACGGCGAGTCCTTGCTCTAGTAGATAGTCCACCTCCTTCCGCATTTGGTCCCGTTTCCGTGGATGAATTCTGTACAGGCTATGGCGGATAGGAGAAGTTCCGGAGATGAGATTAACTTCATGATATGTAATAGTACATTGTCCAGGATGGTCACTAAACACTCCTATATTGTCATTTAATAGATTAATTATGTCACCGATTTGTTGGTTTTGCAAATGTTCAAGATAATCATCCAAGTGGGAAAGAATATTAGAGTTTTCCTTTGAACTTGATGGTACTATGATATCATACACTTGTTCTACTTCATTGACTTCTAGTGCATACTCTGTTGGAGTTTGTTTTACAGATTCAGATATTGATACAGATAGTGATGGTCTCACAGTGTCAGTCGCCTTTGAATTTTATAGGGACCATGATATTTAGCTTGCAGAGGAGAACCAGGGACTGGAATGTAAGCCAGGACAAAATCTCCTTCATTGAAAAGCTAGCTTTTTTGTCAAAGTTAGCTTTCATGTTGCTTTGTGTTACCTTTAAATTTTCTTGAGCAAAATTATGAACTTTCTTCAGATTATCCTGAAGGGACTCAATATAATTGCAGACAGAAACTAATTTATATGGTGGTGAGGACAACAACTGATCTTTGACAACTTTAAGTGGTCCTCGTACCTTCCTGCCAAACAATAGCTCGAAGGGAGAAATCCCCAGAGACTCGTTAGGCGATTCTCTGATTGCAAATAGAAGGAAAGGCAGTCCCTCATCCCAGTCCTGGTGTTTCTCATGGCAATATTTACGAATCATACCCTTGAGAGTTTGGTGACATCTCTCCAGGGCCCCCTGAGACTGAGGATGGTAGGTTGTGGATAAAGAAAGCTCAATACCTAGTTGCTTCATTACCTCCTCAAACAGATCACTAGTGAAATTAGTACCTCGATCACTTTGGATCTCCTGAGGTATTCCAATATGTGGTAAACATATTAGTTAAAATATTTACAATGGATTTAGAGGTGATATTCTTAAGAGGAAAAGCCTCTGGATACCTGGTGGTGGGACACAAAACTGTGAGGATGTATTGATTTTCCTTTTTGGTCTTAGGCAGTGGTCCCACTACATCTATAATGATTTTTTGGAAGGGTTCAGTAGGTACCTGAATGGGCAACAGAGGATAGGGGGAAATGCTCTGATTAGGTTTTCCTACCTCTTGGCAAACATGACACGAGTTTACAAATTGCCTACATCCTTTTTCATGCCTGGCCAATAGAACTCATTTAACAACTTGAGATAGGTCTTTTTTATTCCCAAATGACCAGCAAATCCTTCATGAGCTAATTGTAGTACAGCCTTTCTTAAGTTGACTGGCAAAACAATTTGATGACATTCAGCCCATGTGTCCTCATCTGACAATAAAGGAGTCTAAAGAATCTCATTAGGATCTTGTCTTGATAGTTAAATGAAGGAGGATGTAATATGTTATCCTTAGGGATAGCTTGTTTGTGCAGGGGAGTCAGTGTGACATCATTCTGCTGGGCCTCCGCTAACACTTGTTCGGAAAAGAGATTACTGGAATTTGTAGTGATGTTAAACTGACGTGAGAGAGTTGGATCAGCAGAATGAGTACTGGTGTTTTTAGATCGAGTTTGTGTGACTGCACAGCTAGGAAATAACAATGGTTGTTCTTGCTCAATCTCATCTGTAGTATTATGAAATAAGGGTGAATCATTAATTACTAGAGGGGGTACAACAAGCCCACCAGCCAGGTCATTCCCAAGGATGAGGTCCGTATCAGAATTTGGTAAAGAATCTTCAGCGATACCTCCAGTAACTGTGCCTCCGGCCATGTTGCAGTCGAGACGCACCCTAGGGAGATGAACAGGAAGCTGTGCATGGAAGTCTTGAAGATACACCTTCTCTCCGGTGTAGTTTTTCTCTACCCCGGGAAGGGCAGATTTCCGAAGTATGGATTGAGCTGATGCGGTATCCCGCATAATCTGGATAGGGTGCGTTTTGCCGCTAAGGCTCAGAGATACGGTTCCAATGGGTAAAATATATCGTCTGTGGGTACAGAATGGGTATTAGAAAGAGAAGCAACTGGTTTAGCAGGGTTAACAAAGTTAGTTGTTCTTGTCAAGTTTGACACCTTACATCTAGGGTCAGGACATTGTTTTATCTGGTGTCCAGGTTTCCTACAGAATTTACACAAAAGTTCTGCCTTAATACCTAGGTCCACAGCCTTATCATCCCCAGTTTTAGGCACCCAAGCACCTGACTTTGTGCTGCTTTTATTAAATCTGTCTCTTCTCTGTCATTGATGTGCACCATTATGGAGTATGGAACCTTCCTCTTGAATACCTCTAATGCTATTAGGTTGACCATTTTATCAAAGTTATTAACTGCTGTAGCCTTTAACCACCTATTAAGTACTCTAAGTTTTTGAGTTGCAAATTCTACGTAAGTCTGCTGCTGAGTCTTAGAAGAATGACAGAAAGCCTGTCGGTACCCTTCTGCAGTGATGGCATAAGCCGATAAGATAGAGTCTTTAACATCCTGGTACACATAATTATTATGAATACCTTCACAAACAGTAGGTTTGCAATATTTTGCTATGTGTCGTTATCATACCTAACCACCCAGCTAGCCACCCGCCCTAGAACTAACCCATCAGTGACCCACCACTCCACCAGCTAACAGAGCGAACACACTAGCTTTCCCCCTCTGATCTACCTGGCCTGCAGCCCAGGCTGACTCCTGCCGCCCCCACACCGTTTACTACTTGAACTTTTTTTTTTTTTTTTTTAATCAATTGCGCCGTATCATCAATCAACAGGCAGGCAACAATACATACGGGTAGGCGGGACCCATGAAAATCCAATGACTACAACCACACACACACACATCACGAAAACATAACAGAATGAAGCATAAGCATACAGACAAATATTTACATTATGACCTACTTTAATCCACCAAAACGAGGGTGGCATACCAGAAGTTCCTCTAAAACCTGGTGGTTCAGCAGGTGTCGACAAACCACATCAAGTGGCAGGCCCCGGGGCAGCAAGTGTCAGACAGTGGGGCAGACCAGGCAATAGTGCTCTATAGTGTTAGCACGAGGTGCTCGACACAAGTGACACTCAGTGAAGGGAGGCTCACCCTGCATCCCAGCAACCTGCCATGGTGGCCGGTAGCCAAGCCTCAAATGAGCAGAGACTACATTGTGCCTCCGAACCATGAGGCCTCGACGACGGTAGGAATATTTGTGATGGCAGACAGACTCGTAATGGGTGATGGAGATGCTGAAGGGCCTCTCTGCATCCCTGCATCGCAGTACAGGGAGGAGAGCGGCGGAGCGGACTCTAGAGAGGTAACATGTCAGGGAGAGAGGACGTCCAACACCACGAGGAGGCAGATGGCAGGCTTCCTTTGCGAGTCTGTCAACTGTACCATTGTGACGTAAACCTACATGGGATGGCACCCATAAAAATTTGACAGTCAAGTTACGATGACGCAATAAGGCCAAAAAAGATAACATTTGCTGAATAACAGTAGAGTGTGTGGGCTGAACACTAGAGAGGGAATGAAGGGCAGGTTTGGAGTCACAAAAAATGGCAGCATTAACTCCGCATTGACAAACAAGACTAACAGCATCCAGAATGGCATACAGTTCACACAATGTTGAGCTGGAGTGGTTACAGAGACGACGGCCAACCCAGCCCCTTGGTGGTGACACCATGTCAGAGGAGAAAACGGCACAACCTGCTGTACCATCCACTTGCAATGAGCCATCAGTGTAGAGGCAGTATGGATCTGTGATGGAGGACGTCACTGTTTCTCTGTGTTCCAGAGCCAACTGCCACTGTAGAGAAAGCAGTTCCGACTTGGAAGTAGGTGTGAAGCTCACATCAGGTGTTGGTAGCATCCACGTAGGGGGCCCTGGGGGGACGTCTGCAACCATTATATATATATTAAGACTACGGAGCATAGAGGAAACAGACCTTATAAGAGTACGTCCAGCAGGCAGTATGGGATGGACCGGGTAGTTTGGTCTAAGAGAAGTCCTGACTAACTGAGAGTAATGGGGTGAAAGATGTGGGAAATCGAGGCATTTGACAGTGAAGCAAGTAACATTAGAATAAATTCTCTCCACTAATGGGGGAAGGTGCAACTCATGCTGTATGTTCACTATCCTGGTCGACATTGGACAACCGAGAATCATTCTCATTGCTCTATTCTGAAATTTTTCTAAAGTTTCAAGAGTAGCCCTGGGAAGTTGAATCAGAGCAGGGGAGAGGTAATGAACAACTGAACGGATAAAAGCAATATAGATGGTTCTGGCTACTGGGATGGAGATGCCCGAGGAGTTGTTAGTGAGCCATTGAAGTGGTGTAAGTCGGCGCTGGAGATGACCCAACAAGTCCTGGACAATGGGATGGTCTTGAGGTCTGGCAGGGACAATTGGCCAAATATTGACTGGCGAGCCCAGGTAGCGGTACTGGGAACACATGGGAATGACAGTCCCTCCAATGGTGAACTCTGGCCGAGCTTGAGGAAGGCGGCAGGTGAATATTCTGCTCTTATCTGGTGAGACAATAATGCCAGTGAGAGGAGTCAAGAAACCGCTGGAGATCCCTTGGTGAGGTAGAATGAACACAGATATCATCAGCATAGCACGTAATTGTAGCTCCAGGAATATCAGGGAGAGAAGTGAGCAGCCGATGCATCAGAATATTAAATAACAATGGGCTGAGAACGCCCCCTTGAGGCGTACCAAGATGAAAACTGCGCAAAGGACTGAGAGCACCACTGAAAAACACAGGGGAGGTCCTGTTACTCAGGTAACCCCGAATCCACCGTAATAGATTACCCTTTATCCCAAAGTCAACCAGTTGATCCAAAATGACGTCTCTATTAGCAACATCGAAGGCAAAGGCGAGAGTACAGGTCGACTAGGCAGTGGTGTGTGCTCCGCTGGGGAAGGAACCAAACAGCCATGGAGAAAGGCGATCCTGTAATCTGTACATGAGACGATTGAGTAAGATTCTCTCCATAACCTTACAAAAACAGGAGGTAAGGGAAATAGGCCTGAACTTTGCAGTGCCGGGCTTAGGGATGGGTATTATTGTGCTGCTGGTCCAGGCTCGTGGTACACAACCGTCACGAAGACAAAGATTGTACAGTCGAAGTAGAGGGTTCCCAGGAACTTGTTGAAGTAGGCGCAGCACAGCATAAGTAATACCATCATCACCAGGGGAAGAAGCTCTACCCCGAATGAGAGCACGGCGCAACTCCTCCTCAGCTATCTCCTCTGCATCATCGTCATCATCTTGTAACAGAGCAGACATTAGACGTAGCCGATGGACAGCAGCACGGGAAGCGAGTGCATCTTGTATGTGGATGGGTAGACTGGCTGGGGTAGATTGTTCTGACCAGGCATCGACAAGTTGTTTGGCATAATCGGCAGGAGTGTGATGACGAGCAGTGGCCGGTGTCTTTTTAACAACCCGACGGATGAGGTGCCACATAGAAGCCACACTTGTTTGCTGGTTGATGCTGTCCGTGAACCGCTGCCAAGACTCAGTGTGAGCACAATCCTGCAGGGCAACTAAAGCGTCCCTAGACATCTGGTAACGATGGAGTAGGTCTGGGGTTGGGTTGGCTTGAAACAATAGGCCATCACGTTCAGCCTCCTCCTTTGCCTCCTGTATACGTGCATCCAGCGTCCAGGAGTGGGCAGTATGGCGATGCTGGAGGTGTGGCCGGGAGACGTATAGCCTATAAAAGTCATGAGTAGCAGATACAAGATCAGAGTACAACTGTTCAGCTGATGATATGTCAAATGTAGGGAATACATGGGCCATAAATAAGATGTAAATCGGGCAATATTTAGGGGGCACAGCAATACGCAAACGAGTGGCTGAAGCACCTGACCCAGCAGTTAGAGAATAATGAAACCGAAGAGCAATGTGATCAGAGAATAAGTCTGGCACGGAGAAGCACTGGACCTGAGATGCTATCAGGCCAGACGAGAGGATGTAATCCAGAGTACCTCCCCGGCAATGAGTGGCACCACCAGTGTCCCAGTGTGTCAGATGATGCTTGCGGATGTATGAAAGGAGACGAACACCATTACGATTAATAGAGCCAGTACCATCACCCAAATCAGAATGCCGAGCATTAAAATCTCCCATATACACCATACCACGCACTGTTGGAGAAGGAAGAGCCTCAAGAGTGAGTCTAGCTGGGGCAGAATAGACATTACATAGTTGGAGTACTCCATTCCCAGGTAGAACCTCAAATAGCTGAAAGGTCATGTCAGGATCAGTGGAGGTACGGAGAAGGCGATGTGGCAAGGAGCTATGTATGTAAGTCAGGAGACCATTCCTTACCAGATGAACATATGGCACATAACCTGAGAGGGGAGGAGCTTGCCCAAGAGCGAGCGGCCGTCCTGGAAATGCTTCCTGGAGAAAAATAACACTGGGATGATGACGAAAAACATAGGCCTTGAGTTGAGTGAGCTTAGCATAACTGGTGATACCACATACATTCCAGGAGATGACATCCAGCCGGCAATCACTAGCAAACTCTGTATTTGGAGGTAGAAGTCCGGTGAGTGGGGGCAGATGAGCGACCTGGAGAAGAAGATGGACAAGGAGAAGGGACTGACTCGAAAAGCTTTTCAAGGCGAGATGCAACAGTATCCATCTTTTCGGTAAGGGTAGTGACAGTTGAGATGATGGCCTGCTGAGCCTCGACCAAGGTGGAGAGTTTGGAGTCATTGGCAGCCTGAGCGGCAACCAGCCCATCAATCCTGGCTTCAAGGGCAGAAAAGCGGTTTTCAAGAGCCGTACATCGTGCCATGAGGGTAGCAACAGACTTGTGGAGGGCCAGGTCTGGAGGTGAGGCAGGGTTGGTAGGAGGAGCAGACTGGGGAGGTGGTGGTGGTGGTGGTGGAGGCGGAGCAATAGTAGAGACACGAGCCTGGACCTTACGTCGAGTACATCCATGCCACACGTTAACCCCTGGCTGAAGGCATCGTAGACACTTCCATCGAGACGTATCTTCAGGAGGTGAAGGCTCAGAGGTGGAGGCAGCAGGACGTGATGGTTCACCCCTGACAGGACACGTCTTGGAATCATGGTCGGCTGCACACCATGCACACTTCGGCCTGGCAGAACAGTACCGGGAGATATGCCCAACTCCCCAGCACCTGTAGCACCAAGGCTGGTCATTATGAAGTTTCCTCACCTCACACGGTGGAAGACAAGGGAGGAAATCAAAGGAAATCTCATTTGGAGGTGGATCGGGTTGACTCCAGACAACAACAATACGGCTAATGGGTGAACCATCTTGGAAAAAACGACGGGCAAAGTACACACCAGGGTATCCTTTGGCAAGTTTCGGGTCAACATCAATAGGAAAACGGGTGAGGATGTAGCTGGGGAACTTACGAGGCCTCTCAGGTGAGTCTTCAAGAATGAGAGGCAGAGATAAAAATTCACCAGCCTTCACTCTATCAATGATGTCCTGACGCTTCCTAGAGATGTAGACAAACCGGGAGGTGACAGCAGCCATCTTGACTTCAGCCAGTTCACGCTGCAACTGGAAGGCCCTGTTGACATCAGACAACCAACGCAGCTTTGTGTCTGTAGATGGGTTTCCAGAGAAGGAGAGTTTGACATAGGCATCTCTCGGGGCAAAAGCAGGAAGGTTGGACGAGGGCAAGGAGTTGGTATACAAAGAAGAAACACCAGGGTGAGGCAGAGAAGGTACGTCGTGCACAGCTGAAGCACCCTTGGCAGTCTTGGCAGCTGGAGGTAAACAGTCCACACCATCGGAATCCTGCGAGGAGTCGGACGAGGCATCAACAGGTCGCTTGGTAGAGGTTGAGGAGGTGGACGGCTGCAACCTGAGCTGCGGAGTGACCGAGGAGAGGGGGAGAGGGTTGCGAGAAGGCAGCTCAGGCCAGTGATCCTCAATTGGAGACTCGTCTTCCTCCGACATTGCCAAGTCGGCCTCCAAGCAGGAATCCGCACTCTCCATCAGGCCAGGCAAGGCCTAGATGGAAAGGAAACAACAACACAAACAACTAAACACTCAATCAGCCAGGGACACACACACACAGACAATCACAACAAAACTATACACAGAACCACAACAGACAAACAACACCAGCAACACCACAGAAACAGCAACACACAAACAAGAACTCACAAACAACACAAAAAACACAAACAAGAACTCCAAAACAACACAAAACAACAACACAAACGAGAATGGAAGCAGAGCGCCACGAGTACGTCCACACTCCACCTGTTCTGGAGCGAGACTCCAATCATTCAATACAACAGGCTATTATTAAAAGTAGTCAGAATATTACAAGGCTGCTATCACGTGAGGGATGAGAGCCTTGAGAGCATTCTGGTTCATGATTCTTATTCAGTTATTGTGTAAGTATTTTTCACCGTTTAGTGCTTGATGATAACCATTGAATATTATACGAAAAAAGTACAGTATACAATAATGTTACCTCAGTTGTTTTTGTGTTACATCATAATATTAAAAAGTTAATCTTACCTTTGATGTTAATAATTGACAAGAATATCAGTATATAAATAATTGATAACTGGGCTTCCACACATTATTCACCTGCCCAAGAATAATTTCTCACCTCTCTTGTATAGGCACCCCCCCTACCCTCCTCAAATCACCCCTTACTTCTCCCTCCCACCAGTAAATGGTTCGAGCGAGCAGAGCTCACAACTAGTGTTTCGGGGTTATCTCGGCCAACGTTGACAACGCTGGGTGGGCCTCACGGGAGTGTGACTAGCTGTACAGTCGGCGGCAGAAGTCCTGTCGCCTCACCTGCTTCACCGAGACACGCAGTGATCATGGACTCGAGAAATACGCACGCTATCTACAATTAATAATCTCGAGTCTCTGAACATCGCGAGCCTCGGTGAAGCAGGCGAGGCGACAGGACTTTTGCTGCCGACTGTACATACGTATGATGTAAATGGTACAAAAGGGCATACAAAAATGAGGAATAGACATGTCAAATATCAATGTGGTAGAATAAATACATGGATAATATACACAGGAGACATACATAAAAACAAAAAAACATAAACATCACTAAAAAATTCAAGGTGGAATAAGTGTTGTACATAAGTGTACGTGGATAGTGTGGATTGTGAGTTACGAGAGAGTGCGTTAATAGTACAGTCACTCATAAAAGTAAAGACACCCCCAGGCAAGACACCTTTTAAGTGGTGTGATATCGGTTCTGGTAACATTGTACAGCTGGTCACACTCCCGTGAGACCGACCCAGCGTTGTCAATGTTGGCCGAGATAACCCCGAAACACTAGTTGTGAGCTCTGCTCGCTCGAACCATTCACTGGTGGGAGGGAGAAGTAAGGAGGGATTTGAGGAGGGTAGGGGGGGTGTCTATACAAGAGAGGAGAGAAATTATTCTTGGGGAGGTGAAAATTGTGTGGAAGCCCAGTTATCAATTATTTATATACTGACATTCGTGTCAATTATTAACATCATTAAATGTAAGATTAAGTTTTTAATATTATGATGTAACACAAAAACAACCGAGGTAATATTATTGTATACGGTATTTTTTCGTATAATATTCAATGGTTATCATCAGGCACTAAACACTGAAAAATACTTACACAATAACTGAATAAGAATCATGAACCAGAATGCTCTTTATTAAATGAAGCAAATGTGAATACATTTATATTACATGTGCCAAGTGTTGATACCACTAACACACACTTCCATTTCCCCCGTATCTACCTAACGGTTTATAATCGTGTCAAATATCAAGGCTCTCATTATCCCTCACGTGATAGCAACCTTGTAATATTCTGAATACTTTTAATAATAGCCTGTTGTATTGAAATATTGGAATTTGACTATGAAACCCTTTTTTTGTCATTTGTCTCTTGGTAGCAAAAATTATTATTTGGTCTGTATCTCTCTTCTCCGTGTGTATCTCTCTTTTCTGTGTGCATGTAATATACTTATATAATTATATAAGCCAGTACACACACACATAACATAATAATGTTGGTGACAGAGGTTCTATTGGTTTTATCTGTTATGAGTTGCGAGAGAACTATATTCATAATTATTTAAACATTGTAATAGTTCCATTAAGTAATGCATGGGATGCACAGTTGAGGTTTCATCGGACATGTTAATAAAGAAGCTGGCAACTATTTTCAACATTTCTTAAAATTAAACTTTATTGAAGGCGAGTTAAGGTCTGATATCCTGTGTTTCCCATCATACAACACCTTCCCAATACTCACACCGTTGTATTTGATGAAGTATTGGTCTTTACTGTCTTCTGCTACAAGATTGATATTAGTGTGACATTCCATAATTATACACTCTACCAATACTCATACCTTTGTATTTGATGCCGTATTGGTCTTTACTGTCTTCTGCTACAAGGTTGATATTAGTGTGACATTCCATATACACTCTACCAATACTCACACCGTTTTATTTGATGCTGTTTTGGTCTTTACTGTCTTCTGCTACAAGGTTGATATTAGTGTGATTTTCCATATACACTCTACCACTACTCATACCGTTGTATTTGATGCTGTATTGGTCTTTACTGTCTTCTGCTACAAGGTTGATATTAGTGTGAATTTCCATATACACCTTGCCTCGTGACCTGACTGACTGCACCACCTTACACATCTTCAAGTCATCAGGACTGCCAACATGTTGGAGAGGGAATATTTCCACACTCAGTATTCAATACCCTTATCAGTTTAGTGGTTTTCAACCAACTCATAATCTTCTTGGAGTATCAAAACTAATTTGGGCTAACGAGACTAGAGTCAACGTCAATCTCTAATTAATGCAAAAAACAAACAAAAAAAATACAGTTAACAAGCCTGTGGGTGCCAGACGCAATCTCCCTGGCCTCTGCTCACATGTATTATCTGCTAGAATAAAAAAAATTCGCTACCTAGAAACAGATGAAATACTGAGGGATTTATAGTAAATTATCAAACAGCACGTGTTGAATATATTCAATGAAACGAGCTATTATTAAAAGTATTCAGAATATTACAAGGTTGCTATCACGTGAGGGATAATGAGAGCCTTGATATTTGACACGATTATAAATTGTTAGGTAGATACGGGGGAAATGGAAGTGTGTGTTAGTGGTATCAACACTTGGCACATGTAATATAAAGGTATTCACAGTTGCTTCATTTAATAAATAGCATTCTGGTTCATGATTCTTATTCAGTTATTGTGTAAGTATTTTTCAGCGTTTAGTGCTTGATAATAACCATTAAATATTATACGAAAAAAGTATACAATAATATTACCTCAGTTGTTTTTGTGTTACATCATAATATGAAAAAGTTAATCTTACCTTTAATGATGTTAATAATTGACACGAATATCGGTATATAAATAATTGATAACCGGGTTTATTTTCGTACTTTTATTAAAGCTTCCACTCATTTTTCACCTCCCCAAGAATAATTTCTCACCTCTCTTGTATAGACACCTCCCCTACCCTCCTCAAATCCCTCCTTACTTCTCCCTCCCACCAGTGAATGGTTCGAGCGAGCAGAGATCGCAACTAGTGTTTCGGGGTTATCTCGGCCAACATTGACAACGCTGGGTGGGCCTCACGGGAGTGTGAACGTTAGAGGTGGTGTGGTGTGGGTTGTGTTTGGAGGAAGGCTGGTTTGCTCGAAACATTATCCCTACACATACTTCGTCTCATCTACCATTAGTTACAAATGTGTCGAGCAAATCAACTTCATCTCTCAAGCGCCATCACTGACGTCACGTACACTGTTGCCAGAACCGATATCACAAGTATAAGAAGATGACTGGCCTGTGGGGGTCTTAATTTTTATGAGTGACTGTACATGGAAGGTATAGGCGGCGGCGTGTGGAGTGCCGTGGCGAGGACTAACGGGGCGAGGAGGCGTGGCTGGTATCGCATGGATTATAGGAGGCTCAACCTGAGGGATACTAACAGGGATTACTTCAATCGAGAGTCTCGCTCCAGAACAGGTGGAGTGTGGACGTACTCGTGGCGCTCTGCTTCCATTCTCGTTTGTGTTGTTGTTTTGTGTTGTTTTGGAGTTCTTGTTTGTGTTTTTTGTGTTGTTTGTGAGTTCTTGTTTGTGTGTTGCTGTTTCTGTGGTGTTGCTGGTGTTGTTTGTCTGTTGTGGTTCTGTGTATAGTTTTGTTGTGATTGTCTGTGTGTGTGTCCCTGGCTGATTGAGTGTTTAGTTGTTTGTGTTGTTGTTTCCTTTCCATCTAGGCCTTGCCTGGCCTGATGGAGAGTGCGGATTCCTGCTTGGAGGCCGACTTGGCAATGTCGGAGGAAGACGAGTCTCCAATTGAGGATCACTGGCCTGAGCTGCCTTCTCGCAACCCTCCCCCCCTCTCCTCGGTCACTCCGCAGCTCAGGTTGCAGCCGTCCACCTCCTCAACCTCTACCAAGCGACCTGTTGATGCCTCGTCCGACTCCTCGCAGGATTCCGATGGTGTGGACTGTTTACCTCCAGCTGCCAAGACTGCCAAGGGTGCTTCAGCTGTGCACGACGTACCTTCTCTGCCTCACCCTGGTGTTTCTTCTTTGTATACCAACTCCTTGCCCTCGTCCAACCTTCCTGCTTTTGCCCCGAGAGATGCCTATGTCAAACTCTCCTTCTCTGGAAACCCATCTACAGACACAAAGCTGCGTTGGTTGTCTGATGTCAACAGGGCCTTCCAGTTGCAGCGTGAACTGGCTGAAGTCAAGATGGCTGCTGTCACCTCCCGGTTTGTCTACATCTCTAGGAAGCGTCAGGACATCATTGATAGAGTGAAGGCTGGTGAATTTTTATCTCTGCCTCTCATTCTTGAAGACTCACCTGAGAGGCCTCGTAAGTTCCCCAGCTACATCCTCACCCGTTTTCCTATTGATGTTGACCCGAAACTTGCCAAAGGATACCCTGGTGTGTACTTTGCCCGTCGTTTTTTCCAAGATGGTTCACCCATTAGCCGTATTGTTGTTGTCTGGAGTCAACCCGATCCACCTCCAAATGAGATTTCCTTTGATTTCCTCCCTTGTCTTCCACCGTGTGAGGTGAGGAAACTTCATAATGACCAGCCTTGGTGCTACAGGTGCTGGGGAGTTGGGCATATCTCCCGGTACTGTTCTGCCAGGCCGAAGTGTGCATGGTGTGCAGCCGACCATGATTCCAAGACGTGTCCTGTCAGGGGTGAACCATCACGTCCTGCTGCCTCCACCTCTGAGCCTTCACCTCCTGAAGATACGTCTCGATGGAAGTGTCCACGATGCCTTCAGCCAGGGGTTAACGTGTGGCATGGATGTACTCGACGTAAGGTCCAGGCTCGTGTCTCTACTATTGCTCCGCCTCCACCACCACCACCACCACCTCCCCAGTCTGCTCCTCCTACCAACCCTGCCTCACCTCCAGACCTGGCCCTCCGCAAGTCTGTTGCTACCCTCATGGCACGATGTACGGCTCTTGAAAACCGCTTTTCTGCCCTTGAAGCCAGGATTGATGGGCTGGTTGCCGCTCAGGCTGCCAATGACTCCAAACTCTCCACCTTGGTCGAGGCTCAGCAGGCCATCATCTCAACTGTCACTACCCTTACCGAAAAGATGGATACTGTTGCATCTCGCCTTGAAAAGCTTTTCGAGTCAGTCCCTTCTCCTGGTCCATCTTCTTCTCCAGGTCGCTCATCTGCCCCCACTCACCGGACTTCTACCTTCAAATACAGAGTTTGCTAGTGATTGCCGGCTGGATGTCATCTCCTGGAATGTATGTGGTATCACCAGTTATGCTAAGCTCACTCAACTCAAGGCCTATGTTTTTCGTCATCATCCCAGTGTTATTTTTCTCCAGGAAGCATTTCCAGGATGGCCGCTCGCTCTTGGGCAAGCTCCTCCCCTCTCAGGTTATGTGCCATATGTTCATCTGGTAAGGAATGGTCTCCTGACTTACATACATAGCTCCTTGCCACATCGCCTTCTCCGTACCTCCACTGATCCTGACATGACCTTTCAGCTATTTGAGGTTCTACCTGGGAATGGAGTACTCCAACTATGTAATGTCTATTCTGCCCCAGCTAGACTCACTCTTGAGGCTCTTCCTTCTCCAACAGTGCGTGGTATGGTGTATATGGGAGATTTTAATGCTCGGCATTCTGATTTGGGTGATGGTACTGGCTCTATTAATCGTAATGGTGTTCGTCTCCTTTCATACATCCGCAAGCATCATCTGACACACTGGGACACTGGTGGTGCCACTCATTGCCGGGGAGGTACTCTGGATTACATCCTCTCGTCTGGCCTGATAGCATCTCAGGTCCAGTGCTTCTCCGTGCCAGACTTATTCTCTGATCACATTGCTCTTCGGTTTCATTATTCTCTAACTGCTGGGTCAGGTGCTTCAGCCACTCGTTTGCGTATTGCTGTGCCCCCTAAATATTGCCCGACTTACATCTTATTTATGGCCCATGTATTCCCTACATTTGACATATCATCAGCTGAACAGTTGTACTCTGATCTTGTATCTGCTACTCATGACTTTTATAGGCTATACGTCTCCCGGCCACACCTCCAGCATCGCCATACTGCCCACTCCTGGACGCTGGATGCACGTATACAGGAGGCAAAGGAGGAGGCTGAACGTGATGGCCTATTGTTTCAAGCCAACCCAACCCCTGACCTACTCCATCGTTACCAGATGTCTAGGGACGCTTTAGTTGCCCTGCAGGATTGTGCTCACACTGAGTCTTGGCAGCGGTTCACGGACAGCATCAACCAGCAAACAAGTGTGGCTTCTATGTGGCACCTCATCCGTCGGGTTGTTAAAAAGACACCGGCCACTGCTCGTCATCACACTCCTGCCGATTATGCCAAACAACTTGTCGATGCCTGGTCAGAACAATCTACCCCAGCCAGTCTACCCATCCACATACAAGATGCACTCGCTTCCCGTGCTGCTGTCCATCGGCTACGTCTAATGTCTGCTCTGTTACAAGATGATGACGATGATGCAGAGGAGATAGCTGAGGAGGAGTTGCGCCGTGCTCTCATTCGGGGTAGAGCTTCTTCCCCTGGTGATGATGGTATTACTTATGCTGTGCTGCGCCTACTTCAACAAGTTCCTGGGAACCCTCTACTTCGACTGTACAATCTTTGTCTTCGTGACGGTTGTGTACCACGAGCCTGGACCAGCAGCACAATAATACCCATCCCTAAGCCCGGCACTGCGAAGTTCAGGCCTATTTCCCTTACTTCCTGTTTCTGTAAGGTTATGGAGAGAATCTTACTCAATCGTCTCATGTACAGACTGCAGGATCGCCTCTCTCCATGGCTGTTTGGTTTCCTTCCCCAGCGGAGCACACATCACTGCCTAGTCGACCTGTACTCTCACCTTTCCAAGGACAGTGTGGTGGCCTTCATTGACCTTCGAAGTGCCTTCGATGTTGCTAATAGAGACGTCATTTTGGATCTACTGGTTGACTTTGGGATAAAGGGTAATCTACTACGGTGGATTCGGGGCTACCTGAGTAACAGGACCTCCCGTGTGTTTTTCAGTGGTGCACTCAGTCCTTTGCGCAGTTTTCATCTTGGTACACCTCAAGGTGGTGTTCTCAGCCCATTGTTATTTAATATTCTGATGCATCGGTTGCTCACTTCTCTCCCTGATATTCCTGGAACTACAATTACGTGCTATGCTGATGATATCTGTGTTCATTCTACCTCACCAAGGGATCTCCAGCGGTTTCTTGACTCCTTCTCTGTGGCCTCCTCTCACTGTGGCATTATTGTCTCCCCAGATAAGAGCAGAATATTCACCTGCCGCCTTCCTCAAGCTCAGCCAGTGTTCACCATTGGAGGGACTGTCATTCCCATGTGTTCCCAGTACTGCTACCTGGGTGCGCCAGTCAATATTTGGCCGATTGTCCCTGCCAGACCTCAAGACCATCCCATTGTCCAGGACTTATTGGGTCGTCTCCAGCGCCGACTTACACCACTTCAATGGCTATCTAACAACTCCTCGGGCATCTCCATCCCAGTAGCCAGGACCATCTATATTGCTTTTATCCGTTCAGTTGTTGATTACCTTTCCCCTGCTTTGATTCAACTTCCTAGGGCTACTCTGGAAACTTTAGAAAAATTTCAAAATAGAGCAATGAGAATTATTCTTGGCTGTCCAATGTCGACCAGGATAGTGAACATGCAGCGTGAGTTGCGTCTTCCCCCATTAGTGGAGAGAATTTATTCTAATGTTACTTGCTTCACTGTCAAGTGCCTCCATTTCCCACATCTTTCACCCCATTACTCTCAGTTAGTCAGGACTTCTCTTAGACCAAACTACCCGGTCCATCCCATACTGCCTGCTGGACGTACTCTTATAAGGTCTGTTTCCTCTGTGCTCCGTGGTCTTAATATAGATATAATGGTTGCAGACGTCCCCACAGGGCCCCCTCCATGGATGCTACCAACACCTGATGTGAGCTTTACACCTACTTCCAGGTCGGAGCTGCCTTCTCTACAGCAGCAGTTGGCTCTGGAACACATAGAAACAGTGACTTCCTCCATCACAGATCCATACTGCCTCTACACTGATGGCTCATTGCAGGTGGATGGTGCAGCAGGTTGTGCTGTTTTCTCGCCTGACCTGGAGTCACCTCCAGGGGGCTGGGTTGGCCGTCGTCTCTGTAACCACTCTAGCTCAACATTGTGTGAACTGTATGCCATTCTGGATGCTGTTAGTCTTGTTTGTCAACGTGGAGTGAATGCTGCCATTTTTTGTGACTCCAAACCTGCCCTTCATTCCCTCTCTAGTGTTCAGCCCACACACTCTACTGTTGTTCAGCAGATTTTATCGTTTTTGGCCTTATTGCGTCACCGTAACTTGACTGTCAAATTTTTATGGGTGCCATCCCATGTAGGTTTGCGTCACAATGGTACAGTTGACAGACTCGCAAAGGAAGCCTGCCATCTGCCTCCTCGTGGTGCTGGACGTCCTCTCTCCCTGACATGTTACCTCTCTAAAGTCCGCTCCGCCGCTCTCCTCCCTGTACGGCGACGCAGGGAAGCAGAGAGGCCCTTCAGCATCTCCATCACCCATTACGAGTCTGTCTGCCATCACAAATATTCCTACCGTCGTCGAGGCCTCATGGTTCGGAGGCACAATGTAGTCTCTGCTCGTTTGAGGCTTGGCTACCGGCCACCGTGGCAGGTTGCTGGGATGCAGGGTGAGCCTCCCTTCACTGAGTGTCGCTTGTGTCGAGCGCCTCGTGCTAACACTATAGAGCACTATTGCCTGGCCTGCCCCACTGTTCGACACTTGCTGCCCCAGGGCCTGCCACTTGATGTGGTTTGTCGACACCTGCTGAACCATCAGGTTCTGGAGGAACTTCTGGTGCGCCACCCTCGTTTTGGTGGATTTAAGTAGGTCATGATGTAAATATTTGTCTGTGTGCTTGTGCTTCATTCTGTTATGTTTTCGTGATGTGAGTGTGTGTGCGCATGTGTGTTTGCTTGTGTGTGTATGTGGTCATTGGGTTCTCGTGAGTCCCGCTTACCCTTGTGTACTGTTGTCTGTCTATTGACTGACGCTACGGCGCAATGAATTAAAAAAAAAAAAAAAAAAAAAAAAAAGAATGATTGGAATTTGACTATGAAACCCTTGTTTTGTCATTTGTCTCTTGGTAGCAAAAATTATTATTTGCTGTGGATCTCTCTTCTCTGTGTGTATCTCTCTTTTCTGTGTGCATGTAATATATATATATATATATATATATATATATATATATATATATATATATATATATATATATATATATATATATATATATATATATATATATATATATATATATATATATATATATATATATATATATATATATATATATATATATATAAGCCAGTACACACACATAACATAATAATGTTGGTGACAGAGGTTCTATTGGTTTTATGTCATGAGTTGCGAGAGAAGTATATTCATAATTATTTAAACATTGTAATAGTTCCATCAAGTAATGCATGGGATGCACAGTTGAGGTTTCATCGAATATGTTTATAAAGAAGCTGGCAACCATTTACAAAATTTCTTAAAATTAAACTTTATTGAGGGCGAGTTAAGGTCTGAAATCCTGTGTTTCCCATCATACAACACCTTCCCAATACTCAAACCGTTGTATTTGATGCCGTATTGGTCTTTACTGTCTTCTGCTACAAGGTTGATATTAGTGTGACTTTCCATATACACTCTACCACTACTCACACCGTTGTATTTGATGCCATATTGGTCTTTACGGACCTCTTCTACAAGGTTGATATTAGTGTTAATCTCCATATACACCTTGCCTCGTGAACTGACTGACTGCACCACCTTACACATCTTCCAAGTCATCAGGACTGCCAACATGTTGGAGGGAATATTTCCACACTCAGTCTCCAGTACCCTTACCAGTTTAGTGGTTTTCAACCAACTCATAATCCTCTTCGAATATCAAAACTAATGTGGGCTAACGAGACTAGAGTCAACGTCAGTCTCTAATTAATGCTAAAAAAAAAAAAAAAAAAATACTGTTGACAAGCCTGTGGGTGCCAGACGCAATCTCCCTGGCCTCTGCTCACAAGTATTATCTGGCAAAATAAAAAAAAATTCTACCTAGAAACAGATGAAATACCGAGGAATTCATAGTAAATTACCAAACAGCACGTGTTCACTATATTCAATACAACAGGCTATTATTAAAAGTATTCAGAATATTACAAGGTTGCTATCACAAGAGATAATCAGAGCCTTGATATTTGACACGAAGATTATAAACTGTCAGGTAGATACGGGGGAAATGGAAGTGTGTTAGTGGTATCAACACTTGACACATGTAATATGAAGGTATTCACATTTGCTTCACTTAACCCCTCCGGGACGGGCTAAGAATGGAATTACGCTCTGTGGGTACGGACCCAATACTAACTTTTACCCTGCCTGTCCGGGTATTTCCCGGAAAATCACTCTACTTCTCTTACTCCCTACGTCTAAACTACAATACTGAACAACTTAAATTTGATTGTGTACTCACCATCAACTCCTCCTCTT
This sequence comes from Petrolisthes cinctipes, assembly GCA_033782935.1. Taxonomy (NCBI): domain Eukaryota; kingdom Metazoa; phylum Arthropoda; class Malacostraca; order Decapoda; family Porcellanidae; genus Petrolisthes; species Petrolisthes cinctipes. The sequence continues at coordinate 2,413,688 of JAWQEG010000506.1, read as the reverse complement.
TCCATTAAAACCAACCCCAGCTCTCTAGGACACTCCATTGCCGAGAAATCAAGTGAGGAATGGAGGTCACTTTTCCCGTGAGAGCGAGGCTGCGTTCGCTTTGTGAGCGTGGCTGTGACAAGGACTGGCGGGGGTGGAGGCAAGATGGCCGCCGGCAGAATGACGCAACACTTGCCTCCCCCGGGCGACACGTCGTACGGCTCGTGTGCATCCTACCATTACAGCCCCTGTATTATTTGTGTGGTTAGCTGACCATTCCAGAGTGGTTTTATGCCCTGGAGAGAAGCGTGGGAGTTATGTACAGTATTTACGCGAAACATTTTCAGTGTCATTCGCACCATTTGTTCATGTTCAACGTAAATATAAATGTGTCACTATCACTGTTATCCTTATTTTCTATATATTTTTGTATTTTGTTGTTTTAAATTTTTTATTATCATTTTTTCTATGCGTAAATGTGTCACTCTCACTTTTCTTATAGCCTAATATGTACAAATGTGTCACTATCACGTCACTACAGCCGAAAATATATGTACAAATGTGTCACTCTCACTTTTCTTATAGCCTAAATAGTGTCACTGTCACCAAGTGTCACTGTCACTTTATTCGCATACTCCCATCACTTCCTGCTTCTATATATATTCCAATATATGGTAGTCTGAGAAGCAGTTTCCAGGGCATAACGGCACACAACATTCCTTGCACCAGAAGCGAGTTTCCTTGGACTTCTGGGGGTGACGTGTTGTGTGCCTGCAAACATAGCAGCGACGAGAACCTGGACGTCCTGACGGCAACGGTGGCAGATTAGTAAGGTAGTGGCGAGCCATATAGCCACTCTGCTGCAACCTGTCAGGCCATTGTGCCGCTGCCTGTCTGCCTTGCTGTGGTTGCACAGTGCTGAACCTCTCCAGGAACTGAGATATCAACTCTAGCTCGAATTCCCGGAGTGCCAACTTGGAGTCAGGGTGATGCTGGAGGTAGAGTATATAACAGTTCAGCACTGTGACATCAAGAAGGTGGAAGAAAGCCTTCTTGTACCACTTACAAGTTTTTCTCAGACAATCGATGGAACTCACCATCATGTCTGACTTATCGACGAGTCTCATATTGATGTTATAATCGAGCACAGCATCAGGCTTGTAGATGGTATCACCTGTGCCGCGCTCAGTCTTCCCAGAATCCTGCATCACGCCCCTGTTCACGGTGGTGAGCATATTGACGGGGCGTTTATCGTGCCATTTGATGGCCAGCATGTTCCCACATTTCTTCTTGATGCAGTCGCCCCTCCGGGTGAGAGGGAATGCTGGCCACCCCTTCCTGTTGACACGAATAGTTCCGCAGGATCCTGTTTGGTGCTGCAGGAGAAACTGGCTAAGTGCTGGAGAGGTGTAATAGTTATCAGTGTACAGGATATGGTTGTTGTCAAGGTAATCCCCCATGAGTGCCTTGACAACACTACCGCTGAAGCCAAGAGGGTCGTCGGCCGGGACATCCACATCCGTACCTGAATAGAGTATAAAATCCAACACATAGCCAGTCTTACAATCGCAGATGACATAGAATTTTATGCCAAATCTATGCCTCTTTGACGGGATGTACTGGATGAAGGACAGTCTTCCCCTGAACAGCACCAGAGACTCGTCGATAACCACTTTCTGGAATGGTCGAAAAAATGCTCGTATTTTCTCCTGGAGGATAGACATTACTGGCCTAATTTTCCACAGCCTGTCGTTCGGGTGTGGACCCATGTTGGGGGCGAAGTGCAGGTAGGACAAAATGTCCCTATATCTGTCCCTGGACATGTATTTCCCGAACGCAGGTGTGGATATCAGGGCGTGTGTGCTCCAGAAGTCCTTGAGGCGATGTTTCTTGACATGAGGCATCATCATGGTCAAAGCTAACCACACATACAACTCAGCAATATCGACGTCAGCCCATTGCAACATCTTACTATGTTCCCTGCCTGGTCTATTGCTGAGTTGCACAGAGAGTTGTTTGAAGGTGTTTATCTCCTGCATCATGTAAGTCATCAATATGATATAAAAAAAGGCAGTGAAATAATCTAATATTGATGACCTCTGACGACAGGGAAATGCGGCCTGTATACCTGAATGACTGTCGTCAAAGGCAGGTATATCAGGCGCAAATTCATCGCAATCCGTCCACACATAGGGATCAGCGGGTCTATGACGAGGTGCGCCGCGTTGCTGTCGTTGTTGGCGTTGTTGTTGTGGTGGTGGTGCAGCGGTACCAGGGGCAGGCGAGAGTGAGTCGTCAGGCACGAGAGGAGAGGGAGAGTGTGGTGGTGGGGGAGGTGGCGTCAGGTCACGGGGGGCCGGGCTATCAGGGTCAACAGTAGGGGAGAGATAAGCTGCCTTTGTCCTCTTCCCCCTTCCTTTACCCTTCCCTCTTACTCCTACTCTCCTCCCTCTTACCACCACTGGTTGCGACGCATCCTCGTCCGACGAGGAAGAGGAAGACGAAAAATCTAACCTCCTCCTCGGCCTCTTGCCCATGGGAGTGGAGACGTAGCGAGGTTTGGAGGTTGAAGCAGGAGTAGACCTCTTCCTGCCTCCCACGCCAGATGTTGTAGGAATGGGAGACAAGAGAGTGTCTCCCAAACTACCTCCCACCCCACTGGTGGACGGAATTGCAACAGGGGCTGTAACCTCTGACACATCATGCAAGGCTGAAGTTGAGGGAAGAGCTGTGAGGGAAGTCACCGCTACACAGGCATCTTCCTCAGTTGATTCGTCAGCTTGCCATTCAGTATCAGAGTAGCTGTCCAGGTCGTCACTCCCATATGAAAGGTCTGCCAGATTCTCCAATTCCCGCCCTATTGCAGAATCTGACAACCTTGCAGGTGCATGACGCAATCTAGCTGGTTGCACCCGCGGAGTGGAGGTTACAGGAGTGGGTGCGCCTGGCAGCGCGGTAGGATGCACCGAATCGAACGAGCCCGTATTTTCTTCACTACGCCCAGCCATTGTCACGGTCAAGCACACACTGATTGAATGTGGGGATGAAAAGGTCTGGTGGTGAAGTATAGCCAGATCAAAAAAAATCCCGACAAATTTGGCGTTTTTCCCCATAAATTACCAAAAGCGGGATTTCCCGCTGCCCGGCCTCTGTCGACCTAGCGGGAAATCCCGCTGCCCGGACTCTGGGGGTTAATAAAGAGCATTCTGGTTCATGATTCTTATTCAGTTATTGTGTAAGTATTTTTCAGCGTTTAGTGCTTGATGATAACCATTGGATATTATACGAAAAAAGTACCGTATACAATAATGTTACCTCAGTTGTTTTTGTGTTACATCATATGAAAAAGTTAATCTTACCATTAATTATGTTAAGAATTGACACGAATATCGGGACCGTACATAAATAATTGATAACCGGGTGTATTTTCGTACTTTTATTAAAGCTTCCACTCATTTTTCACCTGCCCAAGAATAATTTTTCACCTCTCTTGTATAGGCACCCCCCCTACCCTCCTTACTTCTCCCTCCCATTAGTGAATGATTCGAGCGAGCAGAGCCCACAACTAGTGTTTCGAGGTTAATATCTCGGCCAACGTTGAATTGTGGCCAGCTGTACCTTTGTTCTTTACCAGTACTATATTTGTAGGTTGCATATTATTTTCTTATATTTTGCATCATATGTACCATTTACATAGTATATATATACTTTTGTGATTTACATTACTATGTTTCACATTTTTTTTTCTTGTATTGTGCATGTTATGTACCACTTACATCATATTTATGTGCCTAACCTGTACTATGTATGTATATGTTTTTTTGTATGTATCTTTTATATTGTATCTTATTTATCATACCCCTTCCTATCCCCTTCTTTGTTGGAGGAGAGGGGGGGGGGGTACTGTAGTGGACCCAAGCAGTAGGTTTGCCACCCAGCTAGGACCTGACCCCTCAGTGACCCACCAGCTAACAGAGCGAACACACTAGCTTTCCCCTTCTACTCTACCTGGCCTGACTCCTGCCACCTCCACACTGCAACGCTGTCCTTGGGTCCACTCCACATCCCTGTTATACTATAGAATAAAACCGTGCCTAGTATTGGTAATATACTATAACACCCTTGGGTAGTAACGACCCCCTGACGTTACACACTACAGTGCTCGACAAAAGTCTGTGCCGGTTAGAGTAGGCCGACACAGAGTTTTGGTGAAAAATGATAGATCTGTATCTTTGTGAGGGAAATATTTCAAAAGTCAACTGATGACGTGGTATTTTCCCTGAGAGGAGGTACTTACTGGAGGGTTGCTATTTGTACTATCACAGTTCATTTAGTGTTCGCTCTCTATTCGTAGGGTGTGGGCAGTGAAGAGCGAGGTCTCCTTTTTGTCATATACTGTGTGTTACTACCTAAGAATGGCTAGGAACATTCCGTTGAAACAGGATACTATTGCAAAGATAGTTGCTTTTAGGGAAGCAGGCCATCAAACTAAATAAATAGCCAATGTAACTGGTATTTGCCATCGGTCTGTAAGGAAATGGGTTTCTCGTTTTTGTCAGGGTGGCAGTAGTGACATTCTTACCCACAAAACTAGGTCTGGAAGGCCTACGTAAGTGTCGGTTCGTGCCAGGACCATATTGAAGAGACATTGAAAAGAACCCTCGCACCTCAGCTCGTGTTGTCAACGAGTCCAACCCTGGAACTTTGGGAGATGGGTCTGTGCGTATGGTGAGCAGGCACATTCACTGCCTTGGGTACACAAGCCACTGCCCTGTAAATAAACCCATCTTGACTCTTAAGCAAAGGCAGCATAGGGTTGCTTTTGCCAAGGAATATCTTGCTTGGCCTGAGGAAAAGTGGCTAAACGTACTGTGGTCAGATGAGTCAACCTTTTCTGTTACTTGTAACACAAGTTTTAACGTTTACCGCCGTAAGGAGAGTGACCCACTTGACCTTCGTAACCCCCACAACGGGAACCGCCTTGACGTGGTGGGGAGCTTGTGTGTCTCTGAGATCTGGCGAGCTAGACTAGAGGGGGCTCCGGCCACTGCTCTGCCCCGATTTCGGGGAGAGAGGGCTTCCCATACTAGTAAGGTCGCCAGTGAGAGACCAGACTAAATGATTCCCATGCATTAGGCTGCCAGTACGGGCCAACAGTGCTGCCCTCCAGAGGGACTGCCCTCTAGGGGCCGTCCTATGTTGGATGGTTGGGTGTCTGGGCTGGGAGATGTTGGGGAAGGGGGTCTCAGCACCGTCGTGGGCAAACTTTCGAGCCATTGGGGTTGCTTTTTAAAACGAGTGGCCCATGGCGACCAGCTCTCGGTCCCCTCATCTGCCCGGTAGGTAGTAGCTCTTGGCTCCTGGGGCCAAAAACACTAAACCAATGATATATGGATATAGAAAAACCCCAATCTCTTCCTCAAGTGGTGGTCGACCAGGCCCTCGAGACGTCACTCTCTGGTCGTGGTAGTAAGCAAAAAGCTGCAAATAAGACTAGACCTAGCAGGCTGGATGTTGTGTCGAAGAACCCTGTTAGCGATTTGGACACGTTAATGTTAACTAATGTACTTGCATCCCTTTCCTATGGCGCTTTTCACTCCATTTTTAAGTGTTTTGGAGTAGTTCTTCGAATCCGAATCACATATGACAGTGATTGTAGGTCTAATCGGTGCTATATTACTTTTAATACAAATGCTGCTGCCAAAGCAGCATTTGAGGAAAAACATTCTCTGACGGTGGGGGATACTCGTAAAGTTCAGATGATGCGGTCCACCAATGTAGTTGACAGTGACAATGACTACTGCCCTAACATATTTGATGACTCTGTAGAGCATGTCCCAAAGGAACGTCGGGTTCCTACACACTTTTGGTTTGTGGTTTACTACAGGGAGGGACGTGGTAACCTTATCCATGCTTCCCGGTATCTGGTGAAAGAAATTGGATTATTACCAATGGGCCACATAAAGAAATATGGTAAGGGCGTTTTAATCAGAGCCAAAGATCTTACACAGGCCATGATGCTCCTCAATCTCCCCTGTCCTTCTGATAGCATGTTTGAATCTATTAAACCACATCGAACATTTAATTATAGCAAGGGGCGTGTATATAATGAGGACCTGTATGAATTCTCTGAAGAGGAAATTCTCGCTATGTGCCCAGACAGTGTCCAACGAGTAACAAAGATGAAAGGCAGTACAAATATGATCATCCTCACCTTCTATGGCTAGCATATCCCAGATAGCATTAACATTAACCCCACCTCTTTTAAGGTGAAGCCTTTTGTTGAGCGTCCCCTACAGTGTTTCTGTTGTTATGAGTTTGGTCATGGAAGGAGGAACTGCAACAACCGTTCCCGGTGTGGTAATTGTTCTGCTCTTGACTCACATCTTACTTCTGAGTGTCGGTCAGAGAGTTACTGCTTTTACATTGCGTTCTCGCCAATGTAAGATGTACCCCCTTGAGCAGGATATCCTCCACTTGGCTAATACCCAATTCATTAGCATAGGTAGTGCCAGACGGCAACTCAACTTCAGGCGACAGAAGGATGGTGGTGTGAAGACATACGCCTCCTCCCTTCGCCCTAAATCGGTTGCAGCACCCTCTCAACCCTCTCAAGAGGCAGCTGCTTTTTGATCCAGTGAGAGCGTTTCTAAGGTTACACTACATAATAGTTTCTCTGTCTTGGAAATTTTATCAGACACTCATTCTGGTGACCTTTCAACTGATGACAACTCTCAGACTTTAGCTAAAAGTGTTCATGTGGTAGAGGTTCACGCTGCCACACGCTCTCCAAAAAGGAAACTTAAGTCACCTAAACTGCCACAGGGACGCCTTCGTGGTTCCTCTGAGGCACTTGACTCTATAGATGTTCCTCCTTGTAAGGCAACCATCTCTGTGGACTCATCCATAGTTTCCTCTCAATTTCACCAGAAGCGTTTTCGTGGCTCTGATGAATCTCTTGATTCAACAGAAGTTCCTCCTCGCAAGCTTCCTTCGGGATCATCAGAGGGGCGTGAAGTTAATGTGGATGCCACGGATGTTGTGACTTCAAAAGATTCAGTTTCTCTTCCGCTTGAGCAGCGGAGTGATTCTACCACCTGTATTATGGATGTTGATGTATCTGCCTGTGTCGGTGATACCACTGCTGTACAGGACAATACCAATGTAATTGTTTCAAAGAATATCCCAGCTCATATACCTTCATCTTCTTTTAACATATCAGATGCTTCAGGGACTCGTCTACGGGTCCCAATTACTGCCCCACGTACTACTCTTCGGGTTCGCTCTTCTTCTAGTGGCCCAGGATTAGACAAATCTTATTGTTTGAGTAAACCCTCAGGTCGAGGTGGTAGTGGGAAGTACCTCCGTGAGGCTTCCCAAAAATCAGTACTAAAGTAACACTGTTCAAGGTCCTTCAGTGGAATTGCCGTGGCTTGCGTGCTTCTTGGGAGGAACTGCTCATTCTTCTCTCTAGCTTCTCTCCTGCATGTGTTTCTCTCCAAGAGACAATGCTTGGGGACTACATTCCTGCCAGTCCTCCATCATACTCTGCATTTTATTCCAATTCATTTGAAGGTCAGGGTCACCATGGTGGCTCTGCCATCCTATTTCGCCGAGATATTCCATGCACGAGCCTGGAGCTTGACACTCCACTCCAGGCTGTTGCAGTTAAGGTTTCTATGGACCGCCTGTACACTATGTGCAGTCTATACTTTCCTCCCAGTGTTACAGTTGAGAGGGGTGATCTCAACCGTCTTGTACGGGACCTTCCCTCTCCCTTTATTTTATTGGGTGATTATAATGGTCGTCATCCTCTATGGGGTGACAGTTCGGTCAACCCCAGGGGTGTTTTATTGGCTTCTTTTATTGAGGATGAGGGATTAGGGGTTTTAAATACGGGAGATGTGACACATTTTAATAGCCCTACTGGGACTTTTACCGCTATTGACATTTCCCTCTGCTCACCCAGTGCTCTGTTGGATTTTACTTGAAGAGTGTTGCCTGATTTATATGGCAGTGACCATTTCCCTATACTTTTAGAAGGTAACAGGTACGAACCACAGTCTCGTCTTCCTAGGTAGAAATTAGAGAAGGCTGACTGGCAGTTTTTTAGAGTGCTAACTTCTTCGGTCTCTTCTGTAGCCGATTTCGGTAGCTCTGGCGAGACTGTAACATATTTCACTGATATGCTCCACTCTGCTGCTCTCAACTCTATCCCTAGAACTTCTGGTTACTTTCCCAAACGTCCTGTCCCTTGGTGGTCACCAGTCTGCACCACTGCTGTGCGGAAGAAGCGCGCTGCTTTCTCTCGCCTTCGTCGCAATCGTGGGGACCCAACCCTTTTAGAGGACTTCCGACGGGCAAGGGCCCGAGCTAGACGAGTCATAAAAGAGGACCGACGTGCATCTTGGAAGGCATATGTGTCTTCAATTAATACTAAAACTCCACTCACCCAAGTGTTCAGGAGAGTCCGTAAGATGGTGGGGAAATTTTATGTCCTAGTTCTCAACCTGTACTTAATTTCAATGGAATTAAGATCATGGATGGTTTGACAGTGCCCAATACCATGGTGGAGGCTTTTGCAAAAGTCTCCAGCCGTGACTCTCGACCTCTGGCTGTCAGGCATGAGTTAAGAGCCAAGGAGCGCACTGTCCTGGATTTCTCAGGGAACAAGAATGAAATTTATAACCATATAGTCACCCTGAGAGACCTGCATTCTGCTCTCTCTCTCTGTGGCGATGCTTCTCCTGGGCCAGACAACATCCCATATGCAATGTTACGACACTTGGGTGAGGAGGCGATCTCATTTCTTTTAGCTTTATATAACAGAATCTGGCTGGAGGGTGTCTTCCCTTCTGGGTGGAGGGTTGCTACCATCCTTCCTTTCCTCAAGCCGGGCAAAGACTCTGGTGTTGCCCTCAATTATTGACCAATTGCCTTGACCTCCTGTCTCTGTAAACTATTTGAAAAGATGGTGAATGTCAGACTGGTATACTTCTTGGAACGGGGTGATTTTCTGTCTCCGTCCCAGTCTGACTTTCATAAACACCGTTCCACTACAGATGCTCTGGTCAGGTTGGAGGCTGCTGCATGTGAGGCCTTTGCACGACATCAACACCTTGTCTGTGTATTCTTTGATTTAGAGAAAGCCTATGACACTACATGGCAATATGGCATCCTACAGCAACTCCATTTATATGGCCTGCGAGGTCACCTTCCACGCTTTCTTAAGGAGTTTCTCAGTGGTCGCAGTTTTTCTGAGAGGGTTGGTACAACCCACTCAGCATCTGTTGCACAGGAGGAGGGCGTCTTCCAGGGAAGCGTTCTCAGTGTCACATTGTTTGCAGTAGCAATTAATGCCATTGCCTCATCTCTTCCAGACGGTATAGCTAACTCAATTTACGTTGACGACCTAGCAGTCTGGTTTGCTGCTTCCCGTATGTCAGTGGCGGAGCGGCGCATGCAGCTTGCCCTTGACAGGGTGTCACGTTGGACTGGTTCTCATGGGTTTCGATTTTCTCCTTCCAAGACAGTTGCTATGCACTTCTGCCGCATCCGAGGCGTCCACCCCGATCCGGACTTATTCATGTATGGTCATCGGATACGTTGTGTCGAGGAGACTCGCTTTTTGGGTCTCCTTTTTGACAAACGTTTGACTTGGGTTCCCCACTTATGTACACTTAAGGTCTCTTGCCTGAAGGCTCTTAACCTGTTGAGGGTCCTGGGCCATACATCCTGCAGGGCTGATTGGGCCACCCTCCTCCGCCTATACCAGGTCGTCCCCAATGCCCAGTCTCCTGGTGGATGCTAATGAGCCACCTCTTGATCTCCGTTGCCAGTCCTTGATGGTTCGTTGTTGGCATCGATTACATCGACTTCCTGACTCCATTCCCTGCTTGTCGGTGTCATCTAATATCATGTCTCAGTACTACCATTTACATTCTCGTACACCATGGCCCTTTGGCTTCTGGGTCAGGAAGGCTATGGAGGAGATGGGCATTGATGACTTCCAGATTTATCTTGTGAGGGTCCCCAGGGTGGCTCCATGGCTTTTTCCAGAAGTTTTCCCCTGCACCTTCTTTACAAACAAGAAGGAATCTCTTCCTCCTTCAGTGGCTCGTTCCCTCTTTTTAGAACATGCCTTCACTCACAGGGAGTCCCTCCCTGTGTACACTGATGGGTCAAAGTCTGATGCTGGAGTTGGCTTTGGAGTTGTCTTTCCTGACTTTTGCCGTGGTGGCAGGCTCCCTTCTGTCATGTCAATTTTTACTGCTGAGCTCTCGGCCATTTTATATGCCCTCCAAGTGATTTTCACTCTCCCTCACCCTTCGTATACTATTTTTAGCGATTCCTGTAGTGCCTTGCAGGCTTTGCGTAATTTTAACCCTTCCCATCCCCTGGTGTTGGCAATTCTTGAGTGGCTTGTCCTCCTGGGTCGTCGTGGCCGCAAAGTCACTTTTTGTTGGGTCCCGGCCCATGTGGGTGTTGATGGGAATGAGCGGACTGACGCCCTGGCTAAGGCTGCGGTCTCCAATTCCCGGCCTCCTGCCAGGCGTCACCCTGTTCCTGCAGTGGACCTTTGACCCTACATAGATGCTACCGTTCGTTCCTGCTGGCAGGACAGATGGGACGCCGTTGGGGCTAACAAGCTCCGCGACATCCGCCAGCGCCTTGGTTTGTGGAGCTACAGTGGCCTGTCCCGCCGGTGGGAGACGGCTCTTGTCCGTCTCCGCATTGGCCACACATTATTGACTCATGGCTTTTTAATAGAGAGGGCTCACCCTCACTACTGTGATGATTGTCTGGTCCCTTTGACAGTGCGGCATCTTATTGTTGAGTGTCCCAGCCTTGGTGACCTTCGTCGTAGGCCCCTCTCCGAGTACCAGGAGGGTGACGGTTCTTACAGTCTCTCCCAGGTGCTCGGGGAGGAGGCTTGTAGTGTGGGAGGGAACACCCTCTCCTATATGGAGGAGGCTGGCCTTCTCCACAAAATATGATTTTATGATATTCATGGTTTTTAGATGGCTTCATTTTTATGTCGACGGGTTCTTTTATTAATAATGTGCTTTTTAGTTTGTGTGTCTTTTAATCATGGTGCCTATCCCTTTCAGGTATTCATGTTTTATTCATTATGTAGATGACAATTTTATGTTGGGCGGTATATGACCTTAGCTGTAGCGCCGCCAGATGCTTAGTTGCATCAAAATAAATCAATCAATCAATTGTACTGTTATTATTGTGTCTGGGTGAGTTTACATATTGTTTTACTTGTATTATATATGTTGGGTATATCATTCGAGTGTAATGTTGTTTAGTGAACTTTGTGTTATGGTGAAACATATCATGTGGGGTGATGAGTGTATCATGAAGTATCGGGCGCTTGTTGCGTGTTCATATTATCTCGCCTAGTGTTTTATCAGCCAATCAAACACTTGTATTGTTTAACATTTCTGCAATTACTTTGTAGCCTATGTATGGTTTGTTATGTTTAGGAACATTATTGGTCTGTTCATGTTTGCAGGCCTCTGTCCAGTTCTGTTTTGTATCCTGTTTGTGTACCAATGTTGGCATTCAATACAACCATGCTACCACCCTGGTGTTTCGCTCCATTCATCCACCATGACTCCTAAAGGAGTGCTGTTTAGGATTTCGAAGTGTTGTTCTGTTTCGCTGGTGAATTCGTCCCAGTTCGCCCTCTTGTAGTTTGTGTATGTGTGTCTGTGGCCAGCTGGGGTGAGTTTTGTTTGCGTAGTGATGATGATGGGGAGGTGATCAGATCCTAATGTTCCTACCACTCTCCATAAAATTGTGAGGGCGAGGTTGGAGGATGAAAATGTGATGTCGGGAGATGATGGGTGGTAGAGGGCTTGATGAGGGATGTGGGTATAGGTATGGATATCATTCAGGATGGTAAGGTCATCGGTCTGGGATACTGTGTCAAGCCCTCTGTTTGTGTCAGGGTTGTTGACGTACCAATCTGACGTCTCGGCATTGAAGTCACCACCCAGGATGAGGTTAGATGTGTTTGATAAGCATTGTAGTTGTTGTAGTTTCCCAGACTGTCTGGCCGAGCAGTCCCGAGTCTGGTTGACTGAAGCCGCACAGATGCTCGGACCCCCAAATGGGAGTCAGGGTGATAGTAAGATCTGTTTCTTTGAAGGCAGCAGACGAGGGCACTGCTGGCTCACGGGCATGTACCCCTGGCCCAACATTCCCACCATCTATGTCTTCCTTGTTGTGCCACCCAATCGGGCGATCTCGTCGGCTACCCAGAGGAAATGAGAGATAGTAAGAGACAGACAGAACAGGCCAGGGTGTGGTAGAGGATGCCAGATTCTTCATTTCTGGATAGAACTAGCCCTCACCAGAGCATTGTAGTTGGAAGGAGTAATTGTCAAGAACATGCCTTGAAGTTTGGAGGGGTATGTATATATTAGCAACGGTAATGTGTTTTGTGTTCCCTGTCCTAACGTTTATTGCTTGTATTTCTGTTGTTGTGTGGTAAAAGGGATTTGATGTGAGTGTCAGCTAATGTGTAGATGATTGATTTGTGTACCAGGGGGATGAGCATATGCTCAACACCTGCATCCTTTTCATAACACAAGTTGGTGAAAAGAATAACAAGTAAATGCCTTACTTGAAAATTTTTCCAAGACATATACCAATTACAGGAAAGATTTGGTCAAGTAACTGCGTTGACATGAAAAGAAACATGGATATACTGCCAGACACATGAGGTACAAAATTACATCGACAGGCATAATAGGCATTACTTGGTGTCACTCACAGCCACTACAGTGAGAAGTGTTTGTCCGAGATGATGTACAATCTGGAGTCGTTACACTCTCAGGACACCGAAGAGAAAACAGACAAGCCACAGATGCCATGGGTGTGATGTGCCACTGGGTATATAACCTTGCTTTAGGGATTATCACACACTACAAAATTACTGAGTCACACTACCGAAATCACTTGTTTTCCACTGTTGTTATGGGTGTGTATTGCACTTTTTGTAATGAATCCATGTACAGTAAACCCTCATTATCCACTGTGTGTAATGTACAGTTGGTCACATTCATTCTTACACAGGTTATAATTATGGAAACAGAGGTAATGATTCTGAATTACTGCAATGAATAGTCTACCAAGTTACTCGGTGATTAGCAAATCAACAAACTTTATAATAATGATGTAGTGCAGTTACGAATTCTCATATTTTTTCTATGTTGTAAACCCTCAAAAACATCGTGTGTACGAATTCTTGTGACCAATAGTACAAGAAGGGTTTACTGTACACTGAAGAATTACAAACAGTGCAATAAACACCCATAACACCAGTCGAAAACAAAGTATTACTGTACACTACAGTTACATGATTTATAAAAATAATATTACCATTATTATTTTGTTATGGAATGATTACTTTATTGGAATAGTTTTATAATATAGAATTGAAAATATTTTTCATTGAACCTGCGTGCTAAAGTATTACAATCTATTTATTGAAATTAAATTCACAGGACATATAATATGTATTCATGCAGTCTATATTTGTTACTATTCACAATGAGCTTAGGTATTATATACCAAGAGAAAACAACTAGCAAAAAAATAAAAACAATATAATCAAAATAAAATATCTTCATAACTTATAACACACCTGGTGAAATATGAACTAAAAATATGTCTCAAAATTTGTAAATGTTAACTGTGCCATAACATCATCAATTACACTAAACTACAACTAAAAAATATACTTGTGAAAATATAATTCTAAAAAACTGCATTTAAAATTATGATATCAAAACAACTAAACTAAAGTACAGTCTATTGCACTCATAGTGAGTACAAATCATAAAAAAATATGTTTATTGGCAACAGTCAAAAAACTTCCTTTCACCACTTCCGCCCTCCTTGAAACCATTCCCTTTAAGTTATTGCTGATTTGAATATGAAATTCAACTTCATATTTAAACCAGTGATAACTTGATGTAATGAGTTTCAAGGAGGGAGGGAGGAGTGTAGGAAAAATTTTAGACAGTTGCCAATGAACATATAATTTTCCTTTGTTCTGTAATGCTATGAGTGCGGTAGACTATATAACACAAATTATATTTGTGACAATATAATACAATAAGTAAAACTAAGAAATATAATTTACTGTGACATACAAACTTTTGTTTGGTTGTGATGTTTTTGGTGGTGATATTTTTAGAGTTTGTGTTATTTTTGTTTGTGGTGGTGGTATTGCTGTTTGTAAATGTGTGTTAATTTGGGGGGGATGTGTGACTTATATCTAATATTGGTAGCTTCACCGGTTTACAGGTTGATAACTTTTTCTGTAATAATTCAAATCATTAATGCAAAACCTAGCAATAGTAATTCATATTTTACATGACGTTATTATACGCATACAGTAGAGCATCGATTTTCCGAGAGCAAATCAACAGGTATTGGCCCTTAACTGGATAATTTAAAGAAAAATACTAAAATCAATCAACCTAGGAAAATTCTGGGTCTAATTTCAAATTAACTAGGCAACCATCATGCTAAATTAATTTAATTTCCGCTCTGCTCCACCTCCGCTCCACATGGACGAGACATCAGGAACTTTTTCAATAAGAATTAACACATAAAAGCAGCAGACATTTCACTTGTATCTTCCTATTCATTCTCCACACAGTCTCCCCCATACGGCCAGTTCGAATCGGGCGAACACAAAAAAATATATTTAAATCGTTAATGTGCATCCCAAGCGGTGCTATCACGACTCACGAGCCAGTATGAGACTAACCTCAACCCTTGATTTCACAGATTCTCTCTCTAGTGACTAAAAATAATTCTAAACTTGAGCCAAAAGTATGGAAAATGTATGTTTTGAAAGGTTGTTCTTACTAAAAAGGGTATGCCTAAAGGCGCGAGTGTAGTGAGTGAGGAGTGAGGGTGATGGTTGACAAGTTCAGTTATCACCAATAACCCATGAGTTTCTACTCATACAAATACATTTCCTTAGTTTATATTCATTATTCATTGTCACTTTCTCTTTTCACCATATCAAATGTTTGTACCAGGACATGTGCAAAAAGAATGAAAAATACCCGTTTATAAAGGGGTTAGGCTTATCGCGAGTGTGTAGCAGACGGCGAGCACCTGGAAAACACGCATCCCGCGTCTACCTTGTCACGCACCAGCCTTAGCTACCTGCTCGTGCAGGTGCACACGGCGGCCGGGTGCCTTATAAGGCCCGGCAGCTACTCGTCTTGGGTCACCTCTCTCACCGCCTGCAGCCCTCGCCTGCCCCGGACAACGCCGCACCTTCCTGCTCTAGCTCCAACATGGCCACCAGCAACCCAGCCGCACCTACTCACCGTCCACATGGTGCTCGTCTTACCCTGCTATCTCTACCCTCACCTCCTCACGTAGTCCAGGCTGGCCAGAGTGTACCATAATTACTGCTACTTGTGCTACACCCAATAAACTACTGTTGTGTTTCCCTGTGAGTTAAAGTTCACCCTCAACTAGTATCATATTTGTATTGTTACAAGTGTTATCAAGCGAGCGGGAGGGTGATAGTGGGGTGGCAAGTTTAGTTATAACCAAAAATCATTGAATTATTATTCGTGCACACACATTCCTTATTACCATATGTGCAAGTCACGCTACATTAACTACTGTACTTCTATACTTATGTATTGCACATGACAATAGAAAACTGGTGTTATTTAACTATCCGGAAAATTGAAATTTCTGGACTCTTAAAATCTCCGTGGACGCCGGATAATCGAGGCTCTACTGTAATAATTCTATGCACAATCAGCTGCAACTAATAAACACTAGAATGTATGCACAATGTGTATCTAATGTCATATTACTTATCATCTAGTCTCTGCTCCATTGACATCTCATCCAAGAATCACAAAAAATACTACTGTATAGTGAATATGCCACAGAATCATACACATTTAATCATATATATAAAAGTCCCATTGACAAAGTACCCATCAAATGGGTACAACGCCATTCTCAACACAATGGATATTCCTGTATAGTAACGAATCCATTGAACCGGTACCACACTATCAACACTATGGATATGACACACACACCTCAGCAATTGATATTCAATGTACACACACACTACATCACCAACTGATACTCACTGTACACACACACAAGACGACTCTTGCTCACTGTATACACACACCAAGTGACCATCACTGCTCTCGCACACACATACACAACAAGTGAACCTCACTGTACACACACAAATATTAACCCTCACTGTGCACATAACATATATACATAGTGACCAATGACTCACCAGAACGCACACCAACTTTTTCTTCTTCTTAGGCTTCTCCGCTCTCTTATTATCCACCTTCCTCTTCATCCTTTCCCCAGTGCTTTAGCTAATATGTCAATAACTTCTCTATGTTGTAGTTGATGTCTCCCGGTTCCACATCTCCCTCCTCCTCAAAATCCCAGTATCTTAAGGGCCTGATTCTTCGTCGCTGAGACCGACGTTGGCCGGCTGAGTCATCCATGGTTGTTGCTGAGGATGAGAAAAGGTTACACAGAGAACATAGTAGGAGGAATATACAGTAACATTAAAGTACAGTACAGTAATGCTTTGAATTCCACTGGTGTTATGGGTGTATATTGCACTGTTTGTAATGAATGTGTGTACACTGTACAGTAAACCCTTTATATATTACACACCTATAAACCCAATGGAAATTGAGGGGATTTAACTTTACTATCAGATTATACGGAACCCTTGTTATCCTATATTTTTTTTGGTATTTCTGAGTTACACTTATACGAAGTATCAAATTATCCGTATGATGTACAGTTGCCAAAAAAGGAGTTGCGACAACTATTGATAGAACATTAAATATATTAATGTTCATAGTTGTTTGTAGGGATCATAATTATGTATTACAGAAAGATATGTATATTTCCTTCTGTTATATATGCTTATAGTCCCTATAAATAGTTGTGGATATTACTATGGTTTAAGTTCCATCAAGATTTGTCGCTTTTTTTATTTTGGCAACTGTACATGATCTGGGTTGAATTTTCACTGATTTTTTATAGATCATACTTTGCACAACTCTCATATAAGGGAAATATGCCCCAATCTGAATATGGCCTCCCCAGTCAGACAAAATATGGGTTTTCTAAATTTTTCTCATGTCGTTAATGTGATTATTATATTTATACATTGTGGATATATCTTGTTTTGGCATTCAATTCTGGTAGTGTTCCCTGGTTAGCTTCCGGTAGCCTGCCCCGGTTACATCCCGATAGTCTGCTTTCACCCAGATATACTGTATACAATTCAGCTAGGTCAGGTCAGGTTAATTTCAAAAGTTTGCTCGAGCTTTCAAATTGTTGTGTTACTTTCATTTCGCATTGTAAATTTTAAATTGGATTTTCAGATTTTCTATCATTTCACATTTAATAATTGCTGTTTACATCACCACATATGCTTTCCCCTACCCAAAATGTTGGGGTAATGGGATATGGCTAAAACAGGATATTCCTGTAACATATTGACGTTTCAATTCATATGAATCATACGAAAAACAGTAAAAATTACTGTTTTTTGTCTGAATAGCTCACACATGTGGAAGTCTGAAAATATATCTATTTTCTAGCACTAGCAATTTTCCTCTGTTTTGAAAGATTCTGGGTTTATTGTACACAGATTTTAAAAAATGGTAAAATACATACCCATGAAAACAGTGGTAAACAGGAGATTACAGTAATTATCTTAAGGGATGTGGGAAATCTTGTCATATCCTACTGTATATAATAACAAAACAATACAACATATGAAATATAAAGATTCACCATCCTTTTCCTCTCCTGCTTTCTTTTCCACTACTTTACTTTTAACCGAGACTTCCCTGTCTTCCTTTTCCTTCTTCTGCTCTTCCTTCAATTTTTCATCACGCCTTACTTTGCCATTACCTGTGACTTCACCCTCTTTCTCCTTTTTCATTTCCTCCCCTTTGCCTTTAACCGAGACCTCCCCTTCTATAACCTTTATTCCCTCTTCTTTCTCAATCTTTTCAGTTTCTACATTTATCATGGCAGTATTTGATGGGTCATCAGCTCTCTGCTTCATTGTCATCCCACCTGAAAATCACAAAAATATATTAGACTGAATATGTCACAAGATTATAAGCATTTGCTCATATACATATAATAATCCCATAGACAGAGAACAAAACCACCGTACTGGCACAAAGCCATTATCAAGACCATGAATAATCTTGCATACAATGGTGTGGTAACAGTACAATGACTCGAGACACCCTACAGCTAGAGCCATTGTTTTTGTACTTTGCCATTATCAATACCATGGCCCTTTGGGACGTAGACAAGAAAACATCATCTGGTCCCGATGCCCGGGATATGATAGCCATATAAAATGTATTGGCTTCATACCCCGAGCAACGGGCATTGGGACCGGATATGTTCTTGTCTAGGGCCCTTTGTACCATGACTTATAACAATGTAAAGGATATTTGCAAATGGGACAAAATAAAGGTAAAATAATGGTGAGAGTATAGTAAGTGTCAATAGTGTCATATTTTCTCTGAAAAGCTAGACCATGAGTAACTCAGAAAAAAATAAATTTTTGTAGGATATTTATAAATATCCTACAAAAATTGATTTTATTGTTTTATTCAAGAATTACTTTCATAATTGCTGCAAATACCAATGATAAGCAAAACATTGTATAAACCATAAGTTTATATTCTCACTTATATTAGCTGTAATAACTTTATTTTTTACCCTCCAAAGTTTTAATAATTGTATTATAGTTGTACAATTACTGCTTAATCCAATGATATAAACCAAATTTTCCGAGATTATGTAATAGGTGCGCTAAGTGAAGAATTATAAATATTTTTTGAACGGTAGCAGGAGTACCACCTCTACCAATGTGTTCGTACAAATTGGAGCCGATTTTCTAATTGGAATGGACTATAGTTTGATATTAAAAATTCACTACCTTATTGGTTTTATATGATCAATTGAATTTCCCCTAATTTCGTGGAATTTTCCCAAGATATGCACAAATCCCAAGATCTTAGATATCCCCCCCCCCCCCCCCCCGAGATTTACGAAATATTGTGTCAAAACTTGGCTCGGTTTATCAATTTTCGATATTTTTGAATGGTCATCATTTCAAAACTTGGCTTGGATATTCAATTTTCTATATTTATATTTGGTCAGCGTTATTGTCTCGGTAGGTTCCCCCGTTCATGTCCCGGTACTTTACCACGGTTAGTTGACGATAGTTTGCCCAGGTAAGGTCCCAATAGTTTGCCCAGGTAAAGTCCCAATAGTTTGCCCAGGTTAGGTCTCGGTAGTCTGCTGCAGTCTAGGTTAGGTTGGGTAAAGTCGGGTAAGGTCAGGCTAATTAAAAAATGCCCCATTTGAATATGCCCTATCTTGAAAATGGGTAATTTCCAATTAAAACGTACATGTGTGTGTGTAATAAACGTACATGTGTGTAATAAATGTACAAATGTGTGTAATAAACGTACATATGTGTGTGTGTAATAAACGTACATATGTGTGTAATAAACGTACATGTGTGTGTGTAATAAACGTACATGTGTGTGTGTAATAAACGTACATATGTGTGTGTAATAAACGTACATGTGTGTGTGTAGTAAACATACATATGTGAGTGTGTAATAAACGTACATGTGTGTGTGTGTAATAAACGTACACGTGTGTGTGTGTCTAATAAACGTACATATGTGTGTGTAATAAACGTACATGTGTGTGTGTAATAAACGTACATGTGTTTGTGTGTGTGTGTAATAAACGTACATATGTGTGTGTGTCTGTGATGTATCATAACACCCCACATGTGACGTCACCATCTCTCTCTCATCCGTTCGAGCTGCTGTACATTTGGCGCACGATTTTAGCAGCTCGAACGGAAAATTTCCGCTCGAGCTCTTCTGTATGGTTTTAAACGATATATAGAATATTTGACATTTTAACATAATTTTTACTTCAAGTTACATCACAAAAACCTTTGCCAGTGGTGCTGATTCAGAATATATAGTTTTGGGAGTGCAATCGTTTTTTTTTAGAGGATTTATAGATGACGTGATTTTCACGTCGAGTTATGTCATACCAAAACCTTCGTCTGGTGATGGAGATTCAGAATATTTATGAGTTTTGAATGTAGGTATAACCGTTTTCGAGTTATAAGCGGACAAACAGAGACGGTTTACCATTTATAGTACACCTCGGTCTCGAATAGAACGTCCAATAGGTCGATAAAAGAAGTCGTTTTATGTGCAATCGTTCTATGTGATACACATAACCTATGGGGAAAATTACAATTAGTCCATCAATCACCAAAATTGTCCCTGAAATTAACATAAAATACTTGTTAAGGTTTTTCTTGCCTTAATCCTACAGGGATGTATGTAAAAGGCATATTACAATTCGTATTAAGGTTTTTGCAGGCAACTCGTGTGACTGAGACGAGTCGGCGGCATCCGTGGTGGTGGAGGTGGTAGGGGGGAGATAGCGCGTGATCATCGTCTGTTTTCTTTTTTTAACCATATGCTGGTGTTTCCTTCTCCTTTCTCTTTCCGAGAAATAACTTCCTTCTTTATATCGAAGGATATGGCCTTCCGTTTTGTAAATGCACGACCTAGCATGACTGAGCGTTGAAGCTGGTGGTTAACTCGTAATCACCAAAAACGAGCGAGTCGCACACAACGCAGGCTAGGGTGAATGCAGACTAAGGGGGGGGGGGGGTTGGAAGGAGCGAGAGAAGTGGTGGGAACACACTCACCCACACTGCGCAGACACCAGTGATATAATTTCCTGGCACGTTCATCATGATTTCGCTCGTTTTGTATAAGAACTCCTCAGATTTGCTTCACTTATTTTTGCCACCCGTTCTAAATGGATGCAATCGTTTTGTAAAAATAATTTTAAGCTAATATTTTGGTCGCTCGTTCTATGTGAAAACGTTCTATATGAGACCGAGGTGTATAGATGAGGAAATGACGTACTGTACATGAACTAAGAAATGTATGAAATATGGTGAAAGCATTATAAGGTTATGAGCTATATTGTGACATAATCCACTGTGTCATGGAGCTGTCACTGTATACAAGATGCACACACAAAACACACAACTGATACTCACTGTACACACACACACAACTGATACTCACTGTACACACACACACAACTGATGTTCACTGTACAGACACACACACACAACTAAATAATTGACACTAACTGAACACACACATACACACACACATCTGATGTTCACTGTATAGACCCAGAGCCATAGATATAGAGTTTGGCCAACCATCGGCCAGGCGCCATGTTGTTACGCAAGTAGACCGACACACTCATAGCTTATATTACACGTCACAGTTTTGTAGGCAAAATAAATGGTTAGACAGTAATCATATTTTATTTTACATCATGATGCTTAAGGGGGTACTCCATTTTTGTTACATTGGAGTGTCTTGATTCCTCCAGGTATGCCAGGAAACAGGACCAGATGAACAAAAATAATGGTGTCCTGTCTCTTGGAATAGTTTGGAGGAATTAGTTGCTCCAGAAGGTTATCTACTTGCTCACTTTCATACTGGCCATCATCAAAATGATCCTGTAAAAAAATTACAATTAATTAGAACCAATAGATCTATACAATATATTAGACATCAAACTATATAAACCTGATCTTTCCTGCTGAAATTACCAAGATATGAATTAACTATTGAATATCAGATTAAATTAACCTAACCTAAATTAGTATCAAATGTGATGACTTTCACCTTACTGTATTCCATTAAATTAGAGCCATTTGATAAGCAAGTGATTAGATTCCTGGAGGGGCTTTTTATATTTTATTATGTACCCTACGAAATTAAAGTGCTACACAAGTTTTTTTTTTTTTTAACTAAGAATCAAGGTTCGAAAATTTTGTTTTATATGACATCTACAGACCCCTTATTTGAGGGTAAGAGATAAAATATTTCAGTTATAACAAAATCCAAATACAGTATGGTACAGTACAAATCAGTAGTAACAATTACCTTCATATAGTGTTATACAGTACTACTTCTACTGGTATAATTACAATGTTAAAGAGCTCTTTATATTGCTAATGTTATTTTGTTATTTCAGTGCAAGCATATAAAAATATGGGAATAATCTATAAGTACTTTTTAAAGGTAAAATTAACACTAAAAAATTACGTACTGTATATAGTAATCTCTCAATTATCCGGCGTATAGCAGCCGAGACCACGTCGGACAATTTCGAAAGTCGGATAATGCATCGCTACCCCCCCCCCCCTTTCCGCCCGCTCGTAGCTCCTTCCGGCTCACACAATGCTAATAACATTAAGGGGAGCCTCCACTCTCACCCCCATCTGTGCTCCTGTTAATTTTAGAAGCAAAAGCATTTTGCCATCATAATCCTCGTTGGTTTTTACATATACTGACGAATTTTCATTGCAATCGAGCAACAAATATTTTTCTCAAATTTTTTGAAAAAAATTGGAAAATATTAACAAAAAAAAACCTATGTTTCAGAATAGCATAAGATTTTATGTGGACTATCCTCTGATATATAGCAACACTTCTATAGAACCAAAAGTCCTTTATCCCTGCCATAAATGGGAATATTCCTCACCTGAAATTGTTGAAATAAATTGTCGCCTGGAATTTTTTTGGAAAAAAAAAAATCACCAAAAAGAATCATTTTTGATCGAAATCCCTCTAACGGAATGTGCTCATATATACGTTTATCACGTGTGAATAGATTCATTGACATGACGTGAAAACCTTTCGTGTTGTTAGCTATTATATTGGAAAATATCATGGAGTGGTAATACACAATGATGTGAAGAGCAGCATGCTAAGAAAAACCCACTTTTTTTTAGACAGAAAGTATTTAATATGGACGTTTCGGAGGCAACTACCTCCCTCTTCAGCAGTACAGAGTTGAATGAAAGGAAAATAAGTAGCTGACAGGGGGAGGGAGGGACAAGGTGTGTTCTGATGACAGACAGACCACACCTCACCCAACTGGCCTGACCTGACCTTGTGTGAGGTGAGGTGAGGTGACAGACAGACCACACCCCACCCAACCGGCCTGACCTGACCTTGGGTGAGGTGAGGTGAGGTCTGTCTGTCATCAGAACACACCTTGTCCCTCCCTCCCCTGTCAGCTACTTATTTCCTTTCATTCAACTCTGTACTGCTGAAGAGGGAGGTAGTTGCGTCCGAAACATCCATATTAAATACTTTCTGTCTATAAAAAGTGGGTTTTTCGTAGCATGGAAAATATCACTTAAAAAAAAATAAATAAAAAATTCTCTAGTTAGTGCTCTAAATTTGTAATACCTCCATTTTCTTTATCTTCCCTAAGTTATACAGAGTATGGAGAAGTGGCTGGTGTATGGTAGACTATTGAATTTTGCTGATTTTTTTAATGAGCACAAATGGACCTGACTGGAGATAAGGATTTCATGCGCCGGATAATGTCGCAGAACGGATAGCACGACGATGGATAATTGAGAGATTACTTATAAGGTTACAGTAAGGTACACATATAGGCCTATATATAGAAGAAATAATCCCTCTGGGGTTGGTGCTTCTATTCACTGATAAGTTAATTAAATAAATATACAATAATTTATAAAACTACGTAAAAGAATATAAAAGTTTGAAAGAAAGCTATGGTAAGTGCTGGCACTGTACTAACCGAGCAGAGGAACGAGTTGATGTTTGGGCTCCAATCTTGTCTTTTGACTTTATTTGCCCAAAGCTGCCTCTTCTGGGTATCTCTTGGGAACCTGTGCATCGTTTTGCCCATTCCTGGGTGTATTGAACAACCCCATGCTGCACAACAAGGCATTTTTTACTGTGGCTATAGGGAGGATGACGTTGGGTAACAACATGGCTCGAGTGTGTCAAATTACTCCGTTCAACCAATCAGCAACCAGCTCGATTGGAACCTAGTTGGCCAAACTCTATATCTACGGCTCTGTATAGACCCACACACATGAACTGACACTCACTGAACACAAACACACAATTAAAAAACTGACACTAACTGCACACACACACACACAACATCTGATGCTCACTGTACAGACACACACACACAACTGATGCTCACTCTATACAAACATACACATAACACACGACAATAGATGTTCACTGTACACACACACCTTTAACAATTGACACACACACCTCAACAATTGACATTCAATGTACACACAAACATCAACAACTGAGACTCACAGTACACACACACAACTGAAAAATTGACACTCACTGCTGTACACACACACACATGACAACTCTTGGTCACTGTACATACATACACACACACCAAGTGACCATCACTGCTCGTGCGCACACACACACACACAAGTAAACCTCACTGTACACACACAACTACTAACCCTCACTGCGCACACAACATATATACATAATGACCAATGACTCACCAGAACGCACACAAATATTTTCTTTCTTCCCAGGCTTATCCACTTTCTTTTTATCCACCTTCCTCTTCGTCCCTTTCCCTGTGCTTCTGCTGATAAGTCTTGATAACTTATTTAAGTTGTAGTTGATGTCTCCCGGTTCCACATCTCCCTCCTCCTCAAAATCCCAGTATCTTAAGGGCCTGATTCTTCGTCGCTGAGACCGACGTTGGCCGGCTGAGTCATCCATGGTTGTTGCTGAGGATGAGAAAAGGTTACACAGAGAACATAGTAGAAGGAATATACAGTAACATTAAAGTACAGTACAGTAATGCTTTGAATTCCACTGGTGTTATGGGTGTATATTGCACTGTTTGTAATGAATGTGTGTACACTGTACAGTAAACCCTTTATATATTACACACCTATAAACCCAATGGAAATTGAGGGGATTTAACTTTACTATCAGATTATACGGAACCCTTGTTATCCTATATTTTTTTTGGTATTTCTGAGTTACACTTATACGAAGTATCAAATTATCCGTATGATGTACAGTTGCCAAAAAAGGAGTTGCAACAACTATTGATAGAACATTAAATATATTAATGTTCATAGTTGTTTGTAGGGATCATAATTATGTATTACAGAAAGATATGTATATTTCCTTCTGTTATATATGCTTATAGTCCCTATAAATAGTTGTGGATATTACTATGGTTTAAGTTCCATCAAGATTTGTCGCTTTTTTTATTTTGGCAACTGTACATGATCTGGGTTGAATTTTCACTGATTTTTTATAGATCATACTTTGCACAACTCTCATATAAGGGAAATATGCCCCAATCTGAATATGGCCTCCCCAGTCAGACAAAATATGGGTTTTCTAAATTTTTCTCATGTCGTTAATGTGATTATTATATTTATACATTGTGGATATATCTTGTTTTGGCATTCAATTCTGGTAGTGTTCCCTGGTTAGCTTCCGGTAGCCTGCCCCGGTTACATCCCGATAGTCTGCTTTCACCCAGATATACTGTATACAATTCAGCTAGGTCAGGTCAGGTTAATTTCAAAAGTTTGCTCGAGCTTTCAAATTGTTGTGTTACTTTCATTTCGCATTGTAAATTTTAAATTGGATTTTCAGATTTTCTATCATTTCACATTTAATAATTGCTGTTTACATCACCACATATGCTTTCCCCTACCCAAAATGTTGGGGTAATGGGATATGGCTAAAACAGGATATTCCTGTAACATATTGACGTTTCAATTCATATGAATCATACGAAAAACAGTAAAAATTACTGTTTTTTGTCTGAATAGCTCACACATGTGGAAGTCTGAAAATATATCTATTTTCTAGCACTAGCAATTTTCCTCTGTTTTGAAAGATTCTGGGTTTATTGTACACAGATTTTAAAAAATGGTAAAATACATACCCATGAAAACAGTGGTAAACAGGAGATTACAGTAATTATCTTAAGGGATGTGGGAAATCTTGTCATATCCTACTGTATATAATAACAAAACAATACAACATATGAAATATAAAGATTCACCATCCTTTTCCTCTCCTGCTTTCTTTTCCACTACTTTACTTTTAACCGAGACTTCCCTGTCTTCCTTTTCCTTCTTCTGCTCTTCCTTCAATTTTTCATCACGCCTTACTTTGCCATTACCTGTGACTTCACCCTCTTTCTCCTTTTTCATTTCCTCCCCTTTGCCTTTAACCGAGACCTCCCCTTCTATAACCTTTATTCCCTCTTCTTTCTCAATCTTTTCAGTTTCTACATTTATCATGGCAGTATTTGATGGGTCATCAGCTCTCTGCTTCATTGTCATCCCACCTGAAAATCACAAAAATATATTAGACTGAATATGTCACAAGATTATAAGCATTTGCTCATATACATATAATAATCCCATAGACAGAGAACAAAACCACCGTACTGGCACAAAGCCATTATCAAGACCATGAATAATCTTGCATACAATGGTGTGGTAACAGTACAATGACTCGAGACACCCTACAGCTAGAGCCATTGTTTTTGTACTTTGCCATTATCAATACCATGGCCCTTTGGGACGTAGACAAGAAAACATCATCTGGTCCCGATGCCCGGGATATGATAGCCATATAAAATGTATTGGCTTCATACCCCGAGCAACGGGCATTGGGACCGGATATGTTCTTGTCTAGGGCCCTTTGTACCATGACTTATAACAATGTAAAGGATATTTGCAAATGGGACAAAATAAAGGTAAAATAATGGTGAGAGTATAGTAAGTGTCAATAGTGTCATATTTTCTCTGAAAAGCTAGACCATGAGTAACTCAGAAAAAAATAAATTTTTGTAGGATATTTATAAATATCCTACAAAAATTGATTTTATTGTTTTATTCAAGAATTACTTTCATAATTGCTGCAAATACCAATGATAAGCAAAACATTGTATAAACCATAAGTTTATATTCTCACTTATATTAGCTGTAATAACTTTATTTTTTACCCTCCAAAGTTTTAATAATTGTATTATAGTTGTACAATTACTGCTTAATCCAATGATATAAACCAAATTTTCCGAGATTATGTAATAGGTGCGCTAAGTGAAGAATTATAAATATTTTTTGAACGGTAGCAGGAGTACCACCTCTACCAATGTGTTCGTACAAATTGGAGCCGATTTTCTAATTGGAATGGACTATAGTTTGATATTAAAAATTCACTACCTTATTGGTTTTATATGATCAATTGAATTTCCCCTAATTTCGTGGAATTTTCCCAAGATATGCACAAATCCCAAGATCTTAGATATCCCCCCCCCCCGAGATTTACGAAATATTGTGTCAAAACTTGGCTCGGTTTATCAATTTTCGATATTTTTGAATGGTCATCATTTCAAAACTTGGCTTGGATATTCAATTTTCTATATTTATATTTGGTCAGCGTTATTGTCTCGGTAGGTTCCCCCGTTCATGTCCCGGTACTTTACCACGGTTAGTTGACGATAGTTTGCCCAGGTAAGGTCCCAATAGTTTGCCCAGGTAAAGTCCCAATAGTTTGCCCAGGTTAGGTCTCGGTAGTCTGCTGCAGTCTAGGTTAGGTTGGGTAAAGTCGGGTAAGGTCAGGCTAATTAAAAAATGCCCCATTTGAATATGCCCTATCTTGAAAATGGGTAATTTCCAATTAAAATGCCTTAGAAGAAAAGTGTTTTAGAATGGTATAAATTAGTGGGTAAAGACGATAGACACATCATATATAGAAATCGACAATATACTTTATAATTACCCTTCCTTTGGATATTTCATCATTCCTTGATTTAATATATTGAAATGTAAGGTGGATATTGCATTTTGACCATGTTTGATATTCCTCCATGAGGCTAGGTTTAAATAATACATTACATCGATGATGTTTATATGTTCTAAAAATTAGCCCGATTTTATCTAACTTAACCTAACCTATGGTGAACGTGGGTAAATATACAGGGAATCAAAATATGGTCAAAATACTTTGTCAGGGGTTATTTTTTAATTAAAGCAGAAACATCCACAAACAAAAATATGAAGGAAATTTACAAGAAACTTCATCTTCTGTTCTGTTGCTCTTCGTAACTACAGTACATTATCCTTTTTATACTTAATTTTTATATATCGTTTTGGTAATAGTTAAGATGAGCCATGGAAAACGAAGTTAATCACCAGTTTCCTTCATATATTGATTGGTGGTTGTCATTTCCCAAGCTGCAGTGCATTTTTACTAACTTATGTTTTATTTTTCTCTATTTTTGCTCATGTTTGAGTTCGATAGTTTACCTTGGTCTAAATGAGCTTTGGTTAGGTACATAATCCTTGACCAGACCTTCTCTTACACCCTGATCAAGTACTTTGTGCCACAACTGTACATATAAATATTAACTATTTAATGCATTAATTTACTTGTTTTACACCTCAGTACAGCCACTTGGTGGGAAACGTTGGATCAAACATGGGGCCATATTCAAGAACGTTATGGTGCATATCATGGCATGGTACCTGTACCACGGCTCCATAGACAAACAACAGAGCCATCGTACCTGTACCACACCATCATATGCACCACTAAGGTTCTTGAATACGGCCCATGGTCATTATGCAATGTCGCCTTTATATTTGAACATTAAAAAATCAGGCAATAATAGATTATCTACAAAAAGGTTTTGACAAAGTTGTGTTGTGTTTTCCATTTGTGACTTTTCTTAAGCATTACTATTTTTTTTTATGGTTCTATAATTTCTGACATAATTGTGAGGAAATCCCGTTGTGTATTTGTAGCTGGTTTCCCACAACCCTTAATTAAGATGAATAAGGTAATCCCTAATTTTCCATTGTTGTGACTTGTATCATTTCTTATGAATCTATGTACAGTTAACACGAAATCATTCAAAACAAGAAAGAACCGGTAAAACTGTGGAATCACGCCTCCCTCTTTTTTGGGAGAGAATCATCTTGAAATGAAAAGATTTAATGTTTTGGTAATATACGGGCACTTGTCCATAATGTCTTTACGACACGAGGTTTTCAGAATGAAATAATTTGTATTGTGTTTTTAAAGAATCTGTTGTTCACATCCATTGCAAATGAGTGTGTTTGTTTGTCCCCACCACCCAATCTCCAAAGACACTCATTTTAGTAAGATTTGAACTACAGATTCGTCTGAAAAACCCTATAACACATTAAATAGAATTAGGTAGACCTGACCTGACCTAATCAAGATCGCAGAAAACTACCGGCACCTAACATTAGCAATCTACGGGGCCTGGATGTAAACACTCTGTGGCTATCTTGGATTGGTACTATCCTGTACACCGTAAGAGAAGCTTCTCCCGTTGATAAATACAGGCCTTAGTACACGTGGGGCAGTTCACCGACGATGGTAACACTCCGTGGGCACATAAAAAGTCTAAACTGGCTTCGTTATTCTCAAATCAACGCTAATGAATACGTTCGATGACAGACGGACACTTGGTACAAAGGGAAGCCATTGTAATGAATTTGAAATTGAGGCGCATTAATCCAGCGCAGTACACACTGATAGGCCGTTGAAATTGAGCTGCATTAATCAAGCATAGTGATTGGCCGTCCACGTGCATATGGCCGCTGTACACCTAGCGGATAAAAAAAAATTTAATCAATTAGGATAGTTGTGTTATGATTGCTATGCATTTGCGACACATATAAACTACTAGCGGAGGTACCTGGCGTTGCCCGGGAAACATGCCTATTTGAATAAGGACTAAGGAGACATTTTATAGTTTAGCGAGCAATTTCATTAAATTATGATCATAGTGAGAGATGTTTTCAATGATATACAGCCAGAACCATTATAACAGTTAGACGTTTGCTTTTATTTAAAAATTTTACTGAGACCAGTCATGACCATGTCATACATATGGGTGTCATGTCCAAGCTATTCACCCTAGATATCAGTCATGGACCTGGCCCAGGCATTGGGGTAGCTGTAGTATGGCTTAAACAAGGTGGTGCCTTTTTAAAAAAATATCTGCTTCATACACGCTTTGAAGCAAAAAATGTATAAACTTGAAACATCTCAACCCAATTTTTTAAGCCTTACTACAAGTATGTTTTTTGACACACACACACAGTCAGAAAACACACACACACACTCACTGAGATACCTGTGTGTCATGCTGGTGTGTATGTGTGTGTGTAAACTATTTCACACACACACATGTACACGCACATTTGTGTTGTGTGTGTGTAATAAACGTATATGTGTGTGTATAATAAATGTATATGTGTGTGTAATATACGTACATATATGTGTGTGTATAATTAACATACAAATGTGTGTGTGTGTGTAATAAACGTACAAGTGTGTGTTTAATAAACATACCAATGTGTGTGTGTGTGTAATAAACGTACATGTGTGTGTGTAATAAACATACATGTGTGTAATAAATGTACAAATGTGTGTAATAAACGTACATATGTGTGTGTGTAATAAACGTACATATGTGTGTAATAAACGTACATGTGTGTGTAATAAACGTACATGTGTGTGTAATAAACGTACATATGTGTGTGTAATAAACGTACATGTGTGTGTGTGTAATAAACATACATATGTGAGTGTGTGTAATAAACGAACATGTGTGTGTGTGTAATAAACGTACACGTGTGTGTGTGTAATAAAAGTACGTATGTGTGTGTAATAAACGTACAGATGTGTGTAATAAACGTACAGATGTGTGTGTAATAAACGTACATGTGTGTGTGTGTAATAAACGTACATGTGTGTGTGTAATAAACGTACATGTGTGTGTGTGTGTATTAAACGTACATGTGTGGTTGCGTGTAATAAACGTACATATGTGTGTGTAATAAACATACACGTGTGTTTAATAAAACGTACATATGTGTGTAATAAACGTACATGTGTGTGTGTAATAAACGTACATATGTGTGTAATAAACTTACATGTGAGTGTGTGTAATAAACGTACATATGTGTGTAATAAACTTACATGTGAGTGTGTGTAATAAACGTACATGTGTTTGTGTGTGTGTGTAATAAACGTACATATGTGTGTGTGTCTGTGATGTATCATAACACCCCACATGTGACGTCACCATCTCTCTCTCATCCGTTCGAGCTGCTGTACATTTGGCGCACGATTTTAGCAGCTCGAACGGAAAATTTCCGTTCGAGCTCTTCTGTATGGTTTTAAACGATATATAGAATATTTGACATTTTAACATAATTTTTACTTCAAGTTACATCACAAAAACCTTTGCCAGTGGTGCTGATTCAGAATATATAGTTTTGGGAGTGCAATCGTTTTTTTTTAGAGGATTTATAGATGACGTGATTTTCACGTCGAGTTACGTCATACCAAAACCTTCGTCTGGTGATGGAGATTCAGAATATTTATGAGTTTTGAATGTAGGTATAACCGTTTTCGAGTTATAAGCGGACAAACAGAGACGGTTTACCATTTATAGTACACCTCGGTCTCGAATAGAACGTCCAATAGGTCGATAAAAGAAGTCGTTTTATGTGCAATCGTTCTATGTGATACACATAACCTATGGGGAAAATTACAATTAGTCCATCAATCACCAAAATTGTCCCTGAAATTAACATAAAATACTTGTTAAGGTTTTTCTTGCCTTAATCCTACAGGGATGTATGTAAAAGGCATATTACAATTCGTATTAAGGTTTTTGCAGGCAACTCGTGTGACTGAGACGAGTCGGCGGCATCCGTGGTGGTGGAGGTGGTAGGGGGGAGATAGCGCGTGATCATCGTCTGTTTTCTTTTTTTAACCATATGCTGGCGTTTCCTTCTCCTTTCTCTTTCCGAGAAATAACTTCCTTCTTTATATCGAAGGATATGGCCTTCCGTTTTGTAAATGCACGACCTAGCATGACTGAGCGTTGAAGCTGGTGGTCAACTCGTAATCACCAAAAACCGAGCGAGTCGCACACAACACAGGCTAGGGTGAATGCAGACTAAGGGGGGGGGGTGGAAGGAGCGAGAGAAGTGGTGGGAACACACTCACCCACACTGTGCAGACGCCAGTGATATAATTTCCTGGCACGTTCATCATGATTTCGCTCGTTTTGTATAAGAACTCCTCAGATTTGCTTCACTTATTTTTGCCACCCGTTCTAAATGGATGCAATCGTTTTGTAAAAATAATTTTAAGCTAATATTTTGGTCGCTCGTTCTATACAAGAATCGTTCTATGTGAAAACGTTCTATATGAGACCGAGGTGTATAGATGAGGAAATGACGTACTGTACATGAACTAAGAAATGTATGAAATATGGTGAAAGCATTATAAGGTTATGAGCTATATTGTGACATAATCCACTGTGTCATGGAGCTGTCACTGTATACAAGATGCACACACAAAACACACAACTGATACTCACTGTACACACACACACAACTGATACTCACTGTACACACACACACAACTGATGCTCACTGTACAGACACACACACACAACTAAATAATTGACACTAACTGAACACACACACACACATCTGATGTTCACTGTATAGACCCAGAGCCATAGATATAGAGAGTTTGGCCAACCATCGGCCAGGCGCCATGTTGTTACCCAAGTAGACCGACACACTCATAGTTTATACTACACGTCACAGTTTTGTAGGCAAAATAAATGGTTAGACAGTAATCATATTTTATTTTACATCATGATGCTTAAGGGGGTACTCCATTTTTGTTACATTGGAGTGTCTTGATTCCTCCAGGTATGCCAGGAAACAGGACCAGATGAACAAAAATAATGGTGTCCTGTCTCTTGGAATAGTTTGGAGGAATTAGTTGCTCCAGAAGGTTATCTACTTGCTCACTTTCATACTGGCCATCATCAAAATGATCCTGTAAAAAAATTACAATTAATTAGGACCAATAGATCTATACAATATATTAGACATCAAACTATATAAACCTGATCTTTCCTGCTGAAATTACCAAGATATGAATTAACTATTGAATATCTGATTAAATTAACCTAATCTAAATTAGTATCAAATGTGATGACTTTCACCTTACTGTATTCCATTAAATTAGAGCCATTTGATAAGCAAGTGATTAGATTCCTGGAGGGGCTTTTTATATTTTATTATGTACCCTACGAAATTAAAGTGCTACACAAGTTTTTTTTTTTTTAACTAAGAATCAAGGTTCGAAAATTTTGTTTTATATGACATCTACAGACCCCTTATTTGAGGGCAAGAGATAAAATATTTCAGTTATAACAAAATCCAAATACAGTATGGTACAGTACAAATCAGTAGTAACAATTACCTTCATATAGTGTTATACAGTACTACTTCTACTGGTATAATTACAATGTTAAAGAGCTCTTTATATTGCTAATGTTATTTTGTTATTTCAGTGCAAGCATATAAAAATATGGGAATAATCTATAAGTACTTTTTAAAGGTAAAATTAACACTAAAAAATTACGTACTGTATATAGTAATCTCTCAATTATCCGGCGTATAGCAGCCGAGACCACGTCGGACAATTTCGAAATACGGATAATGCATCGCTACCCCCCCCCCCCCTCCGCCCGCTCGTAGCTCCTTCCGGCTCACACAATGCTAATAACATTAAGGGGAGCCTCCACTCTCACCCCCATCTGTGCTCCTGTTAATTTTAGAAGCAAAAGCATTTTGCCATCATAATCCTCGTTGGTTTTTACATATACTGACAAATTTTCATTGCAATCGAGCAACAAATATTTTTCTCAATTTTTTTGAAAAAAATTGGAAAATATTAACAAAAAAAAACCTATGTTTCAGAATAGCATAAGATTTTATGTGGACTATCTTCTGATATATAGCAACACTTCTATAGAACCAAAAGTCCTTTATCCCTGCCATAAATGGGAATATTCCTCACCTGAAATTGTTGAAATAAATTGTCGCCTGGAATTTTTTGGGAAAAAAAAAATCACCAAAAAGAATCATTTTTGATCGAAATCCCTCTAACGGAATGTGCTCATATATACGTTTATCACGTGTGAATAGATTCATTGACATGACGTAAAAACCTTTCGTGTTGTTAGCTATTATACTGGAAAATATCATGGAGTGGTAATACACAATGATGTGAAGAGCAGCATGCTAAGAAAAACCCACTTTTTTTTAGACAGAAAGTATTTAATATGGACGTTTCGGAGGCAACTACCTCCCTCTTCAGCAGTACAGAGTTGAATGAAAGGAAAATAAGTAGCTGACAGGGGGAGGGAGGGACAAGGTGTGTTCTGATGACAGACAGACCACACCTCACCCAACTGGCCTGACCTGACCTTGTGTGAGGTGAGGTGAGGTGACAGACAGACCACACCCCACCCAACCGGCCTGACCTGACCTTGGGTGAGGTGAGGTGAGGTCTGTCTGTCATCAGAACACACCTTGTCCCTCCCTCCCCTGTCAGCTACTTATTTCCTTTCATTCAACTCTGTACTGCTGATGAGGGAGGTAGTTGCCTCCGAAACATCCATATTAAATACTTTCTGTCTATAAAAAGTGGGTTTTTCATAGCTTGGAAAATATCACTTAAAAAAAAAATAAATACAAAATTCTCTAGTTAGTGCTCTAAATTTGTAATACCTCAATTTTCTTTTATCTTCCCTAAGTTATACAGAGTATGGAGAAGTGGCTGGTGTATGGTAGACTATTGAATTTTGCTGATTTTTTTAATGAGCACATATGGACCTGACTGGAGATAAGGATTTCATGCGACGGATAATGTCGCAGAACGGATAGCACGACGATGGATAATTGAGAGATTACTTATAAGGTTACAGTAAGGTACACATATAGGCCTATATATAGAAGAAATAATCCCTCTGGGGTTGGTGCTTCTATTCACTGATAAGTTAATTAAATAAATATACAATAATTTATAAAACTACGTAAAAGAATATAAAAGTTTGAAAGAAAGTTATGGTAAGTGCTGGCACTGTACTAACCGAGCAGAGGAACGAGTTGTTGTTTGGGCTCCAATCTTGTCTTTTGACTTTATTTGCCCAAAGCTGCCTCTTCTGGGTATCTCTTGGGAACCTGTGCATCGTTTTGCCCATTCCTGGGTGTATTGAACAACCCCATGCTGCACAACAAGGCATTTTTTACTGTGGCTATAGGGAGGATGACGTTGGGTAACAACATGGCTTGAGTGTGTCAAATTACTCCGTTCAACCAATCAGCAACCAGCTCGATTGGAACCTAGTTGGCCAAACTCTATATCTACGGCTCTGTATAGACCCACACACATGAACTGACACTCACTGAACACAAACACACAATTAAAAAACTGACACTAACTGCACACACACACACAACATCTGATGCTCACTGTACAGACACACACACACAACAACTGATGCTCACTCTATACAAACATACACATAACACACGACAATAGATGTTCACTGTACACACACACCTTTAACAATTGACACACACACCTCAACAATTGACATTCAATGTACACACAAACATCAACAACTGAGACTCACAGTATACACACACACAACTGAAAAATTGACACTCACTGCTGTACACACACACACATGACAACTCTTGGTCACTGTACATACATACACACACACCAAGTGACCATCACTGCTCGTGCGCACACACACACACACACAAAGTAAACCTCACTGTACACACACAACTACTAACCCTCATTGCGCACACAACATATATACATAATGACCAATGACTCACCAGAACGCACACAAATTTTTTCCTTCTTCCCAGGCTTATCCACTTTCTTTTTATCCACCTTCCTCTTCGTCCCTTTCCCTGTGCTTCTGCTGATAAGTCTTGATAACTTATTTAAGTTGTAGTTGAT
The DNA here is from genome assembly GCA_033782935.1 of Petrolisthes cinctipes. Lineage (NCBI taxonomy): Eukaryota > Metazoa > Arthropoda > Malacostraca > Decapoda > Porcellanidae > Petrolisthes > Petrolisthes cinctipes. The sequence goes on along the minus strand of JAWQEG010000506.1, from coordinate 2,377,788 downwards.
GTCTCCCGGTTCCACATCTCCCTCCTTCTCGAAATCCCAATATCTTAAGGGCCTAATTCTTCGTCGCTGAGACCGACTTCGGCTGGCTGAGTCATCCATGGTTGTTGCTGAGGATGAGAAAAGGTTACACAGAGAACATAGTAGAAGGAATATACAGTAACATTAAAGTACAGTACAGTAATGCTTTGAATTCCACTGGTGTTATGGGTGTATATTGCACTGTTTGTAATAAATGTGTGTACACTCACATGATAGTCACCATATTCTCAAAAAACATAATACAGTGCAAAAGAAGTAATTGAAACACTAGATTACATATCGAGGGCACCGAACGACAGGTTACTTTATGATCGTGAGGTTGATTTCTCTCACGACATCATATTTTCCCTATACTTTACCCTAAAACCTTCACCTAATACCGCAATGACCACATGTCATTTCAATTATTGAAAACTAGCGCTATCTGTCAACAATTGTGCATTGTGGGTAGCCATAAAACAGCAGATGCCAATTCATAGTTGCATTATAATATTTTTTATCCCCAAACCATTATACCACGATATAATGAATGGATATTATTATTAGGTCAACTTGTTCATCATACCCATTATTCCTCCTCATTCATTATTTTCATATTTTACCATCAGAACACTTTATTGTATTGGTCTGCCACTGGCTATGTGCAAGGGCAACAAGGTGAAGGAAGCCAGCTCCTTTAGTCAGGTTTTGCAGTAATGGCGTCTGTCAGCTCTTACTCCTTGTCTGTGAACAGGTGTTTAGACTGATTTCGGCCTCTTAACTTTTCTCCACAGGTATGTATCTGACTCTAGGGGCCTTTTTAATTTGTGCGTACAACACAACCTTGTTTTAGATACCGGTAAGAAAAACTGAAAATTATGGATAAGACTCAACCATGAACACTTCTCCATTAGGTATCTCCACTACTCTTATCCATACAATATATCCATCAACTTTCATCTCTCGGTAAGCTTTCAAGATAACCTATGGAATTATTTTTTTGATTTTTTATATTCCAACACTGGACATAGGCTTCATCAAGCTCATTAACTTGGCCCAGGTCAACTGTTACTCACACAGACATGTCATGACTTCTGAACTGGCACCCAGCCACAGAGGGAGGGAAGTGAGGGTAATTCCCAAATACTGCAACTGTTATGGTACCAGGAAGGGTGTTTTCCGACGTTCGGTGGTCTTATACTTAGTGCCTGAAACTCGACTTATTAGAATAAATATTCTCAACCCCTCACCTGAGAAGATTCGATCTCCCGACCTATAGGTTGTGAGTCAAGAACACTAACCACTCAGCCACCTCCATTCTGTGTGTTTTTCTGGGAAGAGGATTATCTAGGTATGTTAACATTTGATGAATACTTTACTAATTTTTTTTGGAAATGCACTGTTGCCACTGTAAAAGGATACCCTGGTTAGGACCCAGGAAACCAAAGGATGCCTATGCTAGGCCCAAAGGATGCCAAGGTTAGGGCCAATGGATGCCAGATCAGGTCCGAAGAATACCAAGGTCAGGTACGAAGGATGCCAAGGTTAGGTATGAAGGATGCCAAGGTCAGGTTAAAAGGATGCCCTGGTCTAGGTTAGGTTATTTTAGTTTGATTTCAAAAATTCGCTAACTTATTGGTTTTATATGATCACTTGAATTTCACCTAGTTTCGTTGAATTTTCCCAAGATATGCACAAATTCCAATACCTTTGATATATCCCCCCCGAGATTAAATAAATAGCGTCAAAACTTGTCTTGGATTTTCAATTTTCGACATTTTTGGTTGGTCATCATTTCAAAACTTGGTTCAGATGTTCAATTTTCTATATTTATATTTGGTCAGCATTTTAAAACTTGGCTCTGATTTTCAATTTTTGACGAAAGCCAAACATGCTAATTTACGCAATCTGCCCACCCAAAACCCTAATTACCAGACTCTCCCCTAATATTGTATGGGTAGGAATGGGGTGGATATAGAAATAAATTACATCATTTCCGACAATCAATTAATAAAGAAAAAGGAAAAATAAATTTGTGTGTTTTTTGGTAGAGAATCATTTTGAAAAGAAAGGATTTGATGTTTTTTATATTAATTGAATGTAGTAAGAGATGTATTTTGTAACTATTGCCACCCAATACCTGCCCCTACAATCTTGGGAGAGAGCCATATACTTGGGGATTAGAGTGGGAGAAAATGCATAAACTATTGCCACCCAATACCTGCCCCTACAATCTTGGGAGAGAGCCTTATACTTGGGGATTAGAGTGGGAGAAAATGCATAATTTTTTTTTTTTTTCAAAAGAAATCTTTAAGTAGTTGTCTTTATAGTCAGACTCGAGAGGAGAGGTAGGAGGGTCGAGGCCCCCCCCCCCCTTTTTATCCCATAGTACCCCAAACCCAAGGCTATGGCCTGAGTATGGGTAATAAGTCCACGGAGAGGAGGAATGAAACACCAACATGTCCTAACCATGTGTTTATTGTAACAAGTCACCATTATTTCACCCCTCGGAAAATAAATACTCAAAGTTCCATAACAATGTAGTTTTATTGCAACCAACACCATATGTACAACATGAATGACATGGGATGAGCGTGAGAATGTACAGAATGGAGATGACGTATGGGGTGATAATGATGAACAGGTGATAAGGGAGCTATCTAACCCGACCTTTTCCCCTCGGGCGCCCTCTCCCCCTGATCTGTCTCCCGCGGGGACCTTTGCCAGGCGCGAGACCTGGGTGTGGTAGGGTGGGAGGAGTCCCCTTGGCCACACAGGGGGTGGGGGAGAGCGAGTGGAACAGATACCTCGTCCCTTAGGAGGAGGTGGATGTCCAGCCCCCCAGATCCCGTACCCGCTCCACCGAGTGAGTCCTGAGGAAGGCAAGAAAGGCGGCCACGCCCCGAACGCTGTGGGCCTTGGGAGCGTGTCCGGGATCCCCGTTCTCGATCACTCGGCAGAGAAGGCGAGCGATGGACCTGGGGAAGAGAGGCTTACCAGACCTGGAGTTGTAGAAGAGGTGGTCCGGAGAAGCCTCCCTCGTAGCCTCCACGTAAGCTGTGAAGGCGTGGACTGGACAGAGTGGGTGGAAACTTCCATCCCTCAGGAAGGAGGGTACTGCGAGGGGGCCAATCCTGTCGTCAGCCTGCTCGTTCTTAGCTAAGAAAGTAGGAGAGGGGGAAACAGTCAAAGAGGTAAGGTTAGGACTTACAGAGGAGAAGGCTGGATGACGGGTTAGGGCTGCCAATTGGGAGGCCCTGTACCCTGTAGCTAAGGCGAGCAGGAAGAGAGACTTCTGGAGGAGGTGGCACACTTCCAGAGGAACCCCCTCGAAGGTCAGGTTGGTAAGGATGCGGTGAAGGGACCAGGAAGGAGTCTGGGCCCGGTGAGGTGCCGTCCCCGCCCGAATCCCCATCCTCAGCAGAGAGAGAGGCCTCTCAGAAACTTTAATATTAAAACCTAGGAGGAGGGGATCAGACAGGGCTGCGTGATGTGCAAGCACCGTCGCCAGGGCCATGTTGGTGGAATCGGCGAGCCAAGTGAGGAATTCCGGGACCGTGTCCTCCGAGATAATCATTAAGGGATGTTGACGTAAGAAGTCCTGGAATCTCTTCCAGCATGATTCGTACTGCCGCACCGAGGACTGGCGATGAGCCCTCAGCATCTTGCCCAATGTTTCCTGAGTGAAGCGTTCGCTAAGTACTCCCCGTAGAAACTCCAAGCGTGTAGTTTCAGTGACGCTTGGAGTGGTGCGGACAGAGTGCTGGAGAGGCACGCCGATCCCAACTGAAGAGGATGAGGGCACCACTGGGACAGTTCTCCGAACAACGGCTGCACTGGCCAGAGGAGGGCTATGAGGAGTACCCTCCCTCTGAATGCACGCAGCTTGAGGATCGCCTGGAGGAGGACTGACGTTGCTGGTGGAGGAAAGAGGTAAAGATACTCCCACCTGTTCTAATCCTCCGTGAAGGCGTCCGGGCCCCCCGCCTCTGTCCTGGTGGAGGACAGGAACAGAGGAAGTTGGGCCGTGGTTGGGGAGGCAAATAGGTCCACCTCCGGTATCCCGTAGCGAAGGCAGAGTGACTCGAACACAGGGGGATGCAGTTGCCACTCGACTGACGTCCCTCTGAACCTGGATAGTGTGTCCGCCCAATCGTTCTCCCGCCCTGGCACGTAGCGGGCCGAGATGTGAATCGCCCTCTTGGCCGCTACCGAGAATATCTGTTCTGACAGGGACAGGAGAACTTTCGACCGTGAAGTGCCCTGTCTCTGCAGGCACTGCACGGCCACTACATTGTCCATATCGAAGCGGACGCCTATCCTGTTGAGCCACTCCCTTGCTACAATCAACTCCCGAGCGTTGATGTGTAGTAGCCTCTCCTCTTCCTTCCATCCCCCGCACAGCTGATGTCCCAGGCATGACTGGTATCCCCAGCCTACGTCCGATGCGTCTGTCGCCACCGTGATCCCCGGGGGAAGTATCACCCAGGGAACTCGCTGACGCAGGGCACCGGGACGTAGCCAGGGGCGAAGGAGACGGTGAAGTGTCTGGGATACTGGCCTGGGAAGGTCCATGTGTGCGGGAGACAGGTGGAGGTTTACCTCCCGCGTGAGTCTCCTGTGCTTCAGTCGTCCCAGGGGCATTGCGGGGGCCGCAAAATTCAGAGACAAGAGCAATGATTCCCACTGGCGGCGAGAGAAAGTACGGGAAAAGTAAGCCTGGCGGACGTGGCGGAGGGTCCGGCGGGCATTGTCTGGAGCGAGCGAGAGGGTGGCCGAAACTGAGTCCCACTCTATTCCCAGCCACGATAGTCTGCGCATAGGGGTGAGAGAGGACTTGGGGACGTTGAGCAAGAACCCCATTTCCTCTAGCACCCCCCTTGCTATCCTGACGTTGTTTGCTACCTGCTCCCTGGAGGGGGCGTGTAGCAACCAATCGTCTAGGTACATGAGGGTGGGGACACCCGCCTCCGCCAGGCGGGATGCCACCACCCTCACGAGCTTGGTGAAGACCCGAGGAGCTAGCGAGAGACCGAAAGGGAGCCTGGTAAACTGAAAAGTCTCGGTCCCCACCTGGAATGCCAGAAAGCGGCGAAACCGGGGGTGGATCGGGACGTGCCAGTACGCATCCTGGGGGTCCAGGGATGCTAACCAGTCCCCCTTTCGGAGAACCTGAGCAACCGAAACCATCTTGAAGTGTAAGGGCTTCAAGAACTTGTTTAGCTTGCTCAGGTCCATCACCAGTCTCGTTTTTCCCGGGTCCTTTTTGGGGACCGTGAAAAAGCGAGATAGAAAAACCCTCCCTGTCGCCCGCTCCACTACCCCCTTTTCCCGCATTTCTCTCACGTGAGGGACGACCGAAGGTGACACTTTGGAGGAGGCAGGCGGGAGACATAGCGGCTGTAACGGAAAGTGACAGGTGTCAGTGGGGTGTAAGGATAATCCCAGCCGGGACCCAAGGGACCGTTGGGGGGAGGGGGAAGGGACAGTTTGACAGTAACGGGACACCTTAGGTGGGGAGAGGTTATGTCATATGTCAGAAATTTCACAACAGGAAGGATGAGAGGAACAGTTACTCACCGGGACTGAAATCCAGGGCCATGTCAGGCCCTGCCGTATAACCCTTGCTGCCCAACCGTGGGTGGGCCATGCAACTGACCAACCCGAGAGGCACCCCCGGGAAGGGCCCTCAAGTGGAGTGGTCTTTCTGGGAGGAGTGGGAGGAGGAGGGCTTGGGCTTGGCATAGGGCTTGGGGCCGTGGCTCCTTCCACGAAAGGGCTGCTGACCCCGCTGGTGGAACCTGGGGGGCTGCTGTGGCGGAGTGGGGTAGGCAGTCCTGGGCTGTGTCGAGGGCTGGGAAGGCCTGCGAGGCTGGAAGGCCGATCTGGCTGGCTGTAGGGCACGTGGCCTACAGACAAACAGAAGGGTTAGAGGGTGACCAAGAATCCTGGAAGATTCTGGGGAAAAGGGGGCGCGGGGGGAAGTTGGGACTAACTTCCCGCCCGTCTCACCATCCCCTGTCTCAAAATAACACTGTATAAACAATCTTCCCCACCGAGTAAACAGAAAGGGACTTACTTGGAGGTAGAAGGCTTAGGGAGGTTAATCACTGCTGGGAGGGACAAGAAGACCAAGTCCGTTGCTGCCTGATCAAACAGCGCAGGGGAAAGGGGAGAGGCATGTACCACGCCCCGCTGCACCATCTCAGGAGCGGATTTGGGGGCCGCTTGGCGGGCCGCCAGTCTGGCCTCGGCGAAGGTCTTTGCCGCCTCCCGCAGGTGGTGAGTAGCCATGGCCCCGACGCCCTCTGCCACGGTGGTCATGGACATGAGCGCGTCGCTGTTGGGGAGAAACAGGTAACCCGAGGGACCCCAAGGTTAGAGACCCGAGAAGGTTATATAAGGACCCGCGTACCCAGTACCCATCACATATAAACACAAAACGAACAACGGTACTTACGAGAGTTCCAGGCCTGACAACTCATGGAAGGAGGAAGTGAGGCTCTTGAGGCAGTCTCGTAGGATGGAGATAGCTGCGCCGGTGGAGATGAGAAGGGACAACTCCAACCGAGCGGTTGTCTCTGCCTGCCTCAGCTTCCCGTCGGGCTCCTTGAGCTGGAAGGGGACCGGCGGCTCCTTCTCCGTCCTCCACAGGCACTCCCTCAAACCCGTAGGGGCACAGGAAGGAGGGAGAATGACAGGGAAGGACGGAGGAGGCGATTTCTTGGAAGCGGTGGGCTTCTGGTGATCCAGGGACTTAAAGAGCAGGGCTGGAATGTCCAGGTCCCCGTCGCCCTTATCCACTGGGAAGTAAGCATCCGAGGACAGGAAGATTGCCGTATTCTCCGAAGAGCGGTCAACCTTCCAGGGCTGGGACAGATCGAGATTGCTGTTTTCCACCAAAAAGCCCATCGCATCCAAGGTAGCCGCCGTGGAAACCTTCGATGAAGCGGGAACAGGAGCAGAGATTGGGCGGGCCTTGTAGAAGGGGATAGAGTCCCCTGAAGCGTCCGCTCCCCACTTCATCAGGACGTCGTCTCTTCTCACCCACACCCCTAGTTGAGTAGTGCCTGGAGACATCGCAACCAGTCTGCCCTCCTCTGAAGATTGAGGAGAGGAGGTAGCCAGCTCCTCCGCTAGGGCACCGGTCGGGCACTCAAGGTCCGGAGAGTGGGGGTACGGGAACGCCTCCAAACTCCCCGGGGAACAACGGGTCCCCGGCCGGCGACGCAGCAGGGAGAGGAAGAGCAGGTCTGGGAACGAGTACCGCCACCGCTACCGAAGGTAGGGAGGAGGACCCGGGAGGAAGGGTGAAGTCCGGAAGGACAGCGGGTAGGATATTGCGTAGGATACGCGCCATCTTCCTCGACGAAGGGCTCGTACCCGTCCGCTTACCCTTGCGGGGCTTGCGAACGGGAGAGGGCGAGCTCTCCGACGAGGAAGAGGAGGAGGAGGAGGAAGAGGTAGACGACGACGAAGAGGAAGGTGAATGACGGCGAGTCCGGGTCTTCTTGGTGTGGCGGGACCTTTTAGCTGAACGCTTGCGCCCCCGCGAGTGGCCCGAGGAGCCAGGTTTTGGGGGCGACGAAGCGGCAGGTTCCCCGCTGGGCCCTCGTACTGGTGAGGTAGGTTGGGTAACCAGCGCGACGGACTCGCTCGCTTCTTAGGGCGGGAAGCCCCGGAAAGGAGTCAGAGACCCGTCTATGGACGGCGACGTAGCCTCTCGGGGTGCTAGAGGCTCGATCCCCTGAGACTCCGAGAGGCATGTCGAAGGGTACCGGGTTATGGAAAGACCCAGATCGACCTCAAAAACAGGGTCTGCCCAAGTCAAGGAGGACCCGTCTCGCTCGTGTGCCATTCCCCTAGCTCTCGTCCACGCAGTGCGAAGGGAGAAAAGGGCAGGAAGCTTAGGGCGAGCAGCGGCGGGGGTATCCCGACACAACTCAGCCCAGGGGCGGCACACACATTCAATATTTTTGACATTATTTCAGAAGAGGCTTTTTAGTCCGCTTATATGCAAAGATAACAAAATTTGAATGATATACAAACTTATGCAGGCCTTTTATAATTTTGTTTTACATTTTACGTCGTCAATGATAGTAACAGTACTAAATAACAATAAGATGTTGATAATATATTGGTGTTTCCGTACGATACGTTCTCCGCTGCTGCAGCAACACGTAAACGTAAACAAACCCAGAAACATGCGATCCCCGCAGTATCCACACATTCAGTTAGCCTTGCTTTCACCTCTTCATGCGTCTGGCAGCGCAAGGTATGCCTTTTTCTAATGCTAATAAATATGAAAATATGGCATTTCAACATTTTCCGCTTCATGGTATGGGTCATGCTAAATACAATTGTTAATATTTGTAGGCTGATATACTCATGCAGTTCATGAAAGCCGCTTAATGCACACAATTCGACTTTTAATATATACTAATTTATACGAAAAATATAGTATATTCAGCATATATTATGCGAAAACACAAAAGTATGTATTTTTTTATACATCTAAGTAGAAAGTCGTGAACTAGAACGCTAATTTTCTAGTGTAAAATAAGGTATGAAATTTAACTAAGTTACCCATGTCCAGCACTTAAAAGGTCACAAATAAAAAATAGTTCACCATCTGGCAACATCACTCAAAGTGTGGGCTCGCCTATTGGAACCCGTAGACGAGTCCCTGAAGCATCTGATATGTTAGAAGAAGATGAAGGTATATAAGATGGGATATTCTTTGAAACAATTACATTGGTTCTGTCCTGTACAGCAGTGATATCACTGACACAGGCAGATACATCAACATCCATAATACAAGTGGTAGAATCACTCCGCTGCTCAAGCGGAAGAGAAACTGAATCTTTTGAAGTCACAACATCCGTGGCATCCACATTAACTTCACGCCCCTCTGATGAACCCGAAGGAAGCTTGCGAGGAGGAACTTCTGTTGAATCAAGGGATTCATCAGAGCCACGAGAACGCTTCTGGTGGAATTGAGAGGAAACTATGGATGAGTCCACAGAGATGGTTGCCTCACAAGGTGGAACATCTATAGAGTCAAGTGCCTCAGAGGAACCACGAAGGCGTCTCTGTGGCAGTTTAGGTGACTTAAGTTTCCTTTTGGGAGAGCGTGTGGCAGCGTGAACCTCTACCACATGGACACCTTTAGCTAGTCTGAGAATTGTCATCTGTTGAAGGGTCACCAGAATGAGTGTCTGATAAAGTTTCCAAGACAGAGAAACTATTATGTAGAGTAACCTTAGAAATGTTCTCACTAGAGCAAAAAGCAGCTGCCTCTTGAGAGGGTTGAGAGGGTGCTGCAACCGATTTAGGGCGAAGGGAGGAGGTGTATGTCTTCACACCACCATCCTTCTGTCGCCTTAAGTTGAGTTGCCGTCTGGCACTACCTATGCTAATGAATTGAGTATTAGCCAAGTGGAGGATATCCTGCACAAGTAGGTACATCTTACATTGGCGAGAACGCAAGGGTTGAGCATCTCTGCAGTAAAAGCAGTAACTCTCTGACCGACACTCAGAAGTAAGATGTGAGTCAAGAGCAGAACAATTACCACACCGGGAACGGTTGTTGCAGTTCCTCTTCTTATGACCAAACTCATAACAACAGAAACACTGTAGGGGACGCTCAACAAAAGGCTTCACCTCAAATGAGGTGGGGTTAATGTTAATGCGATCTGGGATATGCGAGCCATAGAAAGTGAGGATGATCATATTTTTACTGCCTTTCATCTTCCTTACTCGTTGGACACTGTCTGGGCACATAGCGAAAATGTCTTCTTCTGAGAATTCACACAGGCCTTTATTATATATACGCCCCTTGCTATAATTAAATGTTCGATGTGGTTTAACAGATTCAAACATGCTATCAGAAGGACAGGGGAGATTGAGGAGCATCAAGGCCTGTGTAAGATCTTTGGCTCTGATCAAAACGCCCTTACCATATTTCTTTATGTGGCCCATTGGTAATAATCCAATTTCTTTCTCCAGATACCGGGAAGCATGGATAAGGTTACCACGTCCCTCCCTGTAGTAAGCCACAAACCAAAAGGGTGTAGGAACCCGACGTTCCTTTGGGACATGCTCTGCAGTCATCAAATATATTAGGGCAGTAGTCATTGTCACTGTCAACTACATTGATGGATTGCATCATTTGAACTTTACAATGAGTATCCCCCACCGTCAGAGTATTTTTTGCCTCAAATGCTGCTTTGGCAGCAGCATTTGTATTGAAAGTAATATAGCACCGATTAGACCTACAATCACCGTCATATGTGATTAGGATTCGGAGGACTACTCCAAAACACTTAAAAATGGAGTGGATAGCGCCATAGGTGAAGGATGCGAGTACATTCGTTAACTTTAATGTGTCCAAATCGCTAACAGGGTTCTTCGATACAACACCCGACCTGCTAGGTCTACTCTTATTTGCAGCTTTCTGCATCTTACCACGACCAGAGAGTGACGTCTCGAGGGCCTGGTCGACCACCGCTCAAGGAAGAGATTGGGGCTTTTCTGTATCCATATATCATTGGTTTAGTGTTTTTGGCCCCAGGAGCCAAGAGCTACTACCTACCGGGCAGATGAGGGGACCGAGCTCTGGTCGCCGTGGGCGGGGTACCTCTTCCCCCACGGGGCCACTTGTTTTAAAAAGCAGCCCCAATGGCTCGAAAGTTTGCCCACGACGGTGCTGAGACCCCCTTCCCCAACATCTCCCGGCCCAGACACCCTACCATCCAACATAGGACAGCCCCTAGAGGGCAGCGCTGTTTGCCCGTACTGGCAGCCTAATGCATGGGAACCATTTAGTCTGGTCTCTCACTGGCGACCTTACTAGCATGGGAAGCCCTCTCTCCCCGAAATCGGGGCAGAGCAGGGGCTGGAGCCCCCTCTAGTATAGCTCGCCAGGTCTTAGAGACACGCAAGCCCCCCCACCACGTCAAGGCGGTTCCCGTTGGGGGGGCCTTAAGAGGGAAATCAGTCAACAGGGGTTAATATTTATATGTACAGTCGCGGCTCAAAGTCCTTGATCAGGGTGTAAGAGAAGGTCTGGTCAAGAATTATGTACCTAACCAAAGCTCATTTAGACCAGGGCAAAGTACCGAAATCAAACCTGAGCAATAATAGGGAGAAATAAAACATAAGTTCGTAAAAATGCACTGCAGCTTGGGAAATGACAACCACCAATCAATATAAGAAGGAAATTGGTGATTAATTTCGTTTTCCATGGCTCATTTTAACTATTACCAAAAAGATATATAAAAATTAAGTATAAAAAAGGATAATGTAATGTAGCTACGAAAAGCAACAGAACAGAAAATTAAATTACTTGTAAATTTCCTTCATATTTTGGTTTGTGAATGTTTTTGCTTTAATTAAAGAATAATTTCCCAGTGTAACAAAGTATTTTGACCATGTTTTGATTCCCTGTATGTTTACACAGGTTCACCATAGGTTAGGTTAAGTCAGATAAAATCAGGCTAATTTTTAGAGCATATAAACATTATTGATTTAATGTATTATTTACATGTGTTACCCCTAAACCTAGCCTCATGGAGGGAATGGGGAGATCAAACATGGTCAAAATGCAATGTCCACTTTACACTTCAATATATTAAATCAAGGAATGATGAAGTATGCAAAGGAAGGGTAATTATCAAGTATATTGTCGATTTCTATTATGATCTTTACCCATTAATCTATACCATTCTAAAACAATTTTTTTCTAATGCATTTTCCTCGGAAATTACCCTTTTTAAGATAGGTTGGTCATATTCAAATGTGGCATTAGTAGGTAATGACCTTACCCAACCTAACCTAGACTGCAGCAGACTTCAGAGACCTAACCTGGGCAAACTATTGGGACCTAACCGTGGTAAAGTACCAGGACCTGACCGGGGGAAACTACCGAGACTAAACGGATGTGGCAACACTACTACAAAACGGCAATATACTGGTTAAATACCAAAAGAAGTGGAGAAACTAATGATAAATATTTAGTATATTGCCATTTTTTCTACCATCATTACCCACTAATATATACCAATACAAGATATTTGGTATATATTTAGTATATCACCGTTCTGTAGTAGTGTTGCCATATCCGGCTAGGTCTCTGTAGTTTACCACAGTCATGTCCCGGTAGTTTGCTCCAGTTAGGTCTCAATAGTTTGTCCAAGTTAGGTCCCGGTAGTCTGCAGCGGTCTAGGTTAGGCTAGGTAGGGTCAGGTGAGGTCAGGCTAATTCCAAAATGACCCATTTGAATAAGCCCTGTCTTGGAAATGGCGCATTTTCAAGGGAAATGTCATAAATGAAAATAATCTTCTATTTTTAGGTTAATTAAGATGCTCTCCTTAAACTTAAACACAATATCTAATAAACTGTGGAAAATTAATTGTAGGCAAACTCTTGAGCAAAGAAAATGTTATTTTTTTAATGTGTTATTTATTCCTTCTACCCCTCAAAGCAGCCTCTTGCGGGAATCAATCATGGTCATAATGCACTGTTGGCCATTTATTTCAATATACAAATTCAGGGAATGATGGATCTTGATATTACAGCACGGATATTATTCGATTTGTTTATGCGTTATCTCAGTAAGTATATTGTCGTTCACGATTTATTTTACCTCTTATTAAATTTTATCCATTTTTATGATTGATTTCTACCATATTGGTATAATATTTTGGTAACTATTGAATGATTCAATGCCTGCATCAAGGCATCTCAACTGTGGCAACAGACTAAAAGACTCACCCTCTCCACCAACATTCGGGTCCAACTGCATGGCGGTGAATCTGCTGGCCAGTTTGCCAACCAACTTCTTCAGGTTGGAAATGGTCAAATCCTCCCATCCTCAGATGGTCAAATCAAACTTCCATTCGGACAAATGATCGAGACAGAAAATGACCTCATCATGAAGGTGTTCCCTAACTTCGCCCAGCACTTCACGAGCACGGCCTGGCTTTGTGAGCGAGCTATCCTAGCTCCAAAGAATGAAGCTGTCAACAACATCAACCAAAAACTTCTGGATGCTCAGCCTGGCAGGTCAATGAAGTACAAATCAGTTGATACAGTGCCCGACGATGATCAAGTGGTCAACTACCCAGCAGAATTCCTGAACAGTCTAGATCCACCAGGGATGCCACCTCACAATTTGGAACTGAAGTTGGGATGTCCGATAATGCTTCTTAGAAACCTGAACCCACCAAAACTTTGCAATGGCACAAGATTAAGAGTTAAAACAATGATGCCACAATCCTGACTGGCAAAGGTAAAGGCAAAGATGTCTTCATTCCAAGAATCCCTCTGAGGCCCTCAGATTGTCCAATTCAGTTCCAACGTCTCCAATTCCCTATTCGTCTAAGCTATGCCATGACAATCAACAAAAGCCAAGGACAGTCCCTGAAAGTAGTTGGCCTCAACCTTAAGGACCAGGTCTTCTCCCACGGTCAACTCTATGTGGGCTGCAGTCGAGTCGGCGATGAGAAGAATCTCTATGTGATGTCGTCAACCGGAGTCGTGAAAAATGTCGTTTACCAGGAGGCACTTCAGTAAAATGCTTAGTGACGCTATTAATAGAAAAAGAAGGAAATATTATTAACTATGCTAATATTAGAATGATGGAGTTATTGAATGAGGGAGAAAGATTGATATAATAAACATTTAAAAACGACTAATACCTCCAATTATTCACCCACCCACCTCTATTACTATTCATCCATCCATCCATTTATTTTATCTAACCACTAAACCATCCCTCCCTCTCCCCCTTCCTTCCCTCCTTCCCTTCCTTCTATCCACCCACCGCCCGACCTGCTCCAAACCGCCCGAAGGGCGGTGGAAGGGCGGCCGCAGGCCGCCAGCCCTCCGCAGGAGCTAGCGGCTCCTAGCCGCCCGAAGGGCGGCGGAGCAGCTAGTCTTACAATAATTCCATCTTTTCATACGGGGAGGAGACACACTGCTGGTGTTTCGGGGTCACACACGCAATATTCTTCATGTTCATTTTCATGTTAATCTCACCTTACTTTTGTTAATGTTAATCAGCCAAAGCATGGATACATAGGGGACTGTAATTACTGTTTATTGATATAAAAATTAAATTTCACTGCATGCCATTGTCATACAAATACTGTGTTACCTCATTATCAAACGCTCTGCCTATACAACAATGTCGATCTTATTTAATGTGAAGTAATAAATAATATCTGAAAAGCAACGCCATTTTAATCAGATCACACACGGCAGAATGACTGAAAGAATGAAGAATGAGTTTGAGGAAAACACTGAGCTTCAAGACGAGTCACCATCATCAAAATGAACTTTCACAAAAAAAAAAAAAAAAAATAGTTCTAGATAATTAAAAATAAAATACATAAGATTAATCAGGTTAAGGAAACAATTTCTGAGGAAGAATCTTGATGTTACAGTAGGCTACCCACACACACGCACACTGAATACCTGTGTATTTACTGGGTGGTATGGAAGTGCTTCGTTTTAATTAATTGTAATTCTTGAAAGCTTATTGGTATATTCTTTTGTGTCCCTCTTTCATGCAAATATTTGAGAAATTAAAATGCAGTAATGAAATATATTGATTTTTGCAGCCAAAATGCAATTGTAGAGTATAACCACAGAAAGAGTTGTATATAAGGTTTACATGACACAGTGAGTCAGACCCCTTTTCAATTTTTCGAATAATTTCTGTTGGTGCGGGTCTGACCTTGTGATAGTTTCAGTGGGCTGTCGTCCAGAAAGGATCCGAGCCATATCGCCACCCCAAACTCAGGTGGGCTAGAGATTGTGGTGCGCGAGTGTACCATCAAATGATTAATTACTGATTTCAGAACAAGTTGCATTACTTTTTATTGACCTGAGTGCTGAAATCATTTTGTCAACAATACTTAAAGTGTCCGCAGCCATGTTTTAGTTACTAAGGTAGTACATCATGTGCATTAAGCCACATATGGTTTCATTTTTTAGCCTCATTTTCCGTGGAGTCTTTGTTAAGTTGTATTTACTGAAAAATCTCTCCACGCTTGCATTGGAAAAAGGCAATGACAATAAAACAGAGATAACTACTTTTAAATTTGGGTAACAAGGGAGGTTGGCAGCATTCTTTTGGTTAAATACAATATTCCAGTACTGCAAGCATGGTGTCTGGCCAGTAAGCTGTTCAAACCTTTTATTTCTGCATATTTATTAAGCTGCGGTATTGCGTCAAAGATATGTGCCAGTGATTTTGGTTGAAGATTGACAGCATTCATGGGATCTAGACACTGCACTAAAGTATGGATTGGTTCATTAAGGTTGAACCGAGCTTGTAACTAGCTGTCTTACAGATTCAAAATAAGAAAGTTCATACAGTTTACATAGAATACTGTCACATCATGAGTACTACTTGATTTCAAATCATTCATAATTTCCATAGCAGATATTCTTAAATATATGTTATCAGGAGTCACCATGCTTGCAAAAAAAAAGTGATGTTCTGGATCAAGTGCTGATAATTCACACTTCTTAACATATGGTATGCTCATAAAATCTGAACATATGCTTCAAAGTAATTTGCAGATTTCTTTTTTGAGGCAGTAAAAATTGGGGATTTCAAACTGAAATTGTGTGTTGAAACTGTTGAAGCGAGCAAGGTTGTGAGACAAAAATTCAAAGTAAGCAAGGGTAAACTTGTTGTTCAGACTTTTCAGAATTGCATAATTGCTGTCAGTTGGATCTGTGAAGGTAACCTCAGTTAAGTATAATTTAAGAGCCTCCCATTGCTCCAGTAAGCGTTTAACACAAATCTCCAATGAAAACCACCAGGTAGTCTGCCCTGGAGCTAATATTTTGTGAGGAGCTACACCAACAAATTCCTGGAATTCTTTAAATGCATCTTGCCGCTTTGAGCTTAAACTAAAGTGTGTAAAGATGTTACGGCAAAGATCTTCAAGGAACTTGGGTAATTTTAGGCAAGCATAGGACGCACATAAATGAATCATAAGACATGAACACTTTACTATTACAACATTTGACAATAAATCTTTTAAAATGGTAGCAACAGAATGCCTCCCACCCATCATGACATTTGTAGTGTCAGAACAGAATGCCACAATATTCTCTAAGGGAATCTGTTTTTCAGGGACTGTTTTAAGGTCTTAATCAGACCATCTGCAGAACTGTCATAAATCTCCACAAGATCTAAGAAAGAATTTTGCATTTTATTATCATCTGTTTGGTAGTACTCCTGTCTGTCTTTTAAAAGTTCACGCAGATCTTTTACCAGATGTATCCCAAAGACTTGACGGATGACATTTGATGCCCTTTGTTTTCCCAGACAGACATGTTTCAGGGCATTTTGATCAGGGAATACATTTTTTAGCAACAACAACAAGGGTTCACACAATGAAATAGGTAGCGTTAGGTAATTTTCCTCTAAGAAGGCACAAAGTTGCAGTTCAATTTTCTTGGCAGACTTGTCTAATGTATCATTACCGAGTATGAAGCTGGCGAGAGATGAATTATTTGCATGCTGCAATGAAAGATTTTTGTGCCTCTGACTGGATGCGTGTCTCATAATGTCTGATTTGCTACATTGAATGTCTGAGTTACATATACAGCAATATGCTAGATGCCTAAGAGATGTTGATCTTGGAGATTCTTTAACCATCCTGAGAACTTAGGGTCTGATGTCTTAGGGTCTGAATCAAAGGCACGTTACCAGTACAAAAATTGATATGATTAGGAAAAAAAAAACTGCCAGTACAGTATAATATAAGGGTAAATTTACAGAAAACCTGGGTTCACTAATACATAAATATTAGTATGTTTTACCATTAATTAGTACCTTTCTAAGACACTTTTCATCTATGGTGTTTCTCTCGGAGATGCCCCGTTTTCATACCCCAATACAAACATGGGGGAGAGCCTGGGAATCCGGGGTTTTGGGTGGGGGAAAACACGCTATACACTATGGTTTTGCCTTTATAATACAGTTCCAACCTATGGAGTATTTATTGGATATGCCCCGTTATCGAAATATGCCCCGTTTTCATACCCCAATACAAACATGGGGGAGAGGCTGGGAATCTGGGGTTTTGGGTGGGGGAAAACACGCATAGCACTATGTTAATGCCATAATTATACACTTCCAACCGTAAATAAAATAGTTAATGATAAAAAAAAATTCCAAGTGTTCGAGAACGTTGCAATATAATACCAATACAGCCCAAGCAGCAGCGTTACAACATGTGTTCGGCTAGATAGCCAAAATGTTAGTATAGCCCAAGTAGCAGCGTTACCAACATGTGTACACAATGTATATGTAGGAATGACATATATATAATAATATCTGTATAAAAATGGACAAAATAAAGGGTAAAGAATGTTTAATAAACAATAAATAACATACCTTAAAGAAATTATGTGGATGGTGTGGGATTGTCGTGATCAGAGGAGATATCCGAGTCGTCTGAATCATGTGGTAATGGCGGACGAACACAGTCAGATTGGGGCAGATAGAGTTTTGCAGCCTCCAGAAGGAATTGATGAAATGCAAGATCTTCGTGTTGGTCTAGAAATATATATCTTGCAATATATTGTCTCAAATACTTGGCTCTGATTCCTGGTCGTTTAATATGTTCCTTAACGTCTCTCCACAATCTCTCTATGTTTTGTGTGTGTATTTCAGTATTAACCGGGTCGACAAAAATTAATGCTGTGATTTACACACCAATGTCGATAGCCCTCGTCCTCGAGAGAATTGTATGCACGCCAAGAATCAGAGCAAATGGTAGTGCCAGGCAATATAAAAAGTTTTATTAGTGGAATAAGAGTTTCTTTATTCCGTGGAAGTGGTTGAGTCGCATCGTCTAAGAGCGGGATAATAAATTTTTTCTTGGAGACTCTTTCAATTCCTCCAAACACCCACACTTGAGACAAGACACGACTGACGTGGTGTTTCCGTCTGACAACAAGTGTTTCATCAATCTCAACTGTTATATGAGGACCACCTATAGGGGGTTGAGATGTTAGCCATTTCTCGCACACTTCACTACAGAAACTTCTCCAATCGACAGAAGTGTTGCTGTTTATGCTCAAGTTTTTGATAGTCTGGATGTGTGAAAAACTCTTATCACAAAATACGTTAATAAAACACAGCACTTTCCAGGGTTCGATGTGTGAATGGTCTAAAAATGAGCCTTTAAAGGACGACACAGAAAATCCACAACGTCTTCTTCTCTTTGTCTTTGCTATTAGAGTTGTGTGATAACAACGAAAAAGGTTATCATGTGTTAAACAACAATTGTTACCGCAATTAGGACACTTGAGATCAGTTGGTAAGACACCGTGATTTTGAAATAAAGTTACACTGGTCTCGTTATTTCTAAAATGGCTTGCTATAATTTCGTAGAATAGAGGACGACAACCGGCACACAAGTGTTCCATAGTGAGCAACTGAAAGAGAAAGACCCACGCTCTAACGTCTTATTTATAGGGGATAATCACGTGACCCAGTTTTCCATACAGCAGCATCACAAACTCAAAAATAAATGGAAAAGCAGCCAAAAAAGTAAAATGATAGCCACACCGTACCTATCCCACCCAAACATAAACACAACCAAACATAACCTAACAATACCTCACCCTACACTAAATAACCAATTAAAGCCCAAAATAAAGTAACATAACAAAACAAAAGTAAAAATATAGATACATAATATAAATACTGTTAGAATGAAAACACGTGTTCATGTGCACAAAAGTAGCCCAAATGGCTATAAAAATTAGTAGATGGTAATGCACATATTAATATTTAGAGTAGCCAGCAGAGGGCCAAAATTTCCAAGGCTATAAGCAGTGGTACTAACTCAAAATAACAAAGAGAAGCACCCAATACTATGAAAAGAAGTAGAATTATAGCCAAATCCTACCGACCCCTACATATCCTTACTAAACAAAACCTAACCTAACCTAACCTAACCTAACCCAAACAAACCAAAGCAAAGCATAACAAACCTAACCAAAGGAACAAACAAACCTAAGGAAAGATAATAAAAAGTAACATAATGAAATTACCCAGTGAATAATAACACGTGTTCAGGTGCACATTTGTAGCGAAAATGGCTATGAAAATGAGGAATTGGTAATGTACATAATAAGTGGATGGCTATCGGCATCTAATAAAATCCCACAATTGCCAGATCTCCAATAAAATGTTAAATCAAATGGTTATTTTGGGAATTAGTTTTACCTAACCTGACCTGACCTAACCTAACCTAGACCACAACAGACTACCGGGACCTAACCTGGGCAAACTACCGGGACCTAACCTGGGCAAACTACCGGGACCTAA
The DNA here is from genome assembly GCA_033782935.1 of Petrolisthes cinctipes. Taxonomy (NCBI): domain Eukaryota; kingdom Metazoa; phylum Arthropoda; class Malacostraca; order Decapoda; family Porcellanidae; genus Petrolisthes; species Petrolisthes cinctipes. Next base: position 2,358,404 of record JAWQEG010000506.1, on the reverse strand, counting down.
CCTGGGCATAAAACCGTTGTACAATTAATAAAGTGACCGAGTAAATATCCCGGGATGTAGATGGATGTGGTAACACTGCACTTCCATTACCAATAATTTACAGAGTAACCACAAGATGGCAACACAGTGATATCAAGGAATTAATGACAGGAGTAGACACTAGATGGCAACAATGTAACATCCTGGATATGGAAATTTCCATAAAAAGAGTAGGACGCTCATAGACAATATTGCCAATACAAAATATAATAGGGCAAATATAGCCAAACCAGCCAAAAGTAGCGTGAATATTGTAACATTTACAACTATGAAAAGACTATAATTGTAGTGAAAACATATCAAACGTAAACACAAGAGAACCAATCTCCCCACCTGAAACTAGCTTCATCCAACGCACCCCCAATATTGCATGCGTCTTAAATAACGTGGAATATAACGAAAAGCAACGAAAATAACGGTAGGAAGTCAATTATATAGGCAGAACCACAGTAAAATGCGTGTTTTCCCCCACCCAAAACCCCGGATTCCCAGGCTCTCCCCCATGTTTGTATTGGGGTGTGAAAGGGGCATATCTCGAAAACGGGGCATCTCCGAGAGAAACACCATTGATGAAAAGTGTCTTAGAAAGGTCCTAATTAGTGGTAAAACATACTAATATTTACGTATTAGTGAACCCAGGTCTTCTGTAAAAATACCATTATAAGCAGTACCCTGCACTGAAATTAGATTTACTTGTTATTACAGAAAAAAGATATGTTTTGGTTAGATTTTGGAGAGGAAAACAATGATCAAGAATTAAGGCTTCATACTGTAGATACTGGGCCAGATATTGGCAATTTGGAGCAAAGCACTTAAATACACTTATGTCTCGGTTTTCATCCCTGCACCATCATGGTACTGGTAGCCTACGGCGAATTTATATATTTTAACACATTATAGAGCATTTAGAACTGATAGTGACGTCTGTGAATGAATATTATCACTGTATATTACTGGGTATCAAAAAATTTAAAAAAATTTAACGGACGTGGTAAATTCACTAACGTTATTTGTTTTCGACCTTATTGCTATATTACAAAGTGCTAATTATAATTATTTACCTGAATAAAGCTGACACAAACACTATCGGCTTTCCCACAGGTTCAGTCGTCTGAGGACAAGTAGCGTTCACGTGTAAATAACTAAATATTCAAGGCCGCCATCCGCTGACCGATCCTCACACACTGTACTGCACTCACTGTCTGGCACGTCACGTGTAGCCAGCACAGTAGCCAGGCACGGCAGGCAGTTGCAATTTGAATTTGCCTCTCTCACACACACACACAAAATAATAATAATAATAAATAATACATAATAAATATAATAATAATAATAAATAAATAATAAAAATCAATAAGGTATTTATTGAAAGAATTACCGTTTTGCAGCAGTGTTGCCAGATCCGGTTGGGTCCCAGTATTTTACCCCAGTCACTTATTGTACTTTATCACGATTATTTCCTGGTAGTTTGCCCAGGTTAGGTCCCGGTAGTTTGCCCAGGTTAGGTTCCGGTAGTCTGATGCGGTCTAGGTTAGGTTAGGTCAGGCTAATTTCAAAATGCCCCATTTGAATATGCCCTATCTTGGAAATCGGGCATTTGCGGAGGAAATGCCATAGATGAAAATAGTCTTAGAATGGTCTAAATAAGTGGGTAATGAAGGTAGAAAAAACGTACGCAATAACGGTAATTCATTCAATATTTACCATAAAGGATAACTAGAATAATGAAAGAAAATAACTACATATCTCCATTTTAATGGTGAACTCTACTACTTCCCTTGCAAAAATATTCCACTTCTCCAATCTTCAAACCAAGATTGAGACTGCTATGTAAATTATCAAAATCCCCTAGAAAATAGGAAATATACCCCAAAAATTCTCCAATTCCCCCAGATTTTGCATTACCCTAGGTTTTACCCTAACAAGGGTCCAATTCCCCTAAAATGGGGTATTTTACCCTAAAGTGGAAACACTGCTCACCACGTTGAATCACAACTCACAACTCAGTCTCAGGCACTCTCAGCTGCACGCAGTGTTTCCAGGTCTGCTTGACGAAATTTCCCTTGTTTCACCTTTAGGATTTCCCTTTTTCCTCAATAATTCCCTGTTTCCACTTGAACAATGAAGATCTCTGATATATCGTCTGGTAGAAATTTACCCATTTACTCCTGAACAATCTTTATATAATTTCCTTGTGTTTACTTCAAAATTCTCTAGAACAAATATATATTCCCAGCACCTGGCAACACTGACTCCATGTGTCCCGCTAAGCTGTAATAAGTTATATAACAACTGGAGGGGCAAATGCAAGGATGATAGAAATGGGGCAGTTGGAAATACTAAATAGGTATGGAAATCCTTTTTATAACATTGAAAAAATCCAGATGGAGCTCTCCTGTAGAATTATAAATATAAATTACCTTTACATCCAAGTAATAGGTTATTATATAATCTTTCGAGTGATAAATATATGAATATAACCTAGCACTAGTCAATATAAATACTTCGTAACCAAGGTTAAAAAACTGTAGGCTACTACCAAGGATGATCGACTAATGATCTCATTAGGTCAGCTAGGTCATGATTTATAAAAATGCTGCTTTATATCCATATGATTAGTAGGCTAGTTAATCATTCATCAAGAATTAAACACATAAAACCTATTATCAGTCTAAATCATGACCTTATTATCAATGCCAAGTAGTACTGTTGGCCTACTTCTGGTGAGTATACGACGCACCAGTGGGCAGTGGTAGAGATCTCCTGGCTTCTCTGGATATCTATTGATGACAACACACTACAAACACATTTACTTTAAATTATAATGATCAATTTAAACTGTGTGGAATATAAAGACACCAAAGATTAGTAATTATTGTACAAATATGGGCTTAGAGATGCGAACGCGATTTGATATCAATCTTGGTCATGGAAGGCTTCCAGTTTTATAGTCCATTATTCGATTTCAACAACTGATGTCGAGTTGTACAATTGCCGTTATATCAGTATGCTTCTTATCTTTTTAACCTACCAAGGTGTAGCTACCAAGAAACTCATTATTTCGATTAATATCAGCTGATATACAGCCGTTTTCTCAGTCGCTCGGACACACCCGCCCGAGCCTCGTTTGCTAGCACCCGAGCGAGTTTTGGTTTTCTCAGTGGTGTTTCTGAGGCCGTCCGAGCCCTCTTCCCGACCACATTATTGGAACACTCGGGCGCCCGGGCTCGGGAGCTATACCATGCATGGTATAAAAACACTACTGTGTTTTTATACCATCACCACCATTATGCGTCCAGACTTTGTTCAGTCCAGACCTCGTCCTCTCTGTGCATAGCAACAACAGACACCAGTGCTGTTCGTGGAGTTACCTTGGTGTACCGAGGCCTCTTACCGGCAGTACTCTGTTGTTTCTTTGCCTTGGTAAAGTAATTAAGTAAAGTAAATTTGCAGCGTTTTGCTGCACTGCTGTGTACACCTTCAGTGATTTGATTTTTGCTGGAGGACAACCAGTAGTATATGGTAGCTAGTAGTTAGTTGTTCCCCACACCAGACCCGCAGCACTCACTGCCTCAGGGGAAACCCTGTGGTAGGGGGGCCCAGTAGTCTGGTGCGTCATTTGGGCACCTCTTTTTCTTAAACTACTTTTTCTTCTATATTTTCCGTGCGACCTCCTGGGCCTACGGTTGTCTCTTGGCTGAGCAACGGTATTCGCTTGGGAGGTGGGTTCCTACTACACCACCCCTCGCATTAGGCAGGTTCGGTGGTGGGGAAGTTCCTTCCGCACAAACTCCGATCCCCTAGCTGGTACTGGAGAACGCCGCCAGGCTACCACTAGGGGGGGGCGAGTAAAGGTAACTTTTATTCCCTAAATTATTGTCCATTTTGGGGGTTGATACAATAGTTCAGGGAGGTAGGTGAGTGTGCGAGGAGAGGGGTCGGACGTAGTCCGATGCCCCGGATGGATGAACCCCCGACTAGCCTCCCTCCTCCTCAAGGAGGGAGGTTAACGACCAAGGACCAAACTAGGACAATGGCAGACAATAATGGAACCCCTACGGCAGACAGACAAAGACAATCTGATGTTAAAATTCCTCCTATGAATGCTCGTTATGTAAATATTAGATGTGTAGATGAGGGTCAGTCTCTCAAAAACTTTAACCCCTTTATCGTCAAAAAGGTCCTTGATGGTCAAGTGGGTGGCAGTCTTGCTGCTGCTAACAAGTTGCGTGATGGTAGTATCCTGGTAAAAGTACTGAAGGCATCCCAGGTTAAGGATCTCCTTAAACTGACGCAAATTCATAACTTTAAGGTGAAAGCCACCATTCCAGTGGGGCCGAATACCTGTAAGGGCGTCATTTTCCATAGGGATTTGGCCGCTCTGGATGAGGCTGAAATTTTGGAAGGAATGAAGGACCAAGGCGTTGTTGATGTACAAAGTATGACCAGGATGAGAGAGAACAAGAGAGAGAAATTTGGCTTGTGTTTCCTGACTTTTGCTTCAGCCCAGATTCCGGAAACGGTAAAGATTGGATACGAAATAGTTCACGTTAGACCATACATTCAGAAACCGATGCGTTGTTTCCGTTGCCAGAAATTCGGACACACAGCATTGAGGTGTTTCAATAAAGATTCATTCACTTGTGGTAAATGTGCAGGTAGACACGAGACTGAGTTGTGTTCAGAGACAGTCTTCAGGTGTGCTAATTGTGGCGGCCCCCACCAGGCAAGTGCAGGTGACTGCAGGAGCCTTAAAGTGGAGACTGAAGCAATGGCATACATGAGGGGTCATGATGTTAGTTATGGTGAGGCAAAGAGGAAGGTGGAGGGGGTTAACCAAACTCCCACAGTTTCCTATGCTGCAGCTATAACTGGCACCACTGCTCCTGTAACTACAACAAATGTTAACGTGGCTATCCAAGCTAAAGATAACGAAATTAAAGACTTAAAGGATACTGTAAACAAATTAACGTTGCTAGTAGAAAGTTTGACAAAGAAATTAGAAGTTGTTGAATCAACCCAGCAAAAGAAGCACCACAAAGCTGATGATACCGTATCAGCTTCTAAATCTCATGTTCTCGCTCAGGTGACTCCCATGAAGCCTACATCCGGGAGTCGTCCGGTTCGTCGCGAGACGAGCCGTTCGAGGACTGGCTCTGTACCTCATGGAGAGGAACAGGCGATGGAGACTACCGTCGCGAAACCTGCCCGCGGGAGGTCCCCGGGAAGTGCAGAGGAGGAAGAGGGTCTTCCCTCCCAGCACAAAAAGGTTCGGCCAGACGAACAAGGCTCCAAGAAACCCCATAAACAGCGATAATCTTCGCGCTAACCATACTCCAATGGAACTGTCGAAGTCTTAGAGCTAGATTAAATGAACTTAAACTTTTGGCTTGTTCTTACGCTGCCGATATTATTGCCCTTCAGGAAACTCATCTGAACGACCAAGTCGAAGACGAGGTTGTTCAGCTTCGGAACTACAAGTTAATTAGGAGGGACCGTGGGGGGAGGGGTGGAGGTGGAGTGGCAATCTACATCCGCCATAACCTCCCTTTCACTGATGTGCCCTGTAATTTTCCTCTGGAAAGTGTCGCTTGCAGAGTAAAATTCGGTGGCACCTACCTGACTATCTGTTCTGTCTACTGTCCTCCTGATACAGTAACTTATGATGATGTTTTTGATCTACAGGACAGTCTGCCCTGTAGAAAATTAATTGTAGGTGATTTTAATGCTCATCATACGTTATGGGGTTCCCTGCAGGATGACAGAAAGGGGGAACAGATGGCTAGGCTAATCAGTGATTCCAATTTGGTTCTTCTGAACGACGGTAGTCCGACGAGAGTTGATGATAATACTGGTAATTTTAGC